>OX243814.1:52513498-52570998 GCA_945859605.1 Lumbricus rubellus
TTTATATAGATAGATCTTGAATTGAAAGGCATCAATGTATAAGCTTAGATCTAGCCTACTTGCTCTCGGGCATTATCTTTGAGCGAAGAAGACAAGCAGTAGGCCTAGTCCTAAGCTTACAGTGCATGCAAATCTTAAATCAATTAATGATTTAATTAAATTCTAGTCATGTCGTAGACAGTGGCGTGGCCAGACCTCTTTTCAAGAGGAGGCACAAGAGGAGGCAAAATGTACCCATGGAGCAAACAAGAGGAGGCAAAATTTATCCATGGAGCAATAGACGAAAATCGTAGACTTTTTTTCCTGACGACCTTTTTTTTAGGGGTAGTATAATTCACAGCAATTACTTTTTAAGCATGTCTGAAACTAACAGTTGCAAAGCCGGTTGTTTAGGGGGGGATAGAAGCCCCTTACAAAGTTACCATAATTACTATTTACTAATCCTAACGGTATAACGGTTAAACCCTAGTTTACGTTGATAAATTATTTTACATTGTTGCTTTAAAATGGAAGCTGCAGGGATTGATGAGAATGATTTCTTGCCTAAATGGAAGTTTGATTAAATAGAAGTTGGATGATGGAAATAATTGTTTCCGTAAGTATATAAAGTTGGATTGATGAAACTAGGTCTTTTCTTCAAGAGAAGCTTCGTTACTAATTATAACTAATAACCATAGGCGTTATTACTAATAACCTGTCGTTACCTGTGTATTTCTTCGCTGGCTTTTGGCTGGCAAAAGATAGCACAATCTGTCGAAGTTTCTTATTTGGCGGCCCCGCAGACATAATAATGACTATTGACGAATTGACGAATGAGTCGGAATGACGATAATACACAATAATTCGATTAGTACAATTTACTTGAAAAATACTGAAGTTAGGCGTTTGTTACCGGAAACGAAAACTGTGTCTGTGTGTCAGGAAATAGTATACGCCGTACGGTACAACATTCGCTTGAACAGTGCAGTAAGTAAGTAAATTGCATCATTTGCATGCAGATTTGTATGGCGATGGAGTTTGGGCAAGAGGAGGCAAATACGGTAAAATCCAAGAGGAGGCAACTGCCTCCTCCTGCCTTCATGTGGCTACGCCTATGGTCGTAGAGATTATATTCGTTGGTCTTGTTTAAACGAAAAAAGCAGAACACGTTCGTCGATCCCATAGAGATGAAAAAAGCAGAACACGTTCGTCGATCCCATAGAGATGAAAACAGACTGTCTTGCGTTGTCTGTTGACAAGATCAAGCATGAAGATCGTGTCTCATTTAAGTGGGATCAATTTTGAGACGCTGGAACAGCAGCAATGTGGTGGTCACGTACGAAAGAAGGTTTGTGTACATTGCCCAGTCATGTTTTAGTGACACAAGAGAGACGTCGATGCACCACCGTGACATACGTTTATGAATCAGATCCAGAAATAAAGTGGAACGTGGTGGTGGGTTATACTTGAAGTGCTTAGCTACTGAATGAGAGACAACGTAAGCTGCTTGGATATTGCAGATACACGCCGAATTATTGACCAGACTTTTGTCGTGAATCATGCAATGCTCATGCATCGTGTAAGCTTAGTACTACAGGTAGGCCTACAGTACTGTTGTCAAGGCGAAACTACATGTAGCCTAATGGCAGTAAGTATAGATAACATTGTCTGATTGCAAGATAATCCAAAGCTATATACAGGGTGGGCCATATAAAAGTAACCCCCTACGGTTTTTGCCCATATCTTGGCCAGAAGCAAAAATTTCGAAATGAAATTTTACAGTTTTTAAGTCAATTCATATTTACACCTGATGTGCGAAAACAATGAAGTATAAGTCCCAATTATTATAAACAGATTGAAAAACAATTCAGTAGGCAACAGTTGGTTACAGACAACGATGCTTTATATCTAGGCTGTAACGTTACTGGGAACTTCTATTGCACCGTTTTAAAACACACGGGTTTTAAGCGATGACGCTGTGAAACCAAACCGTTATCACGTCAGTGCGAGGCAGATCGACCAGTAGCTTGGAAAGACATAAAATGTTAATTCATGACGTTATATGGTAATTTAAAATAACATTATGTGAGGCTGCTACTTCCCAATATTATTGATCTCTTGACTGTCAGTTTTTTTATATTATTTTCTGTTTGCCAACATAATGCATTTTACTAATGCACCTACTCGCTCATCATCATATCTTTCTCTCTCTCTCTCTCTCTCTCGGCCTCCAGTATCATCCTCTCTGAAATTCTGCAGCCGCGCCTTAGTCTTTGGAACGGACTCCCAGCATGTTCAGTATTGTTCACTCATCCTTCTATCTCCGCAATCTTCCCTCCAAATTCAACCTCTCCTCCGCCTGCACTCTCCTCTGCTGCTTTCCATTCACGACTGAAAACCGAACTCTTCAAGCTATCCTATCCACATTACAATCATGTTCCACTGAACAACCACCATCACCGACAACCACCGTAGCACCATGTTGTCTCCTCGGCTTGACCTCACCGGATTTTGACCTGGCACCGGAACGAAAACGGTAGTTTTGGTTATTACGGACTTGATTTGATATAGCGCCGGTGAATAAGCTGGTCTCCCTGGCGTGGCTTTTGTGGGTGCTGAGAAATTCTCGAAGATTTACATTACATTACATTATATTTTGGTTTCTCCATAGATGATCCATTGATCGACCACTATCAAGTCAACCAATCGCTTGGTGACCGGGACCGGGAAACCAGCGGCGCCGCCAGGATTTTTTTTCTGTACGCACAACTTGCACAAAATAATATGAAGCAAACAGCGGTCGATACGAGCTTATATATATATATATATATATATATTGCACCGTTTAAAAAAAAATATATATATATATATATACATATATATATATATATATATATATATATATATATACCGTATATCAGTGCTTAAAGTGTAAAAAAAACTAGTGCCAGGGCGCTGTATTGTAATTGGTCGTCAGTGGCGGCGCCGAAGGCGCGAAGTTGCGAGTGCCGAAGGCACGAAGCCCGTCCCGACTAGGGGTCTGGGGGAGCGTCGTACGCTCCCCCCAGCGGGGTCTGGGGCGGAGCCCCAGCGACCAGCGCATTTTTGGCTGTGTCGACCTCAAATTGAGCCATTTTTAGACTTTTTGCCAGCTATTTGTGAACGATAAAGTCGCGAAAACTTCAAAAATAAGTGGTTTTTTAGTGTCGCAAGCTATATACTACCAGGATAATGTAATGTAATGTAAATCTTCGAGAATTTCTCAGCGCCCACAAAAACCACGTCAGGGAGACCAGCTTATTCACCGGCGCTATATCAAATCAAGTCCGGTGCCAGGTCAAAATCCGGGGAGGTCAAGCCCAGGAGACAGCATATGGTGATACGGTGGTTGTCGGTGATGGTGGTAGTTGGGTGATAAAAACTGATTGGAATCTGGATAGGATAGCTTGAAGAGTTCGGGTTTCAGTCGTCAATAGAAAGCAGCAGAGGTGAGTGCAAGCGGAGGAGAGGTTGAATTTTGAGGGGAGATTAGAAACAATAGAAATCAAAATGTTAGTGTAAAATAGAAAGGTTTTTGTCTTGATC
Source organism: Lumbricus rubellus (assembly GCA_945859605.1). Classification (NCBI taxonomy): domain Eukaryota; kingdom Metazoa; phylum Annelida; class Clitellata; order Crassiclitellata; family Lumbricidae; genus Lumbricus; species Lumbricus rubellus. The sequence goes on from OX243814.1 coordinate 52,517,063, forward strand.
GTAAGCTCCCGCGGCGGGGTCTGGCGACCAGCGCATTTTTGGCTGTGTCGACCTCAAATGTAGCCATTTTTAGGCAGTCATGGCCGGTCGTCCGTAACTGCATGGACGCCGTCCATGCAGTCATGGACGAGCATCCAGGCAGTGCTGGCCAAATAAGTGGCAGGACGGCGTCCAGCCTCGAAAATAAGTGCCTGGACGCCGTCCATGACCGTCCTGGCACACTTTAAGCCCTGCCGTAGCCTATATGCCTACTGGCGATTATGAGGTTTCACCAGAAAATAGATTAAATAGAATTTCATTGCTTATAATATTTCACGCTTTAATTCTTTAATTTACAATTTGTAAAAAAAATTTTTGCCTTTCCCCGCTGTACGCACTTGCGTAAGTGCGTACGCCTAACGGCGCCCCTGCGGGAAACCACCCTTACAAGATCATGTGGAGAAAACCAGGATTAGAGTGCAGCTCTATGTTTGGCCTGATTAGGATCAGTACTGTATCTTGCAGAATTCTGCTTTCCGTGCTACAAGCACTCGCTTCAGTTGTGAATGCTGTGTTTTTCGTTTACTCTTTCACTTCAGCAAACTCGTAGCCTAGCTTTCCGCCTTACAATCGATTGGTGATTTAATTTCAAGTTCTCTTCATTCTATTTAGAGTCTTAAAGCTATCTGAAGCAGTATTGATTAATATACTGAGTTCAGTCAGGTTGCATGGTGTTTGATACTAACTGAACTGTGAATGTTATTGTTTACGATTTCTTTATGGTTATGTTATTGCAATAATTTAGGTCTTCTCAATGAAGAGTGGTAGGGAACTATTTAAATCAAACGATTTCAGACTACCGTAAGAATTGCTACGAGCAGCTGCTCATGTAAATTTTAAATCATTTTGAATATAAATAATGATAGTCAATAAATTAAATAAATCTAAATGGATTTCAGAATCATTTAATTCATTATTTGATTAATGGTCGTTGATAACAATAGGCCTGCGAATATTAAATAGACAAATATATAATAGTAGTCTAATAATAACAACAATAGCAATAATAATGAAAGGAAAATAGCAAAACGACCACTAATAATAGCAATAATAATAATATTAACCCGTTGGAGGTGAGGTGGGGTGTGACATACCCAGAGGTATTCTACTTTAATTTTTATGTAGAAAACGTCAAACCAGCTTGGATTATTCTTTTCTACCTTTGTGAATATGAAATACGGACACTTTACCAAAATTTCAGGAATTTTGAACGAACAGTTTTTTTATTTTAATGTATATTGGAAGGAAATTGCGATTTTTCGTATAGCCTACAATCCGAACTTACACGGGCAAAGTAGCCTACACAATTGATGGGTTCACCTTCTAGCCATCTAATAAGGATTGAAAACAGATATTTGTTCGTGATAATCGCCTGTTTAGTTGATAATTGATCATAGAAGAATAGTTTAATTCAAATTAATGTTTTCCATTTGACTGCGATTCTTTAAGGAAAGTCCTTCGGCTGAATTTTTTTCTAGATCTAAGTTCTTATGTTTACTTATGGTGAGATAGGTCTACACAAAACACAGTGTCATGCTTAGGTCAGCTTAGGTTAGCTACACACTCATTTAGATAATTAATCAATTTGACAATGCATGTAAGCCTACTCTTCATATACTAGAAAGTGTGATTTAGGTGAGGATGGTCTATAATAGATTATGTAATTAGTTGGATTCAGATTTTTCTCAGTATGGCCAATTTGACTTATTATTGACTGGCCTAGTTGACATTATTTTGTGAACATTGCATTTTGATGATTGAATCGATGTAGGCTACAACAGTTGGGTTTTTGAAGATACAGAGCACCTAGCATGGGCGCCCACAGAAATGTTTGCAGGTGAGGGCAACAATTTTACGGTGGTCACAGTTGACCTTTTTAGTGGCAGGAATTTGAAAATCTAAAGAGCTCTGGAAATTAAGAACAGGGGTATTTTGACAGAGGTTTCTCAATGCAAATTTCTGAATTTCATTTGATAATCTTTTATAATATGAAGAGTTTCCTTACTGATAATAAATACGTTAAAAATTAAAACATTATGCAAAAAAGTAGATTCATTTAATGCAATGAAATTTGCTGAAACACAAAAATAGTATTTACAAAATAGGTGTCAATTTTTCAGAGGGGACAAGTGCCCCCATCTTGCCCTTATGTGCGGGCGCCCATGGCACCTAGTCGTGCTAAAACTAGTTTATTTCCTCTTATGTGTCTTCTTTCTATATAGGCTACAGGGTTCCGCACAATAATTACTCACGATGTAGGCTAATTCCGTTATTTAGACTGGAACAAGTGATACCGTTTCGATACCATGATACCAACATCGCACTTTTCTAAGACAAACTACAATCGTTATGAACAAGCTATTATTCTGATGATGATTGGCGCAGTAACAACTGGTAAAATGGATAGGTCTCCAGAAAACTGGTCTATTGCAACGGTAATGATGACCTCATTTGAACATTGGACAGTTTAGAACACTTTGACCTCTTCTGTGCCTTGCACCAGGATATCATTGGGTTCTGTTAAATACAAAACTAATGACCAAGTTTTCGATTAAATTGCATTTTAATAGTTATAGCGTTTTCCACTCTTCGTTCTACATAAAATCAAAGCACCATATGCCCGGCTTAAGAATAAAAAAAATTATTAACGTCTTATAACCTGCAACCATGATGAATCAGAAATGTAAATGCTAAAAATAGGTTTAAAACTCAATAATATTGTTTTCAAAATTAATATCGTCTCATAGCCTGCAACCATGATAAACAAGAAATAGATAGAGCCTATGTTAATAGTTTAAGATTCAAATGTTTTTTTTCTTTTCGTTTGCAGCATGCAAACTAGCTTGCTATTGAACATTATTCTTTGAACTCCAGAGCATTTGTTGCGATCCATAGATACATGATGTTATTGGTGCATCGATCGTCACTTCATATACATGTAGTTGTAGATAGGGGTTGTGAATTGATCCACCGCCGTGTAAACTAGTGAACGAAAGCGTGAAAACAAGCAAATACTAGAACAATGTCAATATGCCTATATAGGCTATAATTTGTTGCATTACTACAGATAATAATATTTTTTAAATATATAATTTATGCAAATAACCAAAAACTTCGAATAAAAGTAAAATTCAAGAGTATTATTATTTCGAAGATTTCGTGCAAATTATGATTTGCAATTATACTACGTGTAGGTTGTCAATTTAGATACATTTTGTCTATAAATAGCATCCATAGATGCAGCTAGTTTTTTATTCATAAATTCAGCTAGTATTTAGATAGAATAATAAAATTGGTGTCTTTTTAAAGAGCATTTCTTTCTCTCTACAGCACAATGATATAGGCCTGATACTCAAAAAGTGAAAATCGACTTACGACTGGTTTGGTTCAGATGGGTCACAAATAGTCTGTTTCGAATAAGGGAATTTAAGATGATAAATGTTTACTCAGCTCTATGTAAACAATATTTAGATAGACCTTCAAACGCTTTCGGAGTGTCCAAACTACCATCAACGGAAAGTTCGACTAAAAAACATACTTTGCTCCCAAATCCTACGATTTCTTCGAGGCGTTCAAGTCGACCACTTGTATGTCGGACGTTTACCTCACACGTTTCATCGGCACTGACTGATTTATAACTTTACACGAAAAACACTCGCAAATGTCCGTCTCTTCCCTTCAGTCATTTTGGTCCGCATCAAAGTTGCTCAATTCCTTGGTTTTCTTAATTTTTGCGTTTGATCGTTACTAAGCAACTGGTGTTTGTGTAGTTTTATAGCTCAAGTATATTACTAAGCCACATTACGTATTAATTAATAGAATACGCCAGTTACTTGCATAGCTTAACTTCTACTTGTAGACCTATATATATTAATCAGTTTATTACATCATTTGTTTAAGAAGCATCCTAAACACTACGCATGCATCTGCAGTCAGAGAATGGAATTGGCCTTCGGTCTCTCTTCGTAGCTCCAATACACTCTTCCTTCTTCAACAGCAGCTCAAAACTCACTAGGCCTACTGCTCCTTGGCTTTCAAGCACATGTATGGGTCTCTAACTGCTTCTTCATCTGGCGGTTAAGTCTCCGCGCCTCAGATTCATATTTCAGTGTGACCTGTCGCGAGTTACAAATTCTTTTAGGCCTAATAATAATAACAAATAATAATATCTGACCGAATCCTGTGCTCATGACGCTGTTCGAATATCCGCCTCCGCATATCGTTTGGTTCGTATGGTCACCGGGACAGACCATGTTGCACTTGGTGCTCCGTCCGTACCGACCGTAACTGTTCCCGCAGGAACATTCAAATCCGAACTGTGCTCCAGCATAAAGGTACCTCTGCCAGACCACACAACGTATTGAAATGAAGTGGCACATTTATGCAGCGCCTTTATAATGGAACCTACGTAAAATATTTCAGAACCCAGAATGGTTTTCAAACTCTGAAAGCAACGACCCAAAAAAAGTCCAATAACATCAGGGTGTCAAGATGTAGTCTTTCATTCATTCATTCAGAGCATTTATATAGCGCCATTCAATAAACTACTCAGAGGCGCTCCAAGTCCAACCACGAACAAAAAAAACTTGACAGACTTGTAGAGAACCCAGGCGGATGGACCATGCATAAGTAGAGAGCGAAGTGTAACCGAGAGGTCTCTGGTGTAGACCTAGTTGCTGCTCGATTGGTGAAATGTAGAGTGGAGTTAAACAACTAACTGTGACCCATCTGTCTCATTCAACGAGGTCACCTGATCATCTATTATAAGGGTCATATCTAAAACAAGAAAACCTACAGTGAAAGATTTGTTCAGTTTCTGTCAGTCGCTGTCTGTCTCTGTCTCTTTCCCGCTCTCGCTGTCTGTATTTCTCTCCCGCTCTGTGCCAGCCTGTCTCTCTGTCAGTCTGCTTGTCTGTCTGTTACTTTCTCTCTCCCCTGCGTCCTCCCGTGTCCACCCGTTTACGTGCACGAAGCACAACGGGCAACACATTTCGATCTCAACTGAAGACATACTTCCTTGAAACTGTTTATCCTCAACCATAGGCTGCTTCTCTGGCTTACTAACTGATTTTTTAATACAGACCTGATGACGATTTGGTCTTGAAGCCCCATCGCTTGATTCATCATGCACTGAGACCCAGTCGCAATAGAAGTCACTAATTACAATGGGTATACCTTGTTGTAGCAATGCATGGCGCAGCTGTCGAGAGTGTTGGCACCGCTATCGTCCAGGTATCGTTCATATGGCAGATCGCGATCATTTGCATCGGCCCAGCACCCGACGTCAGACTTTGGTGAGACTGGAAAGACAAATACATGTATTTGACTGATAAGCAGTTTGAACATCAGATTTTGTTGGAGAATTCAGAGACAATCGCCTGGAAAGCACTGAAGGATGTTGTGGAGAATTTTCTTGGTAATTACATAAAACTGGGCTAAAACAATCTTACAGCATACTGACATAAATTGCAGCAATCAAGTCACTTAAGATTTACATCATGCTGTTCCACTTGAACTTATTCCCAAGTTACCCACAAATCAAGCGACGAACACCCGGACTTTATTGGCAGTACATACTTGAACATTATTGAAAATGCGTGGACAGTAGGCGTAATGAAGCAGGACCCTTCTGTTCATAATCCTCTTTCTGAGGCTGACTTGAATAACTGAATCAAGACTGTGTGGGTGCACGAGATAACACCCGAGTTCTGCCAAATATGACCAAATCGATGTCGTAAGCTTACAGCACATTCAAACTGCTATCAAAAACAACGGTTATTAGGTTAACACTGGAAATTCTAATTCTCAGTGTTATTTCTTACTGTGGTGACATTAAATGACCCAGAGGTAGTCAAAACAATAGAAATAATGATTGACGCTGTCTGTGTGTCGGTGTCAATTACTGGTTTATTCCAGTTACAAAGAAACTGGCCAAGATCGACACTTTCACAAAAAAAACTATAATTTCTGAAATAAATGCATTTGTAAGTGAAAAATATTTCAGAAGCATCCTAAACACTACATAATTATGCATCTACAGTCAGAGAATGGAATTGGCGTCCGGTCTCTCTTCGTAGCTCCAATACACTCTTCCTTCTTCAACAGCAGCTGCTCAAAACTCACTGGGCCTACTGCTCCTTGGTTTTCAAGCACATGCAATCATGCATGGCTTTCTAAATGCATCTTCCTATGGCGGTTAAGTGTTCCAACTCATATTCGTATTTCGGTGTGACCCTTCGCGCGTTACAAATTCTTGTAGGCCTCATCTCCTACCGAGTTGCTGCACTTGTCTGGCGTTGCCTTACTGATTGTGCTCCATCATACCTGTCTATTCTTTGTCGACCTGTCTCTGACCTTGCTGCCCGTCGAGCTCTTCGCTCTACGACTACGGGGGAGCTTCTGCTTCCTCGAGCTCGCACTTCTACAAGACAGCGCCGAGCCTTTTCTACTGTGGGTCCCGCTATTTGGAATGGCCTCCCACTAAACTTGCGACTTATGCCTAGACTAAATTCACCTGCTTTTTATAAGTCGCTCAAAACCTATTATTTTAGCTGTGGCTGGGCTGGGAGCGCCTCTGAGTAGGTTTCTTGAAGAAGCGCTATATAAATTCACGAAATGAATGAATGAATGAATAACAAATAATAACAATAGTATTATCTGACCGAATCCTGTGCTCATGACGCTGTTCGAATATCCGCCTCCGCATATCGTTTGATTCGTATGGTCACCGGGACAGACCATGTTGCACTTGGTGCTCCGTCCGTACCGACCGTAGCTGTTTCCGCATGAACATTCAAATCCGAACTGTGCTCCAGCATAAATGAACCCCTGCCAGACCACACAACGTATTGAAATGTAGTGGCACATTTATGCCTTTATAATGGAACCTGCGTAAAATATTTCAAAACCCGGAATGGTTTTCAAACTCTGAAAGCAACGACCCCCAAAAAGTCCAATAAGTTCAAGGTGTCAAGATGTAGTCTTTCATACATTCATTCAGAGCATTTATATAGCGCCATTCAATAAACTACTCAGAGGCGCTCCAAGTCCAACCACGACCAAAAAAACCTGACAGACTTGTAGAGAACCCAGGCGGATGGACCACGCACATGTAGAGAGCGAAGCGTAACAGGAAGGTCTCTGCTGTAGACCTAGTTGTTGCTCGATTAGTGAAATGTAGAGTGGTGTCAAACAACTACTGTGACCCATCTGTAGCATTCAACGAGGTCTCCTGATCATCTATCTTAATGGTCATAATCTAAAACAAGAACACCTACAGTGAAGGATTTTTTCAGTTTCTGTCAGTCGCTGTCTGTCTCTGTCTCTTTCCCGCTCTCGCTGTCTCTATCTCTCACCCGCGCTCGCCCTCTGTCAGCCTGTTTCTCTGTCAGCCTGTCTCTCTGTCTACTTGTCTGTCTGTTACTTTCTCTCTCCCCTGCGTCCTCCCGTGTCCACCCGTTTACGTGCACGAAGCACAACGGGCAACACATTTCGATCTCAACTGAAGACATACTTCCTTGAAACTGTTTATCCTCAACCATAGGCTGCTTCTCTGGCTTACTAACTGATTTTTTAATACAGACCTGATGACGATTTGGTCTTGAAGCCCCATCGCTTGATTCATCATGCATTGAGACTCAGGCGCAATAGAAGTCACTAATTACAATGGGTATACCTTGTTGTTTCGGAAGTATCTGGAGGAGCCGAGAGATTAGTATACAGACAAAGATAAAGATCATTAAAACATGCATATTCAGTGTACTGTTATATGCATGCGAAACATGGACGTTACGCAAACATGACAAAGACAAACTATTAGCATTCGAGATGAGATACTACAGAAGGACATTACGCATCAGATGGCAGCAGAAGATAACGAACAAGGAAGTACGCAAAAGAGTGAAAAACACCAGAAACATCATACAGCAAATAATGGAAAGGAAGCTCAATTTCTTCGGACATGTATGCAGGATGAACAACAACGGACTAGTAAAGCAGACCATATTCGGAATGACTGATGGTACGCGAATCAGATGAAGGCCAAATAGAGAATGGTTGGACGATGTAAGGGATTGGTGTGGCATGGACATACACGGACTCAGTCTAATAGCACAGGAGAAGAGTAAATGGAGAAAATCAGTGAAACTTGCGATTGACACCAACGGGTGTTGAACCCACGGACGATGATGATGATGATGATGATGATGATGATGATGATGATACCTTGTTGTAGCAATGCATGGCGCAGTTGTCGAGAGTGTTGCCACCGCTATAGTCTGTGTATCGTTCAAATGGCAGATCGCGAGCATTTGTATCGGCCCAACACCCGACGTCAGACTTTGATAAGACTGGAAAGACACATATTTGACTGATAAGCAGTTTGAACATCAGATTCTGTTGGAGGAAAAAAGAGACAATCGCCTGGAAAGCACTGAAGGATGTTGTGGAGAATTTTCTTGGTAATTACATAAAAATGGGCTAAAACAATCTTACAGCATACTGACATAAATTGCAGCATTCAAGTCACTTAAGATTGACATCATGCTTTCTCATAATTATGAACTTCTTCCCAAGTTCCTCACAAATATATCTAGCCACGAATACCAGTACATTGCCACAATGAAAAAAAGGTATCAGGGACACTGGATTTCAGCAATGGTGTCTAACAATAGTTGGACACTGCCGCGAGATGTGCTGACAAAGAATACAAACGAAAATCGGAATCAAAGCATTTTTAGGCCTATGGAACTTTAACAGCATCTTATAATACATTGTAGCCTACATCCTAATGCATTTTGCAGCTGCACGGAATAACTATGAACACCGTTAATTTCATGCTTCTAAACATTTCTAAGTGATACAGTCATCATTAGCTCACAAAATTATGATGAAGAACTGTTAAAAAAATTGCTGTCCAATGAAATTAAATTATAATATATTGCAAAAGTATGCAACATAATGAGCATTTGAGTTAAAATCTTGCATGACGCTTTTCTCAAAATCCTTACGTGATAGGCCTACAACACCATCGTGTTCAGCACGTCAAATTAGATAGAAAACAGTCAAAGTTTTTTCGGAAATGAAAAACAAAGCTAACAACTCCAGGTATTTACAATTGCATCTATGTAGTATAATGTCTGTGATTCACCTTTTCCCGAAAGTGCAGCCAGAATGCAACCGCACATCAGAAGGAACTTGGCCTGCAGCTTCATGGACATCGTGTGAAATGTCTGTCTGTCGATTCAGCCACCGAACTAATACCAGAACCTCTGCAGCAACTCTAATATTTATAAGGCGCCGACGACGTCATTTGACTTGTAGAAGTTGTAGTGATTTATTACAGACATTCGTTAACGATTTTAATTGAATCCAATATGCGTCTCATGGCATTCAAATTATGCGGAAGTAGATTTTGAAGGCTTTCAAAAACATGACAACAGAAGAATAGAGATAGATTGTATTTCAGTCTGGATTTTGATTAGTTGTAGCGATTAAATTTATCTTCAAGCAATTTTGATTTTGGCATTGTATTGAATTTCAGAATAATATCTTCGCTGTCGGCCATAAAAATCGTTATAAATTATATCATAACTTCGTAAGCTTAGACAGGGCCGGATTAAGGCATGTTCAACATGTTCGGCCGAACAGGGGCCCCACACTTTAGGGCCCCCCACAAAATGGGAGAAAAAAATTTTCAGGAGAAATTTTTCTATTTCAAGCAGATTTCGCCAGACGACTAAAAAAAAATTTTGGCGGATGAAATGGTATGATTTTTGATTTTCCCGAAAATTTTGCCAGACGACTAAAAAAAGGTCATCAACTTTTGGGCGGATGAAAATGGTATGATTTTTGATTTTCCCGAAAATTTCGCAAGAATCTGATGACTAAAAAAAATCTCCGTCAAAAATTTCCAGGACAGGGCCCCCAATTAATCCGGCCCTGAGCTTAGATGTTGCTTGAAAGCATGCTCTGACGTTCATAATATAACTATAACAATACCGATTTGTCGTCTTTGCCTTGCATCCTATTTATCATAGCCATCTGCAATTTTAAACTTTGCAAGCAATAACAGAGGAAGAAATAATTTTAAAATGAAATCAATTCTGATATGTCGCTACATAGCATTAATTATTATGGATCATAGGGCCTACACATTTCTGAGCAACAGTCAGACAGAAGACCAGGGTAGATGAGAATGTTCCGTTGGTTTAGGTAAGCAAGGTATTTCGATGGTTCTCTTCTAACAGCTGTTCTTGATTTTCGATCACTCTTGGCTAACCAACATTCTCTGGATCATTCAGTAAACACATTCGTCATCCTCATCTAAAGTCAACGACTCCGAAAGTTTAATTATTATATCACAAGTCTTCTGACCTAGGTCTTTTGCTTTGAAAAACCTATGCAGTTTATTCCACGTTGATAAATTTGTTGGTCATAATTAGTGAATAGGTTAAAGTTGTTCATTCATGCATTCATATCACTTGGATCGTGATAATTTTCATTAAAAAGAATATTGAACCAATAGGTTATTTATAACTGTGCTCATAGTTGTTCTTATATGTATAATACTAGCTGTTGCCTAGTCCCAAGTCAGTTCAATTATTGAGTCATTCCTTAACTTCTTCTTAATAATAAAATGGCACTCAACCTGTTATTAAAATGAACATTGGTGCAAGCATTCATAAAAAATTTGCATTCTCAGTTTAGTGAAACATTGCAGGCTTAGGTTAGCTACACATGCTTAGCTTAGCTACACACGCTTAGGTTAGCTACACATGCTTAGGTTAGCTACACAAGAATACACGCTTAGGTTCAGGCCCGGCCTTAATGTCTGCGGGGCCCAAGGCAGCAGCGGATCCTCAAGCATAAATTTGCACAATTGATACCCTATCAATACGGCACTGGTGGGGGGCCGGGGGAGAGCCACCTAAGATGGGACACTTAACGTTGTTTCTAAAATGTCTTTAAAGCCAAGTGTACTATGTTAAAATAAACCCTACTGATGTAGGCTATTGTGGCCTATAATAATAATGATAATAATAATAATAATAATAATAATAATAATAATAATAATAATAATAATAATAATAATAATAATAATAATAATAATAGTAATAATAATAATACAGTAGCCCGGGATGTCGAACTGATTCACGAGCGCGGTGGTGCAATGGGTCTTCATCTAAACGCCGGCAAATGTGAGTGGTACTCCCACAGTGGGGGCTTCGGGGATGATCACCGCTGGTCAGATTTCCAACGCCTGGACAGTGATTCGATCACCCTTCTTGGGGCACCCCTCTTCAAGGGACAGGCTTTAGATGCTGCTCGCGAGCAACAGTGTGGGCTCTTAAGTGATGCCATCAAAAACCTACAACGTCTGCCATCTCAAAGTGCCCTTATACTGTTAAGATCCTCATTTGGTGCCCCTAGGATTAGCTATCTGCTCCGCTGCTCCCCTTGCTTTGACCACTCAACCTTAGAAAGGCTTGACAACATCATGAGAGTTGGTCTCGAAGCCATCGTCAACGTCAAACTGGACAACACCCAATGGCTGCAGGCTACGTTACCCATCAGACTTGGCGGTCTGGGCGTGAGGAGGGTTGAATCGCTGGCTTCTTCTGCCTATATGGCATCAGCTGCGACAACCCTTGCACTCCAGTCAGCTATTCTTGACCTCAGCTCAGCGGCGTCTGATCTGCATTTGGGTGATATCTTGATGGCTCGTAGGGATACACTTCCATCGTGTGTCGATCCGTTGCCGGCTAAACAGGTAACGTGGGACAAGCCAGTAATCGATGCGGACAAATCGGCAGTTTGGGGTAACAGCACCAACCCAATTGACCGAGCGCGCTTGCTGGCAGTGAGCTCCCCTCACTCCGGCGACTGGTTGACAGCCCTTCCAATCCCATCGTGCGGCCTTTGCCTCAGCAATGAGGCAGTGCGCGTGGCAGTTGGTCTTCGGTTGGGTCTGAGTCTTTGCAGCCCACATCAATGTGGCTGCGGTGCTCTGGTGGGCCCCGATGGCCAACACGGTCTCGCATGTAGAATGGCTTTTGGGCGGTCCCTTCGTCATCACGCCATCAATGATATAGTCTGGCGGGCGTTGCAGAGAGCCGATGTCCCAAGTTGTAAAGAGCCGTCTGGTCTATCTCGCATAGACGGCAAGAGACCTGATGGGGCCACACTGATCCCCTGGGCAGCAGGCAGGCATCTGGCCTGGGACGCCACGGTGGTACACACCTGCGCGGCATCCTATATCGCTCACACAGCAAATGTGGCGGGATCCGCTGCGGAACAAGCCGCCGTACGAAAAATCGAGAAGTACGTGGGGCTGCCATCTTCACACCTCTTTCTTACCATTGCCCTGGAAACACTGGGCCCCATCAACTCTGCCAGGCTCAATTTCATCCGCGAGGTTGGCCAACGTCTCTCGGTCATTTCTGGTGAGTCGCGGGAGGTGACATTTTTGTTCCAGCGCCTTTCTATCTGTATCCAGCGCTACAACGCCATAGCATTTCGTGGCACTTTTAATACTGTTGCGGAGGACGAGGCCTGATCTTCTAAACACACAAAAACAGCTCCAAGCATAATTTCTGTAAATCCCGAGGGATCCTAGGTACCTCGGGTAAAAAAAAATAATAATAATAATTATATAGTTTAGTGTGCTTCACCGTATTGTAGTGCACCAATAATTAATCAATAAATTGTGTTGACTTAACGCTCTCGACGATTGGACGATTCATTGGTCTGGTTTGTTCAAAGAGAAACAAAACAGACGCTTTTAATTAATTTATTAAATAAAGGCACTCCTCCGAAGTCCGGTCCCAAATTATTTTGCATGGCTTATCACATAGATATGCTTCTCCAATGCTCACTTACTCACCCCATATCTGAAATGGAAGCTGGATGAAGGTATTTTATGGCGGAAATAGAAGCTAGATTGAGGAAATTAATGTATGAGAAATGGAAGCTGAATGAAGGTTCCTAATGGGTGAAATAGAAGGTGGATTGACGAAAATAACGCTTGAGAAATGGAAGCCGGATTAATGATAAAACGCTTGAGAAATGGAAGCTGGATTAAGATAGTTTTATATCTGAAATGGAAGCTTATACCTTAACCCGGCTTCCATTTAAGACATTATAGTGAGTGGCGCCTCTGGCGTGTGAACTCCGGTCCGTCACAGCTTTATCTAATAATCGTCGTTTTCTGCGATTCAGTTTTTATATTCTAGTTAGCAGTTAGACTAAATATTCTATTATTGATTCAGGAGTTTACGTCGGTGTTTTTCCTGGACTATTGTTGAATATTCAGGTTATTTCATCGTGTTTTTCATGCGTTCGGTCACGTTGCGAACGCTTAAGATGGCGTCCATGATGACGTTAGCGTTGTGTACACGTGTACGACGTTGACCTAATTTGGTAATTCAACACTGCTGTCAGCTTTAGAAGTACGACTTCATTTTTAATACGTTACCGAACTATTGGCGTGTCTTTGGATAAATTTAAACGTCTGTTCAATGATGTCTACGCCCCCTTCGCACGTATACACATCTGACCTGATTCGTTCGCTCAGCACGTGTTCGTCGACAATTAACCGGTCAGTTCGAAAGACGCTATTCTATTATGAACTATGGCGACCAACAGGGCTGCCGGCTTGGACTTCTTCTCTACAACTGCCGTCTTCATGGCCTAACCAATCTTCGCTTCCTTCTACATCTTCCTCGTCAGTCATTCGTCTTGCTACGCTGAACGTCCGCTCGCTGAAGACGAAGTACGTGCAAGTCGCTGACACAATATCATCCAATGATCTGGATGTTCTTGCGGTTACGGAATCGTGGCATCTTTCATCCGCTGATGTCGCCGTCCGCCGCTCTGCCCCCTCCGGTTACCTGTCCATCGATCTCTCAAGATCTGAAGGTCAGGAAGAAGAATCGCGAGGTGGTGGTTTGATCGTCTACTACAGAGACAGTCTACGTGCGAAGAAGATTGAGCTACTCCAAACTCCATCGACTTTTGAAGCGCTTGCGGTCTCGTTTTCATCCAAGCGAGGACCAACTACACTTCTGACTGTTTACCGCCCTGGTTCTTCTTCTCCGCCCTCGGCGTTTTTCATAGAGCTAGCTACATTGCTTGAGCAATTTGCGTTGTACAACACACAATTGGTCCTAGCAGGGGATCTTAATCTGCACCTGGAAAATTGCCTGCTACCAGAATCCACTAAATTTGCCGCGATTATGGAGCAATTTGGATTGAAACAACACGTTGCTGAGCCTACTCACCGTCTGGGTGGTTGGCTCGACGTGATCGTCACCAGGGACGATTGTCAGGTGATGGACATTGACGTCCATCCTCCTATAATCTCCGACCACGGTCTAGTGATCGCCTCCATTCCTTTTATTCTAGAACAGCCACTCCTCATTACAAGACAGATTCGCCATTGGAAAACCTTGGATCGCGCCGCTTTTCGAGCAACTATTCAGGATCATCCTCTCTTCAAAGATGTTGAATCAATTCCTACGCAGTCTGTAACTGAACTGTTCAATTCATACGAAGCTGTGATGACCGAGATCATTGACACCTTCTTACCTTTGCGCTCCGTTAAGACTCGTCATCGCCCGCTGTCTCCGTGGTTCAACGCAGAGTGCAGAGCGCTCCGTCGACGCGCCCGCTGCCTGGAGAGGATTTACAGACGAACGCGCTCTCTTCAAGATCAAACCACGTGGATTCGTTTCGTCCGGAAGATGCACACCGCTTACAGGGAGAGGGAGCGCGAATACTGGGAGGCGGTCATCACTCGCCAGTCAACCGAGCCAAAGAAGTTGTGGTCGACATTCAACAACCTCCTCGGTCGTCAATCAGCCAGCCATCAATCGCAGTCACCGCCGCCGTTTACTGCGGATGCATTCCTTGAGCGCCATACAGCTAAAATTTCAGCCATACGTGACGCTACCTCAGCTTCTACTCCACCAGAATTCTCTGTCACGGATCACCGTCTATCTACCTTAAATGAGGTCACTGAACTAGAGTTGCGAAAGCTAATTCTAGCATCTGCGCCAAAAACGTGTGAGTTGGATATTGTCCCTACATTTATCATTCAAGAACTCATAGACGACTTTCTGCCGTTTCTCACTACGCTCTGCAACCGGTCTATCCAAGAAACCCATCTTCCATCTTCTCAAAAACAGTCAATCCTGCTTCCTGTTCTGAAACGAGATGGTCTGGACCGAAATGATCCAGCCAACTACAGGCCAATTGCAAATGTTACTTTTTTATCCAAAATTTTAGAACGAATTGTTGCAAACCAATTAATTGCATATTTAGACATGAATGGGTTACTCCCCTCTCAGCAATCAGGTTTCCGTAGAAATCACTCTACTGAAACTCTTTTAGTTCGCCTATTATCTGACTTCTATGGTGCCATCGACCGTGGCCAGGTCACTCTTTTAGCTTTGTTTGATGTCAGTGCTGCATTTGATGCAGTTGATCATTCTATCCTGCTCCAGCGTCTTTCTATTTCATTTGGCCTAGCTGATGCTCCTTTGGAGTGGCTTCGTTCTTTTCTGTCTGGGCGCACTAACTGTGTGGTATTGGGTGCCTCGAGGTCATCTTGGGTCCCAGCCCCTTTTGGTGTGCCACAGGGTTCTGTGTTGGGCCCTTTACTGTACATTCTCTACACAGCTGGTATTGGTTCCTTGTTGTCTGCATGTGGCCTTCTGCACCAACTCTATGCTGATGACGTTCAGGCCTATGCTCACTGCCTTGCCACTGATGCAGTGTCCACTGTATCGTTAATGTCCAATGCCATTGATGCTCTTACATCATGGATGGCATCTAATCGTTTGTTACTAAATCCCTCTAAAACTCAGTTTATCTGGTTTGGTACTCGCAGGCAATTGGCATCCATTGACCTGCACTTAATAACAGCAACTTTCCCTGATATATCTTTCTCTCTCACAGTCCGCGACCTTGGAATTACTCTAGATCAAGAGCTCAATTTCTCTAAGCATATCAATTTGGTCACTCGCAGTTGCTACTACCAGCTTCGGCAACTCCGAGTTGTCTCAAGATCTCTCTCTCATAGTGCTACTCTGACACTTGTCCATGCCTTTGTCACCAGTAGAATTGATCACTGCAGTTCGGTACTCATGGGTCTGCCACTTGGACTAATTGGGCGCCTTGAACGAGTTCTTCGTTCGGCTGCTCGCCTCATTGGCCGCATTCCTAAATATGCCCCCGTCTCTGCTTATATGCGTGATGTTCTTCACTGGCTCCCTGTTTCACAGCGCATCTCTTACCGAGTTGCTGCACTTGTCTGGCGTTGCCTTACTGATTGTGCTCCATCATACCTGTCTATTCTTTGTCGACCTGTCTCTGACCTTGCAGCCCGTCGAGCTCTTCGCTCTACGACAACGGGGGAGCTTTTGGTTCCTCGAGCTCGCACTTCTACAAGACAGCGCCGAGCCTTTTCTTCTGTGGGTCCCGCTATCTGGAATGGCCTCCCACTAAACTTGCGACTTATGCCTAGACTAAATTCACCTGCTTTTTATAAGTCGCTCAAAACCTATTATTTTAGCTGTGGCTGGACTGGGAGCGCCTCTGAGTAGTTTCTTGAAGAAGCGCTATATAAATTCACGAAATGAATGAATGAATGAATGAATTATAAACACCTTAATCCAGCTTCCATTACTCAAGCGTTTTATCATTAATCCAGCTTCTATTTCAGATAAAAAATTACCTTACCTTACGTTTTCGGCAGTTATCTGCAAATGCTGTGCGTTAATTACAATATTTAGTAGTCGGTGAACGGTTTGTGAAGTGATGGTGAGAAAAATGCTGTGAAATAATTTGGGACCGGACTTCGGAGGAGTGCCCGGAATTTATATAGCGCCTCTTCAAGGTAGGCTACTCAGAAGCGCTCCCGGCCCAACCACGGCTAAATAAAACAGTTTTTAGGTTCTTAAGGAACAGAGTGGAGTGACCTCTGGGAATTAAGCGCAATGTAACAGGAAGACCATTCCAGGTGGTAGGACCAGCAACAGAGAATGAACGACGCTGTAGCATAGCAGTCCGCGAGCGATCGAGGAACCAGAAGCCCAATTTGGTTCGCCGATCAAAGGGTGGATCGACGCTGAACTCCTAAGGTGGAACAACAGAGTTCTCGAAGATATGGTGGAGCTAGTCCTTCAATGCACCGCCTAACCAAGGCACAGACCCTGTATGCAATCCGCTGTTTAGAAGGGAGCCAGTGTAAGATATCCCGCATAAAAGCCTATAAGATGAAACATGGCCATATTTTGGGATATGACCAACAAGTCACGCCGCAGAGCGGAGGACTCGTTCCAGGCAGCCAATCCGGTCAGTTGGTAGTCCATAATAGAGGGTGCTACAGTAGCCAAGGCGCGAAACTACGAAAGAGTGAACAAGAGTAGAGGCAGCTCTAAAAGACAGAGAGCGTGATACCACCTTAAGTTGACGCAACTGGTAGTAACAGCTTCGGCATAGAAGGTTCAGATGGTTTTTAATATTTCGACTGCGATTCTTTGAAGAAAGTCTTTCGTTTGAATTGTTTTCTAGATCTAAGACTTAGTTCTTATGTTTACTAAGGGTGAGATAGGCATACACATGCTTAGGTTAACTACACAGTCATGCCTATGTTTGCTAACACTCATTTAGATAATCAATTTGACAATGCATGCAGGCCTACTATTCACAGACTAGAAAGTGTGATTTACCGATATGTCAGAATGGTATATAATATATTACGTATTTAATTGGATTCATATTTTCCTCAGTATGGCCAATTTGACTTATTATTGACTGGCCTAGTTGACATTTGTGAACATTGCATTTTGATGATTGAATCGTTGGACAGCAGTTGGGTTTATGAAGATACGGAGCACCTAACATTGGCGCCCGCTGAAATGTTTGCAGGTGAGGGCAACAATTTTACGGTGATCACAGTTGACCTTTTTAGTGGCAGGAATTTGAAAATCTAAAGCTGGAAATTAAGAACAGGGGTATTTTGACAGAGGTTTCTCAATGCAAATTTCTGATTTTCATTTGATAATCTTTTTAATATGAATAGTTTTCTTGCTGATAAGAAAAACGTTATAATTTTTTTTAAATGCCAAAAAGTAGCTTAATTTATTGCGAAGAAATTTGCTGCAACACAAAAGTAGTATTTACAAAGTGACTGTAGGTGTCAATTTTCCAGAGGGGGGACAAGTGCCCCATCTTGCCCCGATGTGCGGGCGCCCATGGCACCTAGTCGTGCTAAGTCTAGTTTATTTCCTCTTATGTATCTTCTTTTCTGGAGAGTGCTACAAGATGCCCAGGGTGAATAAGACGCCCACCCCCTTTAAAACGGATAAACAGACATAAATTCGTATTTTAGTTGTCTCATTGCATGCAGCGACATCTTGTGAACCTTCCATAACAGTGATGTTTCAGTATTTGAGATATTGACGCGATAAATCAATTTTCTAAATTTTCACCCTTTTTGCGTAAGTACACATTCACGAATCTTCCTAATTTTCTCTTTAGCCTTATGCAGTGAAAATTCGTGCACTTCAACGTTTATTTTGGATTCAATTATAGTTATTTTACTGGTTTTATCTAACTCGTAAACAGGTACCTCGTTAAATAAAATGGCGTCAGTAGAGAAGGACTCGAAAATTACAAGAAGCCCATGGGCATCCTGAATGCATAGGAAGCATAGAGATTACAAGAAGCCCATGGGCGTCTTGAATGTATACTAAGCATATAGATTACAAGATGCCCATGAGCGTCTTGGAGACCATTAGCAAGTGGCCAAGAATTGGTGTCTACCATGAAATCACCTTCTGCTCATCAATATTCTGAGTCTACAAATTTGCCAGTGTTTATTGAAGCAGAAATGGATATAGCCTAGTGCAGAAAGTGTAAGAGTTGGTGTCATGAAGAATGTAGGCCTACAGATCGAAAAATATCCAAAAGATTCGTATGTGACTTTTCGTTAGCCTGTGTTTAAGGTGAAAATGACAAAAATTACTTACAACATGAGATTGGAGTTTTTGCTTCTCATGTATTGATTTGGTTTGTAGCTTTAGGATCTTTTATTCTTGGTTAAATTTGTTTAGCTGTCATGCAGCTTATTGGTTTAGTCTAAAAATGCATGATTGCAATACCACTTCTTTTAGTCAATTTCCATTGCTCCAAGATGCCCATCCTATGGGCGTCTTGCAGGGTACCGCGTCAAAAGCGCGCAGGACAAAAGCGCGCCGACAAAAGCGCGCCGACATAAGCGCGACCCGTCAAAAGCGCGCAGGACAAATGCGCGCCGACATAAGCGCGCAGTCAACAAAATATAGACTAACATACACACTTACACAGACAAAAAACTCACGAACAAACTCATGTGTAATTGTCTGGCAAATATGCAAACAACGAAAGAAAATTCTAATGTCCAAAAATTAAGTAAAAGTTCTCCAAAAATTACATTGCTAAGAGTCTAATCTAATCAAGGCATTTTTGCAAATAACGTGAACTACGGACGAAAAATATAATGTCCACAAAATTAAGTTACAGTGTTCGAAGTTTAAATTGAGAATATAGATCTATTCTACTCTAATCAATGTTTTTGAAGGATTATATAAAATTATCTTTCGGTTTCCTTTGAAGTTTCATCAATCGGCAATTAAAATTACAAAGCAATAGTTAATTTAATTTCTTATTTGTGGACAAACAACTTTCATCAACATAGGTGGTTGAATCATTGACTTGATGAAAGGCCTTGAATATTGGCCACTTGTAGGTGAGAAGTATTATAAGTGGATATTGCTTTAATTTATGTTAGGCGAAGTGAAAGTACAGCCTTTGGTCCACGCCGCGCGCTTATGTCGGCGCGCATTTGACCCGAGCGCGCTTTTGTCGGCGCGCTTTTGTCGGCGCGCAATTGTCGGCGCGCTTTTGTCCTGCGCGCTTTTGACGGGACACCGTCTTGTAGTATAGGGTTCCTAAGACGCCCAGTTTGGAGGGGTCTACCTTTTTAAATTTACACAAATGATCTTATTGAATTATGTTCTATACTTGCTGCCACTGCTTTCTTAATGATTACTCTTTGCATTCGGGTCAGACATGTTCTTCTCTTAGAATCCACACAGAAGACAATAGCAATTTTCTTTAGCGTGGGCATCTGGGAGCACTCTCCCCTGTCTTCTTTCTATATACAGGGTTCCGCACAATAATTACTCACGATGTAGGCTAATTCCGTTATTTAGACTAGAACAAGTCATACGGCTTCGATGTATACCATGATACTAAAATCGAAATTGTCTTAGACAAACTACTATCGTTATGAACAAGCTATTATTCTGATGATGATTGGCGCAGTAACAATTGGTAAAATAGATAGGTCTACAGTAAACTGGTCTATTGCAACGGTAATGATGACCTCATTTGAACATTGGACAGTTTAGAACACTTTGACCTCTTCTGTGCCTTGCACCAGGATATCATTGGGTTCTGTTAAATACAAAACTAATGACCAAGTTTTCGATTAAATTGCATTTTATTAGTTATAGCGTTTTCCAATCTTCGTTCTACATAAACTCAATGCACCATCTGCCGGAATTAAGAATTGAAAAAAATTAATATCGTTTTATAATTATAACCTGCAACCATGAAGAATCAGAAATGGAAATGCTCAAATTAAAACTCAATAATATTGTTTTCAAAATTAATATCGTCTTATGACCTGCAACCGTGATAACTAAGAAATAGATAGAGCGTATGTTAATAGGTTTAAAATTCAACTGTTTTCTTTCCTTTTCGTTTGCACCATGCAAACTAGCTTGCTATTGAACATTATTCTTTGAACTCCAGAGCGTTTGTTGCGATCCATAGATACATGATGTTAATTGGTGCATCAAAAGTCACTTCGCATTGATAGTTGTGTATTGATCCACCGCCGTGTAAACTAGTGAACGAAAACGTGAAAACAAGCAAATACGAGAACAATGTCAATATATTTAATTTGTTACATTTTTACAGATAATAGTAATTTTAAAATATATAATTTATGCAAATAACCAAAAACTTCGAATAAAAGTAAAATTCAAGAGTATTATTTCTAAGATTTCGTGCGAATTATGATTTGCAATTTATATTACGTGTAGGTTGTCAATTTAGATGCATTTTGTCTATAAAAAGCGTCCACAATGGCAACTAATTTTTTAATTCATAAAACCAGCTAATAATGTTATTAAGATAGAATGATAAAATTGGTGTCGTTTTAAAGAGCATTTGTTTCTCTCTACAGTGCAATGATATAGGCGTAATAGACTCAAAAAGTGAAAAATCGCCTTAAGACTGGTTTTGTTCAGATGGGTCACAAATAGTATGTTTCGAATATGGAAATTTAAGATGATCTAATGTTTACTCAGCTCTCTGTAAACACTATTTAGATAGACATTCAAACGCTTTCGGAGTGTCCAAACAACCACCAACGGAAAGTTCGACTAGAAATCTGCTTGGGAGAACGTACTTTGCTCCCAAATCCTACGATATCTTCGAGGCGTTCAAGTCGACCACTTGTATGTCGGACGTTTACCTCACACGTTTCATCGGCACCGACTGATTTATAACTTTACACGAAAAACACTCGCAAATGTCCGTCTCTTCCCTTCAGTCATTTTCGTCCGCATCAAAGTTGCTCAATTCCTTCGTTTTATTAATTTTTGGGTCATATGTCGTCTGCTGGATTACGTGGCGTTTGATCGTTACTAAGCAACTGCTGTTTGCGTAGTTTTGTAGCTCAAGTATATTGCTAAGCCACATTTAATATTAGTTAATGGAATACGCCAGTTACTTGCATAGCTTAACTTCTACCTATAATTACATGTAGGCCTATATATAGTTAATCAGTTTATTAATTCATTTGTTTAAGAAGCATCCTAAACATTACGCATCCATCTGCAGTCAGATAATGGAATTGGCCTTCAGTCTCTCTTTATAGCTCCAATACACTCTTCCTTCTTCAACAGCGGCCCAAAACTCACTAGGCCTACAGTAACTGCTCTTTGGCTTTCAAGCACATGCATGGGTCTCTAACTGCATCTTCCTCTGGCGGATATATGTAGGCCTATCCGCCTCAGATTCATATTTCGGTGTGACCTTTCGCGCGTTACAAATTCTTTTAGGCCCGATAATAACAAGGAATAAAAATAATAATAATATCTGACCGACGCCTGTGCTCATGACGCTGTTCGAATATTCGCCTCCGCATATCGTTTGGTTCGTATGGTCACCGGGACAGACCATGTTGCACTTGGTGCTCGGTCCATACCGACCGTAGCTGTTCCCGCATGAACATTCAAATCCGAACTGTGCTCCAGCATAAAGGAACCCCTGCCAGAACACAAAACGTATTGGAATGTAGTGACACATTTATGTAGCGCCTTTATATTGGAACCTGCGTAAAATATTTCAGAACCCAGAATGGTTTTCAAACTCTGAAAGCAACGACCCCAAAAAAGTCCATTAAGTTTAAGGTGTCAAGATGTAGTCTTTCATTCATTCATTCATTCAGAGCATTTATATAGCGCCATTCAAAAACTACTCAGAGGCGTTTCAAGTCCAACCACGACCAAAAAAACTTGACAGACTTGTATAGAACCCAGCCGGATGGACCATGCATAAGTAGAGAGCGAAGCGTAACCGGGAGGTATCTGTTGTAGACCTAGTTGTTGCTCGATTAGTGAAATGTAGAGTGGAGTTAAACAACTAACTGTGACCCATCTGTAGCATTCAACGAGGTCTCCTGATCATCTATCTTAATGGTCATATCTAAAACAAGAACACCTACAGTGAAGGATTTTTTCAGTTTCTGCCAGTAGCTGTCTGTCTCTGTCTCTTTCCCGCTCTCGCTGTCTCTATTTCTCTCCCGCTCTCGCCCTGTCTGTCTCTCTGTCTGATGGTGTGCCTGTTACTTTCTCTCTCCCCTGCGTCCTCCCGTGTCCACCCGTTTACGTGCACGATGCACAACGGGCAACACATTTATTTCTATCTCAACTGAAGATATGCTTCATTCATACTGTTTATCCTCAACCATAGGCTGCTTCTTAGGCTTACCAACTGATCTTTGAATACAGACCTGATGACAATTTCGTCTTGAAACCCCATCGCTTGATTCATCATGCATTGAGACTCAGGCGAAATAGAAGTCACTAATTACAATGGGTATACGGTATACCCTGTTGTAGCAATGCATGGCGCAGTTGTCGAGAGTGTTGCCACCGCTATCGTCCATGTATCGTTCAAATGGTAGATCGCGATCGTCTGCATCGGCCCAGCACCCGACGTCAGTCTTTGATAAGACTGGAAAGACACATATTTGACTGATAAGCAGTTTGAACATCAGATTCTGTTGGAGGGAAAAGAGACGATCGCCTGGAAAGCATTGAAGGATGTTGTGGAGAATTTTCTAGGTAATTACATTAAACTGGACTAATACAATCTTACAGCATACTGACATAAATTGCAGTGCTCAATCAAGTCACTTAAGATTTACATTATGCTTTCCCACTTGAACTTCTTCCCAAGTTACCCACAAATCAAGCGACGAACACCCGGACTTTATTGGCAGTACAGACTTGAACATTATTGAAAATGCGTGGACACACTGGACAGTAGGCGTAATGAAGCAGGATCGTTCTGTTCATAATCCAACTGAGTCTGACTTGAATAACTTAATCAAGACTGCACGAGATAACACCCGAGTTCTGCCAAATATGGCCAAATCGATGTCGTACACGACGTACAGCACATTCAAACTGTTATCAAAAACACAGGTTATCACTGGAAATACTAATCCCCAGTGTCTTTCTTATTGTGGTGACATTAAATGACCCAAATGAGATTCCTATCCCATTATGCCCCATAACATGCAATATTCTATAACTTCAAAAAAGTGCCGCAATTTTTTATTGCTCGTTTTGTAATCTAAACAATGATTGAGACGTGAGGGGGTAATTAGAACCCATGAAATATTACAATACAAGAGATATGTGGAAAAATTGTTTTCGCATCACAGCAAGGGGCAAAATGGAATATCTGTACTCTATTATGCCCCAATATGCCACACAATTGTAAACCCGCCATTTTGAAACAAAATACTGAACTTGCACAAATTTTTATATGGGAATATGTGATTTTATATAAAACCCTACACATGGATGGTATAACTTAAATTTAATAAAGCTCCACTGTTTCAAGACAATTTTTTGGATAACGGACGTACCTTACTTGGGAGAGCGTGAAAATCAACTTTTCATCATAAAAACTGCAAGACGCATCGAAATCGTAAATGCTTTTGTCCTTCAACTTCAATTATGCTTTACTTCAGATGGAATTTTTTTCGTATTTTAAAAGTAAGATTGACAATAATGAAGTTTCCCGTTATGCCTCGCTATCCCATTATCCCCGCTCTCCCCTACTTTTTCTTGGCTTTCAAGCACATGCATGCATCGGTATCTAACTGCATCTTCCTCTGGCGGCTAAGTGGTCGCGCCTCAGATTCATAATATTATTTCGGTGTGATCTTTTGCGCGTTACAAATTCTTTTAGGCCTAATAATAAGAAATAATAATATCTGACCGAATCCTGTGCTCATGACGCTGTTTGCCCATTCGCCACCGCACATCGTTTGATTCGTATGGTCACCGGGACAGACCATGTTGCAGTTCGTACTCGGTCCGTACCGACCGTAGCTGTTCCCGCAGAAACATTCAAATCCAAACTGTGCTCCAGCATAAAGGTACCCCTGCGAGACCACACAGCGTAATGAAATGTAGTGGCACATTTATGTAGAGCCTTTATAATGGAACCTGCGCAAAACAATCATGGGCGCCCGCAGGAATTTTTCCTGGAGGGGGCAAAACATTTACGATGGTAACAGTTCACTTTTTTAATAGCAAGAGTTTTAAAAATGAAAAGCTGGAACTTATGAACACGGGTATTTTTCAAAGAAGTTCTTCAATGCAAATTTCTCAGTTTCCTTGTGTGCATCATTTTTCATATGAATCCTTTCCTTAGTGCGAAGAAATATTTTTTTTAAAATAAAAAATGATCCTAAGAAGTAGCTTCCCTTAATGCAAAGAAATTTGTTAAAACCCAAAAGTAGTAGTTAGAAAAAAGATGTCAATTATACATGGAGGGGTAAGTGCCCCCTCTTTCCCCTATGTTCGGGCGCCCATGAAAACAACTTCAGAACCCAGAATGGTTTTCAAACTCTGATAGCAACGACCCAAAGAATGTCCAATACGATCAAAGTGTCAAGATGTAGTATTTCATTCATTCATTCAGAGCATTTATATAGCGCCATTCAAGAACTAATATTATGTTTATAACAACGAAGTGACTAGCGGACCGCCAGGCGGCCGTCCAATTTTAATTACTAGCGGACCACCAGTCACGTGTAACCTGTCACATGAGTAACGAGTCTTGATTTTTGAATATTGTTACAATGGCGGCAGTTACCGATAGTTTGATTTATGTCAGACAAAAAATTCTAGAAACAAGAAGAAGGGAAACGAGAAACTGAGTAAGTAACCAATCTTCATTTAGATGATATCTAAACCTATAAAACAGAAACGTATGATTTTATGTAGGCCCTAACGCTCTTTGTATTCAAAAATATTCTGATCCACGCGACCGATTGTTCCCAAAAATTTACCCAAAAAATTATTAGCACCGGGAAAAATATAGGGGGGTTCTCGATCCAAAAATCTTACCTTTTACGGAGTTTGAAACGTTTAGGGCATAATAATTATTGTTTATCAGAAAGCTAACGCAGTGTTTAAGATTCGCCTGTCGACGCCGGATCAATTCTCAAAGAACCCATAGGGCCATAGATCTATGACGTCATCACTTTTTGCAACGGCCGATAATAATTATTATAGCGTGCGTTTTCGCAAAATTATAATTATTTAAACACTGATAATAATATTATGAACGGTTGATCGCAAGTTTTGGACAAGAATCATACGATAATGAAAAAGGGTACCGGTCATACCGTGTCGTCGTAAGTTGGCTGTCTGGACATTATTAGAGCTGGATGGGTTTAGGCAAAAGAACCAAAATTCACCGGCAAACGCCGTTCACCCCGAAGGGGTGGTGAGAGATGGGTTAGGACGGAAAAACTACGGTGGCGAACCAGCCCCGCAGGGGCGGTTGGGAGCTGCAGGGTTAGGGAGACAAATGTAAGTTTCACGTGCATCGCTGTGTATCCCAGGATGGAACCGAGTCGAGCCCGGTGGAAGGTCCGGACGGGAGCGGCGTCAGGCGTGGCGGAGGACGAAAAACCTAAATTTCCAGGGAAACGCCGGAGGGGTGGCAAACCCGCCCCGGAGGGATGGGAGATGGGTTAGGATGGAAAACCTACGGTGGCGAACCAGCCTCACAGGGGCGATTGGGAGCTCGGTTAGGGAGGCAAATCTAAGTTTCACGTGCATCGCTGTGTAGGCCTACCCCAGGATGGGACCGAGTTGGGACCGGTGGAAGG
Organism: Lumbricus rubellus; assembly: GCA_945859605.1. Taxonomy (NCBI): domain Eukaryota; kingdom Metazoa; phylum Annelida; class Clitellata; order Crassiclitellata; family Lumbricidae; genus Lumbricus; species Lumbricus rubellus. The sequence goes on from OX243814.1 coordinate 52,543,641, forward strand.
TCGGGGACGGGAGCGGCGTCGCATCTTTCCAATTGCTAGGGTCAGGACGACATAGACGAAGTTAATGCCCAAATATTTCATGTGACTTGTCATTAATATTCATGATTATGGTCGGGGAGGCTAATGCATAAAAATCTAGTAGCGTGATCATCGCTCGACAGCTTTTCGTTTAAGTCTTGCAAAAAGTTGCAGGAAAATAATGGTTGTTTTTGTATGTGCACTTGTTATAGCGCCCCTTCAAGCTCTTCTACTCAGAGGCGCTCCCGATGCAGAGCGGACACTGCATCGGAGTTTCACGCCGAAGCGCTGAGCAATTGCGAGTGAGGGACTTGCCCAAGGTCCTTATTATAGTGCATCTAGAACGATTGTCAAAATAGATTTGCAGGCCATGATTTCGACGTTTTAATGAAAATAACTTTTATTTAACAAATTCTTATATGCGGAAAGAAAACGATTCTTGATTCTCCGATATAAACAAAACATCGTCTGCTCAAAAAGTCTATGAATATTGATGAAGATCACGTGGTATGTTTATGCATTGACTACACGCGTGGCTTCTTGACCCTAGATGTTTATGCATTTAATAGCTATGCCCGTGACTTTCCCGACAATAAGTCATGAATATTAATGATGAGTCACATGAAATATTTGGGCATTAACTTCGTCTATGTCTTCCCGACCCCTAGTAATTGGAAAGATGCGGCGTCGTGAGGGTGGGCTGGGGTTAGTTTTAGGGTTAGTGCAGTCATTCTGCTCAAATTGAAACTGAACTGATGAGCAATCGTCGATACGTCGCGCTCTAATTTTATTGCATTCGTTGGCAGCCATATTGTCTGGCGGTCCACTAGTATTCCGTATTGGACGGCCGCCACTGGCGGTCCGCTAGTATTTGAAATTCGAGGGCCGCCTGGCGGTCCGCTAGTCACACTCACAGCCTTATAACAATTCCTTGTTGAATTTTTGTTGTTGTTAATGTCTGTTACCGTTTCGTTCTCTGCCACTTGTCAGAGAAGGTAAAGAAGAAGAGAAGACCGTTATGTGAATGTTTGATGTGACATTGCAAGTCAATAAATGAATGAACAATGAAGAAACTACTCATAGGCGCTCCCAGTCCAACCACGAACCAAAAAAAACTTGAGAGACTTGTAGAACCCAGCCGGATGGACCATGCAAAAGTAGAGAGCGAAGCGTAACCGGGAGGTCTCTGTTGTAGACCTACATGTAGTTGTTGCTCGATTAGTGAAACGTATATAGAGTGGAGTTAAACAACTACTGTGACCCATCTATCAACGAGGTCACCTGATCATCTGTCTTAATTAATGGTCATAATTATCTACATGTAAAACAAGAACACCTACAGTGAAGGATTTTTCCGGATTCTGTCAGTCGCTGTCTGTCTGTCTCTTTCCCGCTGGCGCTCTGTCTCCATCTCTCTCCCGCTCTCGCTCTCTGTCAGCCTGTCTCTCTGTCTGCTTGTCTGTCTCAGGCCCGCCGAGAGGGGGGACAGAGGGGTGCAACTACCCAGGGGCCCGGCCTATAATCGCTACATTGATTCTAATAGTTTTTATAATGTTGATTGCGAATGGCGGGCCCAGCCTATAATCACTTAACCCGTTGGAGGTGAGGTGGGGTGTGTCACACCGCAGAGGTATTCTACTTTAATTTTTTTTGTGTGGAAAACGTCAAACCAGCTTGGATTATTTTTTTCTACCTTTGTGAATACGAAATACGGAGACTTTAAAAAAATTTCAGGAATTTTGAACGAACAGTTTTTTTATTTAAATGTACATTTGAAGGAAATTGCGATTTTTTCGAATACAAACGGAACTTACACGGGCAAAGTACACAATTGATGGGTACACCTTCTGGCCATCTAATAAGGATTGAAAACAGATATTTGTTCGTGATTATCGCCTGTTTAGTTGGTAATTGATCATAGAAGAATAGTTTAATTCAAATTAATGTTTTCCATTCGATATCGCAACTTGAAAATAAAAATAGGGCCTATGTGTTGGGGTTTGTCAGACCCCACCTCACCTCTAACGTTATAATGCGTCACCTCACCTCCAACGGGTTAAGTGACAACCTGTAGGCCTACGTAGTCGCACACTATTTCAATTCGAAATCTAAAATGAGGATAAATCAGAACCCCCGTAGTCTAACTACGCTTACATCGATTGTTTTTACTGAATTAAACTTGCAAACCAGCTGATCATAACCGAATGAATGAAAATGAAACTTGTGGTGATATTGTCGCAATTCCAAAAGATGACATTATAAATAAGACCTATAAAACGCTGATATTATAGAAACTGTAAAAATTAAGGCCTGGTCTTGATGTTGGCACTGCCTTGGTGTCAGTGCCTACACACAAGCGATTGAGGCAGGCTGCTATATCCTATATGAAACGGTACTTCAAGACAACCGGACAATTTTCAGGTGATGAAGAAAGAGCATTTCCGATGTGCATTTTTAAGTTTCACAGACTAAATGCAGAACTACCGGGATATTAGGCCTAAAGACGATTTTTCTGTAGTTAAATCCAGAAGGCATGCTTGTGGCTCATCATATAATTGAAAATTAAATTCTTAACATTAAAACCTAATTAAAATCATAAGTGTAAGCATATCGTACATTCGTACCCACATTTTCTCATTTTTTTAAATTTAACTTTGCTCGAGGGCCCGTGATTGCTCTGCCCAGGGGCCCGGAATTTCTGTCTGTCTGTTACTTTCTCTCAATAGAAGTCACAAATTACAATGGGTAGGCCTAGGCCTATACCTTGTTGTTGCAATACATGGCGCAGTAGTCGAGAGTGATGCCACCGTTAAAGTTATAATAGTCCATGTACGGTTCATATGGAAGATCGCGATCCCATGCATCGGCCCAGCACCCGACGTCAGACTTTGATGAAACTGGAAAAACACATATTGACTAATAAGCAGTTTGAACATCTGTTGGAAGGACCAGAGACAATCGCCTGGAAGGCAATGAAGGATGTTGAGGAGAATTTTCTTGGTAATTACATTAAATTGGGTAAAAACATCTTATAGCATACTTACATAAATTCCAGCAATCATGTCACTTAAGATTAACATCATGCTTTCCCACTTGAACTTCTTCCTCACAAATCTAGCGACGAACACCAGTACATTGCCACAATGAAAAAAGGTATCAGAGACACTGGATTCCAGCAATGGTGTCTGACAATAGTTGGACACTGTAGCGAGATATGCAGACAAAGAATAAGCTTACAAACGAAAATTAGCATCAAAGCATTTTTATACATGTACCTATGGAACTTTTGCGGCATCTTATATACTTTGTAGCATACATAATTATTTATGCATTATGCAACTACACGGAATAACCATGAACAATTGAACACCTTTAATTTCATGCTTCGAAACATTTCTAAGTGATACAGTCATCATTAGCACCCAATATTATGATGTAGAACTGCTCAAAAATTTTGTTGTCCAATGAAATTAAATTATAATATATTGCAAAGTGTGCAGTATAATGAGCAGTTGAGCATTTCTGTTAAAATCTTGTATGCCTCTTTTCTCAAAATCCTTACGTGATACAACAATTCTGAGAACACCATCGTGTTCAGCACGTCAAATTAGATAGAAAACAGTCAAAGTTTGTTCGGAAATGAAAAACAAAGTAAACACTTTTGTTCAGTGTAATATAAGCTTATACAATAAGGTTTAACACAGAGCAATTTGAAATTAAAAAACAATAAAAATTTGTTGATTATCCAGACAATGAAATGTTTAGCAATTGAAGCTAATAGTTATTCAGATATTAGCCTACCCCATATAGATGTGTCGTTATTTTAAGAATGACAAAACTCGAATTTACTTTAGGGATTAGGCCTACACAAAATAGACGTTATGCGCTTACTGGTAGAAGTGTATGTTGTCGTTGCTGACTCTGTGGTCGGTTTACTGACTGTAATCACAATTATGAAGACAAACACAATCATTATTGTTGTTGGATATGAGTAGCCTACATCGTCCGACTCATCGCGTCAGATACGGTCAGAAGACAGGTTACGAAAACAATCTCATTCGGTTCTTCAATTAGCCTACATCAATAATGTTTAATCGATAACGAAGTTTAGCATAAAACGTTGTTTTGACTCAATGTGTTTTTCGAGATTTCACCTGCAAAATTTCGCCTGCCATGGTGCCCCATTTCACAAGTGCATATTATAGGACGTGGCCAGCCCCCATTTGGTTTCAACAAGCTTTAAATCAATGCAGCGGGATAAGACGAGAGAGAAAAGTAGCATGTACAACTAAGAGAGGTCATTGCATTACATTAGTGTATTTTCAATAGATTAAGTGACTAAAAAGGTCATCAATAATTATTATTTGGGCTGAGAAAATTGCTATATTTACGAGACATTTCGGGCAAATGACTAAAAAAGTTATCAGTTTTTTTCATCTTTTTTTCAGGCAGAGATCACCGTAAATTTTAGCCCCCCCCTCGAAACTTTCTGTATCCGCTCCTGAGCAGGCCTATAGCCTATCTGAGTAACAGCCTTGGATGGCTCCTACATTAATCTGCTAAATTTATACTGTAAGTCTGAAGTTTTGTCCTTCTGTGCGTAGCCCATGTTTGTACTTGACCCAAGGAACCTTTGAAACGGCAAGCGTCAACGTGACGAAAATTCATTTTTAAAAACCTTTTCATGCAAATTTGTTGGTCAATGCCGTCAATAATTTTTTTCAGCTCATAATTCACTTTAAATCCAAAGATAATTTATAAACATGTTTAATTTAGATGTGGTAGTTAAAGACTCCAATGCTCTTGAAGTCTGCAATGGAAGAACAAAAGTGCTCACTCATGTCATGTCATGTCATGTCGCCATCGTCGCATCGCGACGGTTGGCTACATGAATGGACCTTTAATGCCCAGAGTCTTATGTTCCTTGTCGCGCTCATTAAGTCAGAGCCTACAAGTCCTGTCCAGTTCAGGACGTTGTCGATCCAAGATATCCTCGGCCTTCCTCGTCCTCGGTTCCCCTCCACAAAACCCGTCATGATGCTGCTTTCGATGCAACCGTTTTGTTGTCTCATGATATGACCAAAATATCGAAGTTTCCGAATTTTGGTGTGGGCCAATAGTTCTCTTGTGCTCACTCTCAGGTCCATTTTTACTGTGCACTGTAAAATGCTGCCCAGCATTGATGAATCCAAAAAATATGGACCTAGTAGCGGTCATGTGACGTCATTTCTTGACGTCATTAGGGCGGATCTTCGCACGCAAATTAAGCGTTTTCACAAATTTATCATAACGATAATAAAAAAACACTGATATTATGAACATAGGCGGAGTTTATCAGGGGCTATGAATAGTTAAGCCCCCCCCCCCCCCATGAAGGCCGAAAAAATAATTTCCATGACCGAAAGAAAAAAATGGCATATTTCCCGACTTTTTGTCCGGGTAAAGTGGTATATTTTCACGAGATTTCAAGCGAAGGGCTACAAACGTTCATCAAATGTAAGATCTTAGGAGATATGGTTGATAAAAAAATGTCGGCGCCCAAAAGTCAAGTTAGTTTTATTTCCCTTCCCCCCCACCTCCCAGAACTGAGACCAAACTCCGCCCCTGAGTATGAACCGATTATCAAAAATAGGAAAAGATAAGGAAACACCTATTTTAAATAGATAATTAATATCGCATCATGTCGTGTCTCAACATTTATAACGCGTTACCCGCAATAAGAACTATTCAGAGTTGCTGTCAGTGCAGAAACCATGGGATAGGAGATAATTAATGACTTCGGCCAAGAAGTAGACGAGGAGGGGCTTCAGACATAAGCTTAACTCGCAGAAGATGGGAACGTCATACCAAACAAATTGACATAAATCATCATTATTTTGAGAAGGTGGGACGTGAAATGGAGGAACTAAAGTGGGGAGAAGAGGATGGGTGGTAAGAAACAAGAGGAGGGGATGGTGAAGGGTGGGACACGGCAGAGTGGCGGGGAGGCGCCATGTATCCCGACGAGTGAGCGTTTGGTCACTGGGTGGGTGTGTAGGGGAAAAGGAGTGTGGAAGGAGGAAGAGAGTGGGACATGGGATGAGTAGGTATATAGAGTGGGCTGGGTGATGCGAGAAAACAAACTCCAGGGCAACGACGGGTAACTTACCTCAGAAGATTGAGCGCCGGGTGAGACGGGTGATGTTAGGGCAAGGTGGTGATTGGGGTGAAGTGGGGGGGGGGGTTAAGGTAGCAAATGGGTTGAACCGGATAGGTTTTGTAAATAAAAATATAAGCTTACTAGGAAACACCGGGTACTCCGTAGGGCCAAAGGGGTAGGGAATTACTCCGCAGGGCGGGTGGGAGTTGGATTGGTGGCGAAACTTAAACTGTCCGGGCAACTCCAGGTATTTACATGTACAATTGAATCTATGTAGTATAATGTCTCTGATTCACCTTTTTTCGAGAGTGCAGCCAGAATGCAACCGCACATCAGAAGGAACTTGACCTGCAGCTTCATGGACATCGTGTGAAATGTCTGTCTGTCGATTCAACCAACGAACTAATACTAGAACCTCTGCAGCAACTCTAATATAAGGCGTCGACGGCGCCACTTGACTTGTAGTGATTGATTATAGACATTTGTTAACGAATTCAATTAAATCTAATATGCGTCTCATGGCATTCAAACTATGCGGAAGTAGATTTTGAAGGCTTTCAAAAACATGACAACAGAAGAATAGAGATAGATTGTATTTCAGTCTGGAGTTTGATTAGTTGTAGCAATTCAATTTATCTTCAAGCAATTTTGATTTTGGCATTGTATTGACTTTCGTTGTATTATAAGCTTAGATGTTGCTTGAAAGCTTGCTCTGACGTTCATAATATAATTATAACAATACCGATTTGTAGTCTTTGCCTTGCATCCTATTTATCATAGCCATCTGCAATTTTAAACTTTGCCAGCAATAACAGCGGAAGAAATAATTTTAAAATGAAATCAATTATGATAGGGTAGGGTGGGACAGGACACCCCCTTTAACGTTTGACATCACCCACAGTAAAGTTGCGCAATCTGAAGTCAACCAAAATTGGTGACAAGTAGCTGCATTATATGCACTATTCAGTAGAAATGTTGATTTTACTTAATGCTAGTCCAATTCGAGAAAAACTCAATTTTTATTCAGCTAGTGTAAAAGGGCTTCTTGCCCCATGCATGGGGCAAGAAGCCCCTTTACATGGGGCAAGAAGCCCAATGGCGTACACCTGTCGTGGTCAAGCCAAAGAATGCCTTCTCCATTTCTAAGATGTGCTGGAGGAGTAGCTGTTCATATTTGGGAGGAAAAACAGACTTGTGGCGTGACTTGAGCCGCAGTAAGGCAAGTTGAATCATAGGTTGCACGCTGTGTTTTCCGCATGTATTTGACCACCGTCTTCAAATTCAATTATATACCATAGAAACATTCTTTTAGCCTACACAATATTGCACAAAGCAAGGACAATGATATGAATAGGCCTATATATTTTGCAACACAAAAAATTATATGAAACTAGCCAAATTTATTGATGCAATTGGCGTTTCCATCTTTATTGGGGGAAAACGCCCCGGGCGTCTTCTTTCGATGCCTATAGTTTAGTAAAAATAATAATAATAATAATAATAATAATAATAATAATAATAATTATCATTATCCTGTTCTTAAGTCCTCCCGACTTACAACCATTATAAAGTCCTCATTACCATTTATTTTAGTAAAACGCCAGTGTTTCAAAACATACGCATCTTATTGTTTTGAAATTTTCCCCCACGCCTTGTAATATATTAATCTACTAATATCCAGGTTTTCTTCGAAAAATATCTGTTAGCAGCAAATATAACTTTTAAACGTGAGCACCTTAGAAATCTAAAGTCCTCACGACTGATGCAGGTAATAATTTCTTTCGCTTTTATACCCATTGGCTCCTCTTCCTATGCTTTCTGGCCCACAAGGTCGACATATTCAATTTTACACTAACGCCACGCTTAAGTACTCACGAGTGTCGTCCTAATCGTGAATGTAATTATACATAACCGTACATATAATACGTCCGTCAGGCTTCATGTCCGTTGGTCAGTCCGTCGGTCTAACTATCCTTCAGTGTGTCTGTCCCGCTGTCTGACGGTCCGTATGGTCAGTCCGTCGGTCTACATATCCTTCTGTGTTCCTGTCCAATTGTATGTCTGTACGTATGTCCGTTGGTCAGTCCGTCGGTCTACCTATCCTTCTATGTGTGTGCCCAGTTGTATGTCTGGGCGTATGTCCGTTGGTCAGTCCGTCTGCCTACCTATCCTTCTATGTGTGTGCCCAGTTGTATGTCTGGGCGTATGTCCGTTGGTCAGTCCGTCTGCCTACCTATCCTTCTATGTGTGTGTCCAGTTGTATGTCTGTGCGTATGTCCTTTGGTCAGTCCGTCTGCCTACCTGTCCCTCCGTGTGTCTGTATAGTTGTATGTCTGTGCGTATGTCAGTTGGTCAGTCCGTCTCCATACCTGTCTTTTTGTATGTCTGTCCCGCTGTCTGTCTGTGTGTATGTGCGTTGGTCAGTCCGTCTGCCTATCTGTCCTTGTAGCTGTCTGTCCCGCTGTCTGTCTATCCGTATGTGCGTTGTTCAGTCCTTCTGCCTACCTGTCCTTGTGTTTGTCTGTCTCGCTGTCTGTCTGTGTGTATGCCCGTTGGTCAGGCCGTCGGTCTACCTGCCCGTCTGTGTGTCTGTTTCGCTGTCTGTCTGTGTGTATGTGCATTGGTCAGTCCGTCTGCCTACCTGTCCGTCTGTGCGTCTGTCCCGCTGTCTGTCTGTGCGTATGTCCGTTGGTCAGTCTGTCGGTCTACCTGTCCGTCTGTGTGTCTGTCCCGCTGTCTGTTTGTGTGTATGTGCATTGGTCAGTCCGTCTGCTTACCTGTCCGTCTGTGTGTCTGTCCCGCTGTCTGTCTGTGCGTATGTCCGTTGGTCAGTCCGTCTGCCTACCTGTCCTTCTGTGTGTCTGTCCCGCTGTCTGTCTGTGCGTACGTGCATTGGTCAGTCCGTCTGCCTACCTGTCCGTCTGTGCGTTTGTCCCGCTGTCTGTCTGTGTGTATGTCCGTTGGTCAGTCCGTCGGTCTACCTGTCCGTCTGTGTGTCTGTTCCGCTGTCTGTCTGTGTGTAAGTGCATTGGTCAGTCCGTCTGCCTACCTGTCCGTCTGTGTGTCTGTCCCGCTGTCTGTCTGTGCGTATGTCCGTTGGTCAGTCCGTCTGCCTACCTGTCCTTCTGTGTGTCTGTCCCGCTGTCTGTCTGTGTGTATGTGCGTTGGTTGCTCCGTCTGCCTACCTGTCCTTCTGTGTCTGTCCCGCTGTCTGTCTGTGCGTATGTCCGTTGGTCAGTCCGTCTGCCTACCTGTCCTTGCAGCTGTCTGTCCCGCTGTCTGTCTGTGCGTATGTCCGTTGGTCAGTCCGTCGGTCTACCTGTCCGTCTGTGTGTCTGTCCCGCTGTCTGTCTTTGTGTATGTGCATTGGTCAGTCCGTCTGTCTACCTGTCCGTCTGTGCGTCTGTCCCGCTGTCTGTCTGTGCGTATGTCCGTTGGTCAGTCCGTCTGCCTACCAGTCCTTCTGTGTGTCTGTCCCGCTGTCTGTCTGTGCGTATGCCTGTTTGTCAGTCCGTCGGTCTACCTGTCCGTCTGTGTGTCTGTCCCGCTGTCTGTCTGTGTGTATGTGCATTGGTCAGTCCGTCTGCCTACCTGTCCGTCTGTGTGTCTGTCGCGCTGTCTGTCTGTGCGTATGTCCGTTGGTCAGTCCGTCTGCCTACCTGTCCTTCTGTGTGTCTGTCCCGCTGTCTGTCTGTGCGTATGTCCGTTGGTCAGTCCGTCTGCCTACCTGTCCGTCCGTGCGTCTGTCCTGCTGTCTGTCTGTGTGTATGTCCGTTGGTCAGTCCGTCGGTCTACCTGTCCGTCTGTGTGTCTGTTGCGCTGTCTGTCTGTGTGTATGTGCATTGGTCAGTCCGTCTGCCTACCTGTCCGTCTGTGTGTCTGTCGCGCTGTCTGTCTGTGCGTATGTCCGTTGGTCAGTCCGTCTGCCTACCTGTCCGTCTGTGTGTCTGTCCCGCTGTCTGTCTTTGTGTATGTGCATTGGTCAGTCCGTCTGTCTACCTGTCCTTCTGTGCGTCTGTCCCGCTGTCTGTCTGTGCGTATGTCCGTTGGTCAGTCCGTCTGCCTACCAGTCCTTCTGTGTGTCTGTCCCGCTGTCTGTCTGTGCGTATGCCTGTTTGTCAGTCCGTCGGTCTACCTGTCCGTCTGTGTGTCTGTCCCGCTGTCTGTCTGTGTGTATGTGCATTGGTCAGTCCGTCTGCCTACCTGTCCGTCTGTGTGACTGTCGCGCTGTCTGTCTGTGCGTATGTTCGTTGGTCAGCCCGCTTGCCAACTTCCCAGTCTGTGCGTCTGTCCGTTTGTCTGTCAGTCTCCCTGTCTGCTAGTCTGTTTGTCTGTCTGCGTGTCTGTCTGTCTGTATGCCTGTTTGCTGGTGGGTCCGCTTGCCTCCCTCTATGTCTGTGTGTCTGTCCTTCTGTATTTCTGTGCGTATGTTTGTTGGTCAGGCTTTCTGCCTACCTGTCTTCCTGTCTGTCTATATGTCTGCAGGAATGTCTGTTGGTCTATCTGCCTGCCAAGTAGGCTAGATGTCTATATGTCTGGCCGTGAAGTAATTAGCGTAGGAAGGGCAGGAAATAACGTTTAGGGCTACACAAATGCGTCGCCTTTATCGCGATTTAGCCTAAAGGCGATTATTATTCCGGTACCGAGCTCATTGTAATGGAAATCACGAAATCACGATAAAGTCCTCAGAGCGTGTCGACTTAATCGTGATTTAAAGCTCAGTTACTGTTATAAGGGAATTCTTCTTCAACGTCATTGAACCGTGGAGTTTACTTTTGAGGCTGAATATTAGTTTCTATTTCTGTCCATCCCGTTGTCTGTCTTTCTCTCTGTCTTCCGCTAGTAAAATTGTGGCTGTTTTATCGTCTGTGTGTATGGCTGTGCGTATGTCAGTTGGTGTCTTCGTCTATCTATCTATATGTGTGTCTGTCCATTTTGATGGTTTTAAGTCTGTTCGTTTGTGACTCCGTCTATCTATTTGTCCGTCTGTGTGTCTGACCATGGCTGCACGTAGGCTATGTCTGTTGGCGACTCCGTCTATTTATCTGTGTATGTGTCCATTTGTATGGTTTATGTTTGTCCGGTGATGAGTCCGCCTGTCTATCTGTCCGTCTGTGTGCCCTTCTTGCCATTTAAAGGCGCTTATTTTCCCAATAGGATACTGAATTAATAAGTTTGAAAGCAACAAGTCGCTATAAAGTCTTCAGAGCATGTCGACCTAATAGTGATTTCAGACACAGTTACTTTGATGAGAATTCTGCTTCAGCTTAATTGAACATTGCCTTTAAGACTGTGGGCCTATGTTTGTGTATTTTTCTGTCCTTCCCGTTGTTAGTTTTTCTGTCTCTCCGTCGGTTTTCGTGACTGTTTTTTCATCTGCATGTTTCTTCTTGTCTCTGTCTCTGCGTCCGTGAGTGTTTTCGTATGCGTGTGTCCGTTTGCCTGTCTCCGTGTAAGTCTCATTGCCCGTCGGTCTGTCTGCCTGCATACACTTCTGCCCGCCTGTGTGTCTTCCGTCTTTCTGTCTGCGCGTAAGTCTGATGGTCTGACTGCCAGTGCCTGCCTACTTGTCACCAGATCACGATTAGCTTTACAGATCCTGGGTATCTCAAGTGGTTTTCACCTGACCAGTTATTGTGGATTGTACAGCGCGGTTATTTACATGGGATTGCATGTTTTTTCTTCTCGCCGCTTGTTAGTCTGTATGTCTATCTGTCCTTGTGTCTGTCCGCCTGTATGGTTGAGTGTCCGTCTGTAAGTCTGTTGGTCTGAAATCTGAATGCCTTCATTTAGCCTATAGCGCCTAAATCTTCCGTCTCATTCTGTCCTATTACACACCACCATTACACGGAAAGCTCTGAACTCGGATAAACAAGCATGGTTTCAGTGAATGAGCACTTTTTGTTATTATCAATATTCAAAAATCAAAAATCAAAATCAGTTTATTCTGAGAACAAGAGACAAACAAACAAAACCAAGGTATACTGCAAAGAAAAAATACTAGACTACACATGAATAAAAATTAATGTTCGTAGGACACCTTGATTGAATGAACGGTGAACACTCAGAAAGGGTCGTCCAGAAAGGGACAGGTCCCGCTAACCTGGATAACCCCTGAACGTAAAATGTAAGTCAAAATGGTGAGGTTAGAGAATATAAACAGAAAATGGAAATTTTTTAAAAGAAAATACCAGAAAATAAATCAATGTGGCATAAGATCACACGATCAAAAAAGCCTTTGGCAACAAGCCACAAAAAAACCAAAAAATACAAACAAAAAAACCCAAAGCAAAACCAAAAAATAAGCAACAAACATATTAAGTCAGTAATGGCAACCTGAATCATTAAGCACATGTAAGATAGTAGTAATCATATCGAGGCAAAGGAACCAGAGGAAAAAACACAATAAGCATCTTGGTAACTATATATTTGATAATTACTGAGCAGACCTATTACTAGTCGGAAAAAACCAGCATCGTAACTATATCAAGTGGGACATTATTTATCATCATTGGTTATGCTACAATATAGCCATGGTTAATTATCACAAATAAAAGACTTGCGTCGTCTGTTACATCCATGCAAGGCGCCGACGACGGTACAATATTATATACAATGCAGTTAGAAACAAAGAATTCATTTAAAGGCGTCAAAGCAGTCGTCTTCAATGTCATTAATATTTGTTATTTACCAGCATAATATAATTTCGTTAGTAATGTCTATGATATTTGTATTGTGATGAGGCAAATAATATATATTTATTTCAGCCATTTTGAAATGCACAAAAACAAATTTAAATGTAAATGTAAAGGGTGAACTATTATTGTACCTGAGATCTTAATTTAGTATTTAATTATAGAACGGAATCGGATTAAAGTTAGCAATATTTGTACCTAGAAGCGAGATTTTATAAGAAATTTCTATCTTCAGATCCCTCTTATTCAACGCAATCACCAATTATTATAGATATACAATGTACTATTAATAAATATATATATATATATATATATATATAAGAATATGAAAATGACAGTTCTCTGTCATATAGGTCTATTATAGACATGACTATGTCAGTTCTGTAATTCAACCTGATATACATAATCTATTATTTTCCATTTTTTCTAATACAGCATATTGTTGCTTATAATTGCAATGTTGATATGAGACTTATATTCAAGTTATAACAGTTTACACTTTACACAAGTGGTTCCCAACCTTTTTTGACTCTAGGGCCACTTTTTCCGAATTGGAGTGCGCAAGGGCCACTGTTTCGTAGTTGAATGACATTAGGGGGGCACAATGCTAAAAGTTAATTGACTAAAAGAATATATTTGTATGAGTTTTACTCGAATCACCCCAAAAATTGTTCGATGTTAGGCCTAGCCTATTTATAGACGTCAAAAGAAATAATTTCTAACAGAAAATAATTATGTGTTCTATCCTGTCCAAATGGTCAATTTTGGTCATATACATTTTTGTTAATTTTTTTAAAGACGAGGGCAATTTTCTTAGGCCTTACGGGCCACTTTTTGCCCCCAGGCCACGTATTGGGAACCACTGCTTTACATTTTAATAGTGAACACTAAATATAAGTAAAGAATATTAGTATTAATATAAAACATTCAAACTTTTAAAACGGAAATAATTAAAAACTTATAACAGATTAATAGTTTAGTATCACAATACAACAACCCACTGCTTTTAAAGTCTATGCAAGGTCTTTGTTCATCGTGATCTTCATTGCATAGAATTGAAACGAAAAAGGCATTAAGGTCTGCCTGTCTATCCTCCACATTTCTATATTATGTCTGTCTTTTTTCTCCGTCTGTTTATCTAGATCATTCGTACTTTGCAGCATAGGCCTAATTAATTTTTCATCCATCCGTCTTCTAATTTGTCAAGAATTCTTTGCATCAATCATTTATGCAAAACATCTTGTATTTGAGCAGCAACTATTTTTTTATCAATTCGTCTTCTATTTAAAATCTTATATTTAAAGAATTAGTGCTCATCCAGCTAGTTCCATTTTTACGGGCAAATCTTTTTACCAATCCCACTTAAATTTAAGTAGAAATTACCTTATCAATCCGACACTTATATTGCAAGAATTCTTTTCACCAATCCAACTTTTGTGCGACTAGTGCTAAAAGCCTAAACCCCCATGCGATGACGAATAATTTAAAATGCTAAAGCAATATATTACCTAAAACCTATAGCTCAGCACATTGGCGGAAACCTATAGGGGGGACATAAGGAACGGTCCCCAATAAAAGTGTTTGGGACGGCCCATGCATTGGTCCCCCCCCCCCAATGTTGGGCGTCAAGACTAAAGAAACATCGGAAATTGTTATTGTCTGTGAAAAATAGAAATTTTTCATGACTTTTCTGGCCGGATGACTGTAAAAAAGAGCATCAACTTTTTGGCGGTGAAAAAAAAAATTCATGGTTTTCTGGCCGTATGACTAAAAAAAGGTCATCAACTTTTTTGGTCTGTGAAAAAAAAATCGTCAGACATTTGTCGTCCTTCCTTCGGCCACTCGTTCGTCCCCCCCCCCCCAATCTCCGCCCAGGTTTCCGTCTTTGGCTCAACATACCGTTTTAGAGCCCGAATGACTAATAATGAACCTTATGGGCTTAGCTGCCAAATAAAATTTTTAATGTCTACCTTTAACTAAATCAATTTGACTTAGTTTCTTGCAGTGCAAGAGACCTCAAGTAATAAGCTTTGGAAATGGCATAATTAAACATTGTCTTGTTTGCGGACCGATTTTGCTTGCCACCTGCACCCTAAGTTTTACAGCAACGATGATAAAACCAATAACTAACCAAACTAATTTTAAAGATCCCCTTTAAAAATAAAAATTAGAACATGCACATTTGAAAAAATAAGACTTCTTAACAAAGTCCTTTTGCAAAATTCGGAAAGTCAATAAAGTGGTGGCAGCCGATTTACTCATTGTAGCACTTGCTGCATTCTTCTATCAGCACGGCGCATTTCATTGGACTTGTCATTGATGATTTTTGTGCGAATAGACTGCCATGGCTGAGTGTATTGCGGATGAAGTTCCTTAAATTTCTCAATGACCACTTTTCCTGAAATAGAAAGCATACTGAAACATTTTAAATATTGATAAAATGAGAAAATGGAATCCTTAAAACTGTAGCTTAGGTAGGAATTGTGACATCACATATCTAATTCTAACAAGGGGCGGATCCAGAGGGCCATTCCGGCCATGCCCATTTAAAAATTGCATGAGACGTGGCCTCCCCCATTTGGTTTCAAGAAGCTTTAAATCAATGCAGCGGGGACAGGGCGTGAGAGAAAAAGTAGCAATACGACTAGAGATGTCATAGTATGTTCCAAAGAGATTACGACCAGACGACTAAAAAAGGTCATCAGTTTGTTTGGTATGGGAAATGGTACATTTTTCAAATATTTTGGCCGGATGACTAAAAAGGTCATCAAATTTTTCTGGCAAAGATGACCGAAAATTTTGGCCCCCTTCGAAAATTTCTGGATCCGCCCATGTTGTAACATATGCCATAACATATATATTCTAACATATACATATTTCCTTTTCCAAAAATTGTGATTTTTTCCTATTTGGCAATGCCCAGCACAAAATTCTTCTACATGCTATCACGATACTCAGGATTCATAGGAAGTATAATTATAGCTGCCTTCTACACTAAGGTTAAAACGGTATACAAGGGTATTTATGCTCAAGGATGGACATAAATGGTTGTTACTACGTCAGCTTAGGGTGGTATCTCGATCTTTGACCCCTGCTGCTGCTACCACTCTTGTTCATGCCTTTGTGGTCTCTCGCCTCGACTATTGTAGTTTCCTCTTTGTCGGGCTCCCGCAATCCGGATTGGGAGAGGCAATTTGACGCATTCTAGTTTGAAATATCAAACTCAGATTTTACAGGCCACCTGCATAGAGCTGAGTAAGCCTACTCCAGCAAGAATTCACTGATATAGTTTTCTATTATCCCTTCTCATACTCAACGCAAATCACGCAACATTCAACAGCGCTATTACAGCACCGTTCAGTTGTGGTGATGCATTAGAGAGAGCAAAAACTAAGTTACAGCAATCTGAAACACATACCAGGATTTTTCTCTCCATTGAACCAAGATTTGAAGTAATCACGGATAGTGTCAGTTTCTCCTTTAGACCATCGTAAATAAGCCCTTCTTTTCCTCTTCCCCTTTTTTCGAATGACATCTGTTTCTTCTGAAGAAGGATCAGACTCCATATCACTGAGGAAATCCACATCTAAAACAAAATTGAAGGAATCTCCAGCAATATTTTATACAATGCACAAAAGATTGAAAGAACTGTTATATTTAAACTGAATTTTCACTTTCGTCCTGCAGCAAACTCCTGCAGCGGCAAACCCCGCTGTGCTTGATGGTGAACCCCCTTCAAGTAGGCTACAACGGCTATAGCAGTAAAGCCGTAAAAGAGTTCAGAGCTTCAAGTTTCTGGTCACACTGCACTAAGCTTAATTACAATTTCAATCAAAATAATATAATACTCCAATTATAATCATCTTAGGCTATACAATGCAACACAATACAACTGAAATTTGACACCACCATCTTTACAAAACTCAGTAATGCACACAAACGAATTGACCGTGCAACTGCATTTGCAAACATGCTGCAGAGCAGTTGTGAAGGACGGACTTGTTTAAAGTTCCTACACAGTTAGCTCCTTGGAATGAAGGGGATCGAACCCGTCTTCTCCGCCTTACAGGTTTTAGCCAATCGGTTACCGTGCCTCGCCTTTCGACCACCTCACCTTACCGAAATCTGTTCGATGTTGCACACCATCTAAAATATGCATAGTGGTTTTTACACATATGAACGGCCTGCATGACAAGATGTTTCTGTTACGAGAAGTCCAGCATAGTAGATTGTTATAACTTTTTGCTGCTTCCATTAGCAAATTATTTCTTTTCGATGCACATAAATATGCCTCAGTATGTTGGTGAAATTAAATGCTAATGTGAAACTTATTTTCGTGCATGTAGTTTCAGTAGGCCTCTAGTGAAAATTATTTCCCTACACAAAGATTTATTATAAAAAAATATATTATGTACATGTAGGCTTCAGTTACTGTAGGCCTACATTGTTTTTCGTTATATGTTGAAAAAAATAATACCATCAGCTGGTGATGAAGCTGCAGAACAGTCTTCTTCTACTTGTGCTGGAATGATTGACTCCAACGAAGAGGCTAAAAAATTATAAGTAAGTAAGTATGTATATACTTTAATAAACCGCCTGCAAACGCACTGCGGGAACATATCAATCCGTTACGAAAAAAGTGAATATTATGTATATACATAAGTAAATAATCAACAGGCCTAATAAAGTCTCCGCCACAGGGACACCTCTTGAGGTGCCCTGTGCCTGTCTCAAGCCAGGATAAAGGAGGAGGGTTCTGCGGTGGGCTTGCAACCCACCCGGGTAAAACACTTTTGCGCAACAGAAACAACGCAGAAAACTCATTCAACTCAACGTGGACTTAGCAGAGATGAGGGAGTGGGGAGATCACATGGGACAGAGTGAAGTGGAGGAGCTGCGTTGCCCGATGTGCAGAGCTGTACGGGAAGAACTAAGGTTCTAAGGTTCTAATAAAGTCATTGAAAATGCAAATATTATCAATGTTACATAAAATCGGCTAAATAGCCGAATAAACATATCGATATTCATTTATATATCATACGAGTAATAAAGAAAATAACATTTATTTCGCTTTAAAATTGTCGGTCGTAGGCAAATACGCGAAACTATTTTCAGATTATTAGGTACAAAGGTAAAATGTTCACAGGTAAACATCGCAAAGAGACATGAGTCTATGCGTGATTCAGAGCCCAAATATAGAAATCTTGAAATATTAATCATTTGAAAAAGTTTACTGGAGGCAATGTTTAAGTCTACTGCTTATCTTGTCCAATAGATCTTAAAGCACCATTTATAATAATGCCAAATAAATGGTTAGGCCTACTTAGAGCTCCAAATATGACATACAACTTATCGCTTACATGAATCATGCTACTATCTCTGCATTGGTACAATCATATTTCGGTCACTAATAATTATTATTATGGATCTGACAGAAATGCCCATAATATAAAAATATGTAGTTATAAATGTTATACACAAGTCCATTGAAATCGCTATAGCTCACAAACAACTATGTGACCAAACATACTTTTAAATTGTAACTGCAATAATAAAAACGATCTTTAGTTCCTACCCAAATTTGTGGAAGCAGAACTTGTACCAGCGTCTCCTTTTCTTGAAACATTGCTCTCTTTCATGTTCAAAAGAAGTGGTGTTATTCCATTCATGGTCATTATTCCGAGTGGAGCTTGGTAACTGTTCAAATTTGTTCTCATAGAATGCCCCATGTGTTTGAAAAACAGCTGCTTTGTGCTTTCCGAGGTATCTATTTGAGCGAAAACCGTGCTGACATAATGGCGCATCTTCGTGGCGGTAAAGAGTTTTGCGCGCTCAAATGGAAGACCAACTTTGCACACGGTGTCGTGAACAGCATGCCAGCCATCAGCACAATTTAGAGAATCGCCTGTAGCTGGGAACACAAACTTGTTGTTTGGGTTCACTCCTGCACTGCGCCGAACATCTTCGTCGCAAAATTTCTTCAAGGCTTTGACCACATGCCCTAAAAATATGATAGGGACTAAGTGGCCACCTTTCCCTCTCTGGTACGCGATGTTCGTGCCATGGATGTCTCTTTCATGCTTTTCTGTTGCATCAGTGGATTCAGACATGAGCCACTCATCATTAACTGCCTCTTCCCACTGATGCATCAGTAGTCGAGCAGGTTCCCCCCCTCTACGCCCGTTGAAAATTGTTATTTGCGTTATGAGCAAATCCCTCAAGAGTAGGTACTTCGACGAGGACCAGAAGGCATAACTGTCCGTGAGTCTCGCAATTTCCTTGTCGATGTACCCATGGACTTTGCCCACTTCTTCATTATTAGGCATGTTCTCGGGTTTCCTCAGACACTTTTCTCTTCTGTCTTTGATGATAGTTCTAGCATGTCCAAAGAGAGACCTTTCCTCATGCTTAAAACAGACCACGAAATCGTCGACTGTCTGTACCTTCTCTTTCTGACCCTTGCGAAGAAACCTATCAAAATCAGATTGCTATATTTAAATTTGTGTTACCGTATACTTTGCTTGAATGCAATTGAATTTAATTAGACAGGAAGTTTATAAAAGAACGCTCGTTGTCTCATACATTATATATATATATATATATAAGTCTATGGTAATATATATATATATATATATAATTTGATTTGACTTTAGCAAATTTAGGGATAAGAGGTCAAATTATGAATCACCAGCACATTAATATGTTATAAGCATTCATATGCAAATGCACAACACATAGATAAATTATATCTATCAAAGAACAATAGGGCTACAATTATTGTAAAAATAATTGCTCAAACTAATTTAAATCTCTACGAAATGCATTTTTAAGTAACACATTGATCTTAGGTTTCACAATAATTTACTACTAGTGATGCATTATTTAAAATTCAATTTCTCCCACAGTATACAATTAGCCTGTAGGCCTACATCTTTAACAACTCTTGTCAGCTGTGGTTAACTACATTCAAAGTGATCAGAAGAATAATTAAAATCTATTTTAGAAAGTTGTTTAAAGCAGAAATTAATTGGCATTGCAGAAAATAAATTAATTCCACCAATCAAAAGAATCACCTCGTTATTTCTTTAAATGCTTTTGAAGTATTTTAGGCCAAAACGTATGTCAGATATAAAGCTAAAAATTAAATGCTCACATGGCTTTCACTGCATCAGCCGTCTTGAGGAGAAGCCAGAAGAGGCTCTCTTTCAATCCGGCTTTAATGCACTCTTCTTCAGTTGTGTATGCATTTAAAGCACGTTCCAGAATGTCCATGTTAAGTACATTTAACATATCTGACACTTCACTGATATTCTCATGCATACCTGCACAAAACAATGACAAATTAGACGCATTAATGATACTACACCAGTCCTGTCAACAATTTCAGTTACGCCGATTAGGAATCCCATTTCACTAAATAATAATTGCAAAAATTATGCTAACACATGTATATTTGTTAATTAAACTTATTGGCCTGCATGTATCTGAACACTTACATTGTGCATTTTTAAAACAGACATATACTTTTAATCTTTTGGTTTTGAGCAATACATTATGACTATTATCTCTCACATTATTGCTGGCATGCAATTACATTTTGAGCATTTTTGTGTTCATGCTTGAAACAGCTATAGACAAACATATGAATAAGTTGCAATTCTAAGCCACTCATTACAAAAATAACTATAAGCTTACATAAACGTATTGCACTTGTTACTCAACTATATAATTTTTTTGTATCATAATATATCAAAGGTAATCGTACAACCTGAACTGGTCAATGAGGCTTCGTTTCTGAAGTGGAGGAACAACGCTGCCAGACGTCGCATGTGCGTTTTTGCCGATTTTGTGGCTTGCATTTTCCTGTCTGCGCAGGAACCCTCTTTGTCGAACATTCTCTTGCCGACCAGAAGTATCGTCGTATCCGTTTTACACACTCGACCAATTTCGTCATCTCTGATTGTCGACAAAACGTTCTCTTCAAATGCGGTACCTTATATGTGAAAAAACATATGCAAGCCTGAAGGAGAAATATATTTGTTTTCAACACATTCTATTTTTCAATACAATTTTCGTTAAAATTCAACCACTATTTAGCATAATATAATTATTAGCCATTTTTCTTATCTCGCCTATTTTCAGTGCGCTAAATTCTTCCAATTACACACCTGAAAGTTTTCAGCTGCAGTCTTGTGGCAACAATATCGAAGTAACTAACCAAACACAAAAAATTCATTAATGATAAGTGATTTGGCCTACTGTTAGCCTATAGGTAGGCTACGCTTATTTTTGGAGCATGATCGCAAGGAATAGCCTTTGCCATTCAATTAATTTTACATTTAAAATATAAATAGGTTCCGAATGTTTCAAGGACCGTGTGCTACAAATAACTTATCGTCATTCATAATTCAAATGAATTATTAGAACCATATAATCATCTCACCTTTGTAAATACTTGGCAGACTCAACAGAGGGAAGCTGATGGACCTCGGTTTGGGACGGTTTGGCTCTGCTTTGCATCGTGCTTTATGTGCGTAGAAAGTTTTCTTGCTGAAGCATCCTGAACAATGTTCGCACACTGTAAACATACTTTCAGCGCTTTTCATCGTTCTTTCCCGCTGATAGTTTGGAACCAGCAATTTCATTTGCTGTTTGTTGTACTCTAGTATTCCTTTTCGTTTGAATTTTTGCAGGAGCCTTCGACTGTCAGTCTTAGACTGTCTCATGACTTCCTGTACTTCTTCTTTGTCCTTATGTAGCAACAAAATATGGCGGGAAAGGTTTGTCTGGTCTTTTCCGCAAAAAATACACGGCCGTGGAATCTTCTTCTTGCTGGCCTTTGTGCCAACAGTTACTGTGTGCTGGATGGGCAACGCAGCTGATGCTGAAGTAACTGTCGACGTACTTGAACAATTGGAAGCTCTAGTCGAAGGATCAATTTCACTGACTTTATCTTCATTCTAAAAGTAATCATTTACATGAAGGAGTTTTCTTAGTTGCTATTGATTTATCTTCTACTGATTTATTTACTGTGCTCAATATTTTAACAAACGTACTCTAAAGATCGCACTAATAAGCTTATAGTCCAACAACCAATTTATTTTCAATGATTTGCCAAGAGGTTTGCAAAAACTTGAGGCTCAAATTAGTTGGCTTCTATAGGCCTAAACATAAAAATATAAATCCATCATATTATGAGTTTATACAACCATAATGGACTATAAATAAGCACACAAGCTTTCATGTTTCATTCAATCGATTTGTTCTTAACTCAATGTAGCTGAATGTAGCAATGCTATGTAGCCTATATCTTAAGGTAGTTTTTGCTGTTTAAATAAATTCATTATTACGATCGTTAGAATAAGAAGTGACTGCTAAAGCGAAAACAACGAATACTCCACACGCAATCGAAATCGAATGATTAACCCATTAGTGCCCGACGTCCGTTATAAAGGACGCTCAGAAAACACGTTGCCAAAATTAGAGCTAACTGTATAATATAGTCATCACTATTTTTTTAAATTGGTGGGTCAATTGGCTATAGATTCCACTATTTGTTTGCCGGATTATGTGGATTATAAATATTTTATTGCTTGTGCTAATGTGTCTATTGCAGCATGTCTAAAATCCTCGCTACCCTTAGCTATTATATTTATGTTTGGTTTTGAACGAGGAGGAATTTAGAGAAAGTGTAAATGTTGTTTGTAGTAGCCATATTGGTCAATATCCTGACAAAATATTATCCCAATTGCCGCAAGTTTTCCAAAGGAAATTTCGATTGCAATGTAAGCGTCCGTTATAGCGGACGTCGGGCACTAGCCCAGAGATGACGTTTCCTACAGTAAGCCTCTATGCGCCATTGTTCCAGCAATTACCACCGTCGTTGCATTACTTGTAATATGCAGTAAGCATCAGCCTACAGTTTATTCTGACTGGCGACTCACTATTTTGACATGAATATTGTAAACGTTTGCACTTCTGACATGAGTTTGGGTACGGTGGGGCATGTAATGAAGGAGCCTGTACTTGAGAAACATGTACACAGGTCAATTTACCTTGAAACCCATAGCAGCCAGGTGCAAAGAACTAGTATCACGCCGCACTATAGGCTACTGATTATTTGCTGGCGTGATCGCTGTGTTGTAAGAAACTTTTACCCCCCCCCCTCCCGAGAGGAGACCGGACTCAATCCCTGTCCGTCCTCTCCTCGGCCGACCATCCACTCCCGACGTAGGCTTTGGCTCATTTCTGATTTCCCCTGTTTTGCACTTGGTTCAAGATGTGCCCATCCTGTATAGAACATTATCCTAGTAGGCCTATTATAGTTAGTCTTCAGTGCACGAACTTTTAGGATGGTGGACGAGGGTCGTGTGCAGGGATAGTCACACAGCCAGAAGAAAGCCATGCCTGTTTTTCAAATTTCCATGTCCCTTCTCTACAATCAAGGCATGGGCGATGTGTTGATATGTAAGATAGGCGCGATGATATAACATGATATGAATCAGGCAACGGAAATTGTGATGTCCAATCAGTCTACCTGTGTGACATAGCTTGGTATCTCTTACAAAGTTTACTAAGGCAGCAGAAGTTTGACTCAAGGCAACAGATGTAAGTGTACACAAGGGTCATGGCGTACCATCCAGTACTCGAGTGCTTGGCGTACCATCCACCCAAGGTCAACGTGCTGCTGCAGTCCTGTAAGCCTGATGTACAATGCGATGGTAACAATCATTGGATTGTACTAGGAAACACAAACTGCCATTGCAAGGCTTGAGAAATGTGATGGAAACCTTTATCCTTAGAGCCACAAGTACTATCACAATACATGAAACGCTCGTGAATAAGCTGGTGCCCTGCACTTGACATTAGGTAAATGAAGATAATTAGCTAATGAAGTAAATAGATGTTGCAAGTCATCAAAAACATTCACCAGGCATTGTATGAAATAAGAAGAAGGCTTAATTCTCAATGGCAACCTAAGCACTGGGCTAGTGCCCGACGTCCTTTAAAACGGACAGTATGGAAAGTACTGATAATGTAGCACGAATCAATAAATAAGTTATCAGCCATGTTACTGCACCAAGTTGATGAGATTACTGAAACCACAACTTCATTTGTTGGGTTTTACCACTTTGGGCACTAATGGGTTAACACTAAAACCTTTGTAAATTATAAGCTCAGAGACATAACAAGAAGACCAGACTGAGACGGAGAACAGGACCAAGACTTAAATATTAAGAATATGAGATAAAGACCTAGGCTGATAGCGCTATAAAATATTATGGCTACGATTCAAGCCATTGTTGCAACGTCAATTTTCGGGTTCCAATACAGCCTCTATAAGCCTAGAGGCCCTAGACCATTATCTGGAGACGGCATCACTGGTTTTTACCAATCTAAATAAGGCTTATAAGTATTAATACAACACTGTATCTGCTTACCTCATTCTGTTTCAGTTTATGATGTCTAGGTTTGTGGTTTTTTCTGTCAGGATGGCTGTGCCACAGAATGAAGCACTGCTGGCAGAAATTCATCAATTCGCAGCGATCACAAGACTGTGTTGCAGCATTTTTTCCACAAACCTGGCAACTTATTTGTACACATCCTTGGCGAACTGTAGAGCGACTCTCATGATGTTGCCGTCTTTTCCATTCATTTTCTCCAGGTTTTATACGATTCAGTGCAGGTTCAAAAACATCCAGTTTATTACTCTGCATTCTTTCTTTTGTGCCATGACTGTAGACCACAGATGTAATGTTCACTGTAGATCCTTCACCACCTGAATAATTTGTGGCAATTCTATTTTCTGCCTGCACATCATTCTGGCTCTGCTGAAATGTTATGATATTACTAAGCGTGCAAGCCTGTGGCGAATTTTGATGACGAGCTTTCGAAGCTACCAGCATAAGATGCCCACTTGACAAATAAACAGGTCCTGAACTTTGCTGCATCGTTATTTCTGACCTGCAATGTAAAACCCGTCCAGCTATTATATATAGGCTATATATATATATATATATGTGTGTGTGTGTGTGTGTGTGTGTCTATATATACACTGTGTCCGGAATAAAGGGACCCATTTAGTAAATAAGAAAATAAGTAGTAAATATTCATCGATTTTTTCAATTTAAACACCATTTTAATCCTGACATATTTGTCTAACATTGGTGAAAAAAGGTCCAGTCACAATGATGACGTCATAATGACGTCAGTTGCATCAAAATGCATTTAGCCGGCCATTCATACATGGTTTCGGTTGGTATATTGGCTCTTGGTAAAATGGAAATCCATTTAATAGAACCAGGAGTGAAAATAACTGCAGCTTATTAAAGGGATTGTCTGCTCTATAAAAAAGTCGTGCCTGATATCCGGGAATATTCGGAACAATAGCCTACACATTTCAGCAAAATGGTGCTTCAGCTCACTGAGTTCGTCAATATGTTGAACTGTTGACTAATGACACTCGGATTTAATTCCTCTTAATCTTTGGCCGCTAAACAACCGCCCGCTTAAATCCCACTGATAATTAGATTTGGAGTTTGATGGAGGAGAACGTGTAGGCTACAAGACAAGGATAAGAGACATTGAAGAACTCCGTCAGCGAATTGCTAATGCCTGCTGAGAAGGATTTCTATACGCTGGTTATCGATGCTGCTGTTGGCTATTAGCGCGACCGTTTTGAAGCTTACGTTGAGGCCAAAGGTGTACACTTTGACCACAAATTAATTCAGATATAAAAATAAAAATAAATTTACATTTATTATTGATTAAATTACATCTTAAAAATACTCACATTCTTGATGATTTTGCGCATTTATCTCTTAAATTTAACTTTTTGGTGCTAGTGACGTCATTATGACGTCATTATTTGGGCTGGAACTTTTATATTTCCGTAAATTGATGGAGAAGTATGTTAGGATAAAAAAAACGGTCTTTGAATTGCGAAAATCGATTAATATTACTATTTATTTTCATATTTACAAAATGGGTTCCTTTTTCCGGACACAGTGTATATAAGTAGTATATGTAATACAGGGTGCGCCAAAAAAGACCCCCTAGGTTGTTTGCCTATATCTTGGCCAAATGTAGCCTCCATTTTTAGTTCTCTGCCGTCATGCAGGTTCATATGTCCAATGATGCCACGCATAATGTCTGTGCGTCCCTCTTTAGCCCTCTGTAACCATCCTTTGTGAACATCCAGTCTAGTAGCATTGTTCTTGGTCTTCCTCTTGTCTTCTTCCCCTCCATTTTTCCCTCGATGATGTCTCTTACTACGGTGTCGCTCCTCATGATGTGGCCAATCCAGTTTCTCTGCCTCCTCCGTATTGTTTCCATCATTGACCTTTTCTAGCCCACCATCTGCAGTATTTCTTCGTTCGTCTTGTGTTCCCTCCAAATGACACGCTCCATTCTTCGACAAAATTCACATTTCGAAAGTCTCCTGTCATACTTTGTCATCCTTTCTTATTGTCCATGTACCCAAAAAATGCTGTAACACTTTGCACCGACACTCGAAGAACCTTAAACACGGCCCTGATAGTTCATAGATAGACAGACAGACAGACAGACAGACAGACAGACAGACAGACAAACATACATACAGACATGCATGCATGCATGCATGCAAGCAGGCAGGCAGACAGACAGACAGCCAGACAGACAGACAGACAGACAGACAGATAGATAGATAGATAGATAGACAGACAGATAGATAGACAGACAGACAGATAGATACAGGCCAAAAAATACCTCCTAGATTTGTTTCCAATATCTTGGCTCGAAGAAAGAATTTCGAAATGAAATTTTACAGTCTTAAAGGTAATTCATATGTATACACTTGATGGCCATATTGCGTCAAAATATTTCAAACACAACAAAAGTTATCAATCACACTATTAGTGAGGCCACCCACCGTTTTTGACGATTCAAAAAGAAACGCAAAAAATTAGGTTTTTTGACAATATCATGGCCAGAAGTAAGAATTTCGAAATGAAAATTTTACAATTCATAATCACACAATCATGGCGGCTAGATTTCATCAAAATATTTCAAACACAACACAAGTTATACCACTTTTAGTGAGGCAACCCATCGTCTTTTGACGATTCAAAAACGAAACGCAGCAAATAGTAGTAAAAACATGATTTTATTCAGTCTCATCTCAAATAATTGTTGTCAAATGAACATGATAGTGCTTCACAACTTGTGTTCAATGTGTCCACCACCAGCACCAAAACTTCTTTTGAGCCTCTTTGCAAAGTTTTTGTTGGACCTGCAGTTTGATTAATCTGACATATTCGTTATTTACCAATTTGATTGCAATCTTGCTAAGTGACTTTTCAGTGATATGCAGCTATGCTGATACCCTGTTTCTTTTATAAATAGTAATAATAATGATCATCTGGCAATATCAACGCTATTTGATAACAATTATTTGAGATGAGATTTAATAAAATGGTTTTTGCTACTTTTTGCTGCGTTACGTCTTTGAGTCGTCAAAAAACGG
>OX243814.1:52573498-52593498 GCA_945859605.1 Lumbricus rubellus
AACTAAAATCAGGTGTCTAGAAGAAATTTGTACGACTAAAATGGTGTCTTTAGAAATTTTGACACATAAAAAGGTGTCTTCAGAAATTTTGACAACTATTAATAGATATTTTCATAAATTTTGAAATCTAAAAATATGTCTTCAGAAATTCTGACGACTAAAAAAAGGTGTCCGCAAAAGTTTTGACAATTAGAAAAGATGTTTTCAGAAATTTTGACAACTAAAAAAGGTGTCTTCAGAAATTATGACGACTAAAAAAGATGTCTTCAGCAATTTTGACAACTAAACAAGATGTCTTCTCAAATTTTGACGCCTGAAAAAGGTGTCTTCGGAAATCTTGAGAAATGGTGTCTTTAGAAATCTAAGCAACTGAAAAAAGGTATCTTCAGAAATTTTGACGACCAAAATAAGGTGTCTTTAGAAATTTTGATACTAAAAAGGTGTATTTAGACAATTTTTGACAATTAAAAAAAGTGTCTTCAGACATTTTTACGACCAAAAAAGATGTTTTAAGAAATTTTGACAACTAAAAGAAAGTCGTTATAAATTCTCCGCCAAAGAAACACCCGAAATCAATTCCTGGCCTATCTTCAGAAATTTTGATAAAAATGTGCAGTTCTAAATGAATTTGTGCAGTTGGCAAGGCTGGGGAAGTTGTGCAGTTCTAAAAATTCTTTTAAAAAAGCCCTGACGTGAATTTTGGCTTTCTTTTGATTCCCTCCCTGTTTTTCACTGGGCACAAGTTGCGCCCACCATGTATAGGGATAGAAGCCCCTGTTTGTTGGCCACAGGCCACGAGTTGACTCCAAAGTTTCCAGTACAACTAACTTTTTAATAGCATTCACATATTTATATATACAAGTAAAAATAAGCTCCTCTTATAATGTTTCTATTGTCCAATCAGGACATAGTGTGTCCTTCTCACAGTTCAAGATTGACAGCTCGTGATAAATTTTTAAAAGTATATTATAATATATATATATATATATAATATATATCTGTGCCTACCTGTGACACTTTTCTTCATCATCGCCAACATTGCCCACATGGTCTTGATGAATGCCAATATCTGAAAATAGTACATAAACAAAAAAACTAATCACAGAGAGGGAAGAGCTTTTGAGCCGTGGAAGTGGCAATGCTCGGTTTTTGGAATTATATAAAACGCCTCCGCCAGTATTAACCATTCCACGACGAGAGTAGTACAAGTGAACCCACTCTTTGTAATAATTCTCTAGCCACAGGACCACTAGCTCTGTCATCATTACATGTACCAAGAGAAAGAAGCAGAAGGAAGAAGTTTGCGATTATGATGAAGATGCTAATGCAGAAGAAGATAATGATGACGACGACCACGATGACGACGACGAAGATGATGATGATGATGATGATGATGATGATGATGCTGATATGAATGTGCATAGTTGCTAACTTGATTGAAGATCTTGTATTGGTTCCAGAGAAGACACAGGTTGGTCAAAGCGGTCATGTGGCTCATTATCTGCAAACAAGCATACGTTTGTAGTAGATACATTAATAATAGCGCAAGAAAAGTCCTTGTCTAATAGACTTTCACTCACTAGCCATAGGCCCACTAGCTCTGTCATCATTACCATGAGAAAAAACAGAATTAAGAAGTTTGCAATTATGATGATGATGATGATGATGATGATGATGATGATGATGATGATGATGATGATGATGATGATGATGATGATGATGATGATGATGATGATGATGTTGATATGAATGTGCATAGTTGCTAACCTGATTGAAGATCTTGTATTGGTTCCAGAGAAGACACAGGTTGGTCAGTGCGGTCATTTGACTCATTATCTGCAAACAGGCATACGTTTCTATTAGATACATTAATAATAGCGCCAGAAAAGTCCTTGTCTAATAGACTTTCATTCACTAGCCATAGGCCCACTAGCTCTGTCATTATTACCATGAGAAAAAACAGAATTAAGAAGTTTGCGATGATGATGATGATGATAATGATGATGATGATGATGATGATGATGATGATGATGATGATGATGATGATGATGATTATGGTGATGATGATGATGATGATGATGATGATGATGATGATGATGATGATGATGATGATGATGACGATGACGATGACGATGACGATGACGATGACGTTGATGATGATGATGATGATGATGATGATGATGATGATGATGATGATGATGATGATGATGATGATGATGATGATGATGATGATGATGATGATGTTGATATGAATGTGCATAGTTGCTAACCTGATTGAAGATCTTGTTTTGGATGGAGAGAGGACACACTGTTAGGTTGGTCAGTGCGCTCATGTGACTCATTATCTACAAACAGGCATACGTTTCTAGTAGATACATTATTAATAGCGCAAGAAAAGTCCTTGTCTAATAGACTTTCATTCACTAGCCATAGGCCCACTAGCTCTGTCATTATTACCATGAGAAAAAAACAGAATTAAGAAGTTTGCGATTATGAGGATGATGATGATGATAATGATGATGATGATGATGATGACGATGACGATGACGACGACGACGACGACGATGATGATGATGATGATGATGAAGGATGATGATGAAGGATGATGATGATGATGTTGATATGAATGTGCATAGTTGCTAACCTGATTGAAGATCTTGTTTTGGATGGAGAGAGGACACACTGTTAGGTTGGTCAGTGCGGTCATGTGACTCATTATCTACAAACAGGCATACGTTTATAGCAGATACGTTAATAATAGCGCAAGAAAAGTCGTTATCTAATAGACTTTCATTCACAAGCCATAGGCCCACTAGCTCTGTCATTATTACGATGAGAACGAAGTGTAAAGAACTTCACTGTTATGATGACGATGATGATTATGATGATGAGGAGTAGGAAGAAGATGCTTATGCTTATGCTGATCTTGATGCTGCTGCTGCCTATGATGATGATGATAAGAACGACTCTAGTTAAACCAATAAGCATTAATAAGTTGAATACCAATGATGATAAATTTTATACACACATTAGACAACAAAGCACTGTATAGATCTATGTGCAGTAAAAATCATTGGCGTAATTTTTTTAATAGACCAAGAGGCAATAAAAAAGGCAAGATAAGCAACTTTTCATACTGAAGAACCTATCTATTTAACAGAGAAGTACTTGTTTCGTAGCCTAACTCTCACAGGCTAACTAATAAAAAGCACAATCACATATTGGTTAGCATGGGGTGCATCTTTTAACCCTCAGGCTACCAAGCTTTTTTAACACTGTCTACCAAGGGGGGCGGTTACCACCCCCCTGGAGTTTGGGTTTGGTTTGAGATATCATAACTTGTAATACATCAAAGGATTCAGGATTCATTTCTGCACAAAATGGTATTTTTAGATGAAAGCACCTCGAAATTATGATTTTTTTCTGCAGGCACCTGTCGTCAATTCCACAATATGTATACTTTCGCATAATCAAAATATTAGATTCTGTGTGTTTTTAACATAATTTATTTATTTAAAATAGTTTACATATAATAAAGTCCAATATCCAACTATAAAAACTAGTAATAAGTTAGTTTTAATTGCCATAAAAAGAAGAAAAAAACATGTAGTAGCTGAGCTGAAAAACGTTTACGCAGATTTATTGGTTTGCATTGTAAAAAACCCAACATTTTCACACATTTAAATTTATTTTGAGCATTTCCGGTCATCAAATGTCAAATTAATTGGTATAAAAAATAGTCCTAGATGCCCTCTATAGAATGACATAATTTATTTATCTTGGAAAATAAATTATGAATAAGTTATAAATAATAGGAAAAACATGAAAATGTTAATGAAAATGTTATTTCATAACATTTTCATGTTTTTTCTATTACAACTTATAATAGGAAAAACATGAAAATGTTATGAAAATAAAACACCTTTATATATATTTTAATTTATTTTGAGCACTTCCGGTTGTCAAACGACAATTGAGTGAGCATGAAAATGTGGTCCCACATTCCCTCTACAGAATGGTGTAATTTGTGTCTCTTCATGTCAAAGGACGGATAAGATACAGCCGCCAATAATCTAAGGGGGGTGGTATCCATCGCCTTGGTGCCTCGGGTATATCGTGTATAACTTTCGAATGGTATGGTATATCATCACAAATTTTAGCTCAAAATGTGTGCCAATTTATCCTCTACAGCTACCTAAAACGTCAAAAAATTCCAAACGAAACAAGTTTGATTTGGAAAAAACCTAGGGGGTGGATACCACCCCGTGGTAGCCCGATGGTTAATAAACAATATTTCAGCCTTTGGTATAATATGTAAACTATGTTCTATCAACGACTATTATTTTATCAAGGTTAGCATAAAATTGAAAAAGTATTAAAACTAACTAAAAGTCGTAAAACGGGAAAATCACGGATATTAGGCCTAGAGTCATCAATAGACAAATAACGCTTTGGTGAATGCTTTCCACAAACAAAGTGACCACACATAATGATAATATAATCAATTTCAGCATAACTTAACATCGACATAATTTTATGACTACTATCATCAAGTCTACATTATTATAACCACTGTCTATGGGCGCAATGCTATGTTTGATGCGTTGGAGACAAACTAGGTTTCTGGTTAGAATCAACATAAAGTATCCGTGTAGTGACCCTGAGCAAGTCCTTCATTCGAAATAATTGCTCATGCACTTTGGCGTGAAACGTCTATTCAGTGTCCATTCAGCAGTTGGTTAGGCCCTATTGTCTTTGAACAGTTGTTTAAAAGGCCGTTATAACCAGCTCTCATACACACACATAGGCCTACATAGTATACATGTACAATTGTACATGCATGCATACATACATACATACATACATACATACATACATACATACATACATACATACATACATACATACATACATACATACATACATACATACATACATACATACATACATACATACATACATACATACATACATACATACATACATACATACATACATATATACATACATACATACATACATACATACATACATACATACATACATACATACATACATACATTGTCATTCATTCGTTTATTTATAAATTATATAGCGTACCATTAAGTAGTTTACTCGACTGCCCTACCAGCCTAGCTATGGCTAAAGTGAGAAATTTTGAGCAACTGATAGAAAGCAAGCAAATTATTATCATTCCTATAGCTGATATTAAGAGCAGCGTAAACGTTAGACCATTTCAAGGATATAGGCCAATAGCCGAGCGGGACGGAGCAGGGGCGAAAGTGATATCACGATAAGTGACACTTAGCACTACCAGTGATACACACCCAGACAATGTTGACATTCTGTAAGAGATACGTAACTTAAGGGACTGAAAGCCAGTGCAAAAAATTACGCAATACGCATGTAGGCCCTAGGCATTAGCAAAAACCGGAGCCTATTTCGCATCACGACAGAAAAGCCCAGCATTAGAACGAATAAAACAGACAAGACGCCCTATTAAGACAAGAAATAGACCAGCAAGAACTGAGCAGCAATAATCAATTCTACTTGTAGGATATTATAATAGACTGCGTGTAGTGCGTGGACAATTAAGGGTCACAACGGTATAATGGGATTTATAGAAAAGCAACACGCAATGACGGAGCTAATAGCCTAGTGTCAATTGAATGATGCAAAGCAAGAATGTTTATAAATGCGGAGGCAGCACCCATGCACTTTAATCAGACGAATCATAGACGTAATATGCTAATCAGCAAGCCGACAATTATAGTGGAAGTAAAATTTCTAAAGCCTATACATGGATTAAAAGACTGAACAAAATAATCGTGTCTTACCTTCTTTAGAAGGCAATTTTCGTGAAGAAACATCAGTCTTACGTATTGCCAACAAAACCATTCGCTGTGTCCGCGTCAGGCGCATAGGGTCTCCGCTCATGAATTCCATCTTCTGGTTCCTCGACCTCGTGTGCATACAAAAAGCAGCCTAATTTTTTACCAATGTCTTTCAAGAACTTGTTCATCGAACTGCAAGAAGTCGAATGAGTTCAGAACCTTTGGACGCAATTATATACATGCACGGCTAGATGAGCAAGCGTCATAATTCTTCACATCAAATGTTGTTACGTAATGTATGGTCCACACCCTGTGTAATTATGATGGTATGATGATGTGCTATTATGATGAGACGAACCAAGGTGTCAAGAGACACCTTGGCGCTTCTCTCGGATAATTATGACCGGGCAATAGCGATTGTCGGTTTTATTTAGCATCAAAGAGATAGAATAAAGTGATGCATAGATGGAGGCATAGATAGATAGGCCTACATGTACACGGATACAGACAGAGTAACCAGACACAAATTGGCACAGGCAAACAGTCAAACAGGCAGCGTGGCACACAGACAAAACAGACAAACAGAATAGGCTACTTACAGAATAGGCAGAGATGCACTTGAGCATACATAAGAGCAGATATAATATAGACATTCTCCGCCGAAGAACCCCCTCCCAAAATCAAATCCTGGGTACGGTCTTGAGGACGACGTTTGTTCTTTCTGTAACAGGGGTTCGCACAGTTGTCAGAAAAGACACAGACAGAGACAAATAGGGCCTACACTGGCAGGCATGCAGAAAAACGATTCATAAATAAAGATAGTAATAGCCTATTAAATACAGAATCTCTCTCTCATTACAGATAACGAAAGAGACAACGACATAATTTTTAGGCAGAGCAGAGTCGCATGTCGCAATAAGGCCAGTGCGGGCTCGGGTGCTGTAGCAACCTTGCGGACCCTCTTCTCTCAGCAACTGGGCCACCAGGCACATAATTATACCATGTTTACTAAAAATGTTTTCCTATGGTATTTTTTAACAGGATTAGTTTACAGCACTATTAGGTGTAGGCCTACAGTTACAGAAAGAACAAACGTCGTCCTCAAGACCGTAGCCAGGATTTGATTTGGGGAGGGGGTTCTTCGGCGGAGAATGTCTGACTACTTTTTCTGTCGTCAAAATGTCTGAAAACACATTTTTTAGTCGTCAAAATTCCAGAAGACCAACGGAAAGGGCTTTCTTAGTATCTTCCGCCCAATTCATGTTTTTTTCATTATGTGCTACTGAATAATATTCTATTATTTTTTACATTTTCAGTTTCGGATGGTGTTTTCATGGTGTTATTTCATGGTTTATAAATGATGTGCTAGTAAATGCATTATATTATTTTTTCCATTTTCCATTTCGGGGGGTGTTCAAACGCACAGAACACAACCCTAGGTACGGCCTTGGTCGTCCTCATTAAATTTTGTTAGAATATCAATCGGCGGCTCATGTTATGTCTCATCCGTTTCTTGTTCTTTTTGTCCTATTTGTCCACATTTCCAGTGTTTTTATATTTACTTGTCTATAGTGATCTCTGTTTCTTATCCGTATAGCACTTCTCTTTAAAGCATTATAATTACAATCTGTCCTTAATGCGGTGGCTCGCCTCATTCATTCATTCATTCATTCATTTCAATAATTTATATAGCGCCTCTTCAAGAAATCCACTCAGAAGCGCTCCCAGTCCAACCACGGTGAAAAAAAAAGTTTTAAGGAGCTTGTAGAACACTGACGAGTCGACCCTAGACAGCAAGCGCATCTGCAACAGGAGACTATTC
This sequence comes from Lumbricus rubellus, assembly GCA_945859605.1. NCBI lineage: Eukaryota > Metazoa > Annelida > Clitellata > Crassiclitellata > Lumbricidae > Lumbricus > Lumbricus rubellus. The sequence goes on from OX243814.1 coordinate 52,581,155, forward strand.
CAGACAGAAGGACCTACAACACTTACTGAGAAAGCACGACGCTGACAGGTTGATGTTTCAACACGCGGGACCAAAAGCTTACCGCTAGAGGCAGAGCGAAGGGCTCTGCGAGAAAGGACAACAGATAATGGACAGCAGAGTTCACACAGATAAGTCCGGGCACAGCCAAGGAGACAAGGCCAAACCAGTGAAGCAATTCTGTATTCGATGCGCTGTGAGATAGGAAGCCAGTGTAGAGTATCACGAATGTAAGATGAAACGGATGCATAATTGGGGATTCGACCAATTAGCCGGGCTGCAGACCGAAGAACACGGTCAAGTCGGGATATCAATAATAGAGGTAAACCGGGAGCACTGCATAAGGCAGAAAATCAAAAGGCAGAAAATCAAAAGGCAGAAAATCAAAAGGCAGAAAAGTAATAAAGCAGAAAAATCAAAAGGCAGAAGAATCAAAAGTCAGAAAATCAAAAGGCAGAAGAATCAAAAGGCAGAAAATCAAAAGGCAGAAAAATCAAAAAGCAGAAAATCAAAAGGCAGAAAAATCAAAAAGCAGAAACTCATGAAGATGCTGCATAACAAACTCAATATTGAATCCGTAGTGTTAGAACACAAAAAATATAAAGCGCCATTAGCGTTATAAATGTGCTGATTCACCAACGGCGATGATATTGACGAGGATGACGATTCTGAAGAGTTGGAGTTGTCGGCGAATGAAGTTTCATTATTTTGATATGAGAAGTTCTCATTGAGTAGGCGCTATACAAATAGACAATACGTTTAGGACTGTTGCTGTCTAAACGAGTTTAGCCATCTGCATTGTGAACACGTAATGCAAACTTGAACTATTGCCATAATAATTATATCGTATGGTTCTATTTTTTTGGGTTGAATAGTTGTCTTTGAAGGGCGCTACATAAATTAAAAATACGAATAAGTTTTTGTTTTTACATAACCTTTATGATCATCAGTAAAATGCAGTATACGAACAGCTCATTATAATCACTGCGGTCGAAAAAGATAAAAGTCGAATTTTCAAATATTTCTCCGGTCACAGGAATTTTTTACCTCCGGTAGCGAAAGGGTTAATGCAAATAACTGCCGTTTGATTTTCTGCCGTTTGATTTTCTGCCTGTTGATTTTTCTGCCTTTTGATTTTCTGCCTTTTGATTTTTCTGCCTTTTGATATTCTGCCTTTTGATTTTTCTGCCTTTTGATTTTTCTACCTTATTATTTTTCTGCCTTTTGATTTTCTGCCTTTTGATTTTCTGCCTTTTGATTTTCTGCCTTATGCAGTAGACCCGGTAAACCAACCAGAATAGAGCAACAATAGTCCAAGCGGCTGGTAACAAAAGCATGAACAAGGGTAGCAGCAGAGTTCTCTGATGAGGAGCGAGAGATGACCCGTAGCTGACGAATTTGGTAGTAACAACCACGAGTCAGCTGGTTGACATGTTTTGAGAAACTAAGTTCTTCATCAAGCATAATACCCAAGTCCCGGACAGAATCAAAAAAAGGTAACATGAGGAAATGCTTTAGCCACGGCACAACGATCAACATTAATTTTGCCAGTCGTCTACGTCCACCCAACCAGATGAATTGAGTTTTGGAAGCATTAAGTAGGTGGCGGTTAGAGGCTAACCAGCTAGCCAGCTTATCCATAGCATACCAAAGTTTGGGCATATAATGAGGGGCGAATTCAGGGGGGGCAACCCGGCCATGGCCCCCATTTAAAACTACCATAGGACGTGGCCCCCCAATTGGTCTGAAATTAGCAATACGCATAATGGGTCTAATGGCATATCCCCCCCCCCTAATCGGAAAATCGCATGGGACGTGGCCCTCATTAGGTTTTCAAGTTGAGGACTAAAAAAGGTCATCAACTTTTTGGGTGGATGAAAAGTACTTTTCCCTTTTTTCGTCAGCCAAAGACTGATCACTATTTATTTTTGACCAACAACAAAATTTCGACTTTTTTCACCTATCCCATCCCAAGATTTTTGCCCCCCTGGAAGAGTTCTGGATCCGCCACTGCATATAATTATGAAGTTTTATACGGGAAGAACTGCACTGGTGGGCTATGCAAAAACTATGGAGTTTAAGATTCTAATGCGTAATTGCATAGCAGGCCAAGCTCCTAACTGTCATATGGGACTTTGTGTGCCTGTGCTAACTATTCCAGCCAGTAGATACCTTCGCTCTGCAACACACAGTCATGGTGACCTGGTTGTTCCTATGGCTCGATCTTCGGCAGTGCTGCATAGAAGTTTTGCTATGGTCAGTCCGTCTTTCTGGAATAAGTTACCTATTAGTCTCCGTAATGAACTTCTTTGTCTTTCTTTGCCCATTTCCCGCAAGCATTTGAAAACCATTCTCTTTGATTGTGGTTTGGTGTCAGTTCGGTAGCGCCGCTGAGTTCTTTGAAGTGGCGCTATGTAAACGTACTATTACCATTAGGTCTACTCTGTATACATGTATATCTCTATATGCATATTTTATCTTCTGTTTAATCCTATTCGTTTTTTTTCTTATCATTTGAATTTAAATGCATAAGTAGACTACATCTTCTTATTACCATCATCATCATCATCATCATGATCATCATCATCATCATCATCATCATCATCATCATCATCATGATCATCATCATCATCATCATCATCATCATCATCATCATCATCATCATCATCATCATCATCATCATCATCATCATAAAAATCATCATCATCATCATCATCATCATCATCATCATAATAATAATCATCATCATCATCATCGTCGTCGTCGTCGTCGTCGTCGCCGCCGTCATCATCATGATGATCATCATCATTAACATTATCGTCATCGTCATAATCATCGTCATCATCATCATCGTCGTCGTCGTTATCATCATGATCATGATCATAATCATCGTCATCATCATCGTCGTCGTCGCCGTTATCATCATGATCATGATCATGATCATAATCATCATCATCATCATCATCGTCGTCGTCGTCGTCGTTATCATCATCATCATCATCATAATCATCATCATCATCATCATCATCGTCGTCGTTATCGTCATAATCATCGTCATCATCATCATCATCATCATCATCATCATCTTCATCATCATCATCATCATCAGCAGCAGCATCAGCATCAGCATCATCATGGTGGTCGTCGTCGTCATAATCATGATCGTCATCATCATATTCATTATCGTCTTTACAGTCATAATGGTCGTTTTCATAAAAATTCATAATCATTGTTTCTAGTTGTCTTTAGGATGGTGGGGAGGACTGTTTAAAGCATGGTCGAAGCATTAACAGACGTGATTGTCTTATAGTGAAAACTTAGATTAGGCCACGTGGTATGAGTCTTGTAACTAGTGCCAATAATTTTACCTAATTGTGGAATTGCTTTGCAAGCTTGGATGCTGCATGATAGCGCGCGCGCGTGTGTGTGTCTTTGTGTGTATTGTAAAAAAGCAATCTCAAGATAATCTAAATAGGCCTATTATGGGTTTCAACTCATAGGCAGCCAACAAATTTAATGCTTCAGCAATTTGAACGTTATTTGTATTAATGCCATGCTCTGTCGATTATTTTGAATTCGTTTCAGATAATGTAAATTGCCATTGCAATAATAGCTTGATGATGCCACGATGAGACCTGGTCGACCTATTTTGGCAGCGGCAGGTGACGCAGGTTCCAATACAAAAGCCTCATCAGTAAGGTGTGTCCAAGATCAATCCACACGTGTATTCAAAGAACCTTGGGGTGTGTCCATTCAATAGAAGGTTTGCGCCCTAATTACAGTAGGCAATATAGGCGGTGGACACCTTATTGCCTTGGGCAGCTTCTGACTAGCGCCTATGCGGCTCAAAGAGACTTGATATGACATCAAAGGAATAATAATATTCGCTTGATTATCTTTCAATCTGACAAACCGCAGAATGATTACAGGCACAGGTTATACGAAATACGGCCCACTATAGCACGACACGCAGGTCGGCTTTACAGCAGTGGATTTGGCTTAACACTATTGGCCTAAGTGCTGGATCACTCCTGGTTCGGCCAAGCCAGAAGTGAGAGGAGCTATGTTATTTTCGACAGGACCCGAGGGAAACAACACAACAGAAAGGGCCACTGGCGGCTAATAGAAAATTCCAATAAATTTTTTCTCTGTGAACCCGGGTAGCGTGGAGGAGCGCTGTGATTCATAGTCAAAACAATCACAATGAGTTCCCGACACCAACCATTTGGAGGCGATGGGTACAAGCAGTGGCGTAGACAAGGAGGGTTGGGGGCTTAAACCGCCATGGGCTTAGGGGGAAACCATTTTATGAAACTCAAAACTGTCCCTTTTGCCGTGCTAGAGTCGGGAGCGCTTCTGAGTAGTCCCCCTTGAAGAAGCGCTTTACAAATTACTGAATGAATGAATTAATTAATTTATTAATGCATACATACAAATTGCAGTCCATAATTTGTTTCACGGCTACGCCACTGGTGAAAATGATTGAGCAAGTTACAAATACCCGCTATGAGAATTTTGTGAAAAAGTCAAAATTTCACACATTTTAAGTTATTTGGAGGACTTCCGATTATGAAACGAGAAATTATTTTGCATGAGAATGTAGCCCCACATTCCCTCTAGGTCTCTTGGAAATGGCGCAATGTTTTTCTCTTTTTATTAAATGACGGATTAGATAATAATAGTCGATAGTGTAAGTGTATGGTTTCAGTAACCCCTAACTTAATGCCTCAGGTAAAAGGATATAACCGGAACTTTTGAACACTTTGACGTATTATCACAAATCGTCCCTCAAAAAGTGTGTTAATGAAACTACTTAAAATGTCGACATTGTAGGCCTATTCCATTCGAAACCTGTTTTCTTTTGGAAAACCTAAAGGGTTGGATTCCACCCCCCCTCTTGTTAGCCTTGGATGGTTAATTTTGGGCCTATATATTGACCCTAACTTGTTCTTTGAGTGTATGTGCTACGTACAACATAAATTTCAGTAATTAATTTCCAAATTCTATTTAGTTGATATAATTTCTACCCGTGTTATGGGTGGTGTCCATTGGACGCCGACACCAGGTGTGCCAAATGAGTTGCGGCGGAAGGTGTGCGTCATAGGTTTAATGCAAAGCGGTAAGAATTATGATCTGACTGAATGTCCTAATACTTATTATAATCAGAGCCGGATTTACATGTAAGCCAACTAAGCAACTGTCTAGGGCCTCCGGAATCTGGGGGCCTCCAAAAGTGAGCTAAAGAAAAAATTCGGTGGATTATAAATTGTAACTTATTAAAATTGACGATTTGTACAGGATAGAAAATATAAATAACACGAGACATCCAATTTTGATTCAATTATAACAATTTTAGGCCTATATAGGCTAGGCCTACTTTTAGTTAATTGGATGTTAAATTAGCCATGTGGCCCCCTAATGTCCTTCAACTTATAAAAAGTGGCCTCGTGTTCTGCAAATTAGAAAAAGTGGCCCTGAAGCAGGGCCTGATTAAGGCATGTTCAACATGTTTGACCGAACAGGGGCCCCACACTTTAGGGGCCCCCACACATGCGAAAGAAACTGGTTTTTGGGGAAAAATTGGTATATTCTGATGAAATATCGGCCAAACAACAAAGGTCGTCAGATATTTCGATTGATTGACAGCGCATTTATGTCAAGTCAACCAAACTGCTAAAAAGTAATCAGCTGATTTGGAAAAGAAAATCGGTATATTCTGAGGAAAATTTTCGACCAAACGACTTAAAAAAGGTCGTCAGATTTTTCGATTGAAAATTCGAACAGGGCCCCCACATTTTTAATCTGGCCCTGCCCTGAAGTCAAAAAAGGTTGGGAGCCACCGCGTTAGTGACTATAACAGTTACTGTAGAAGTTGATCAAAGATGGATTAGGCTATTGGCGCAATATGCCTTAGGAATATACCCGGTACTTAGATCTAGCAATATGCATTTTGTCTGTTTCTATCCTTAAGTGGGCCTGATAATTGAAATTGCTTAGGGCCTCACTCTGCTCAAATCCGGCCCTGCTTATAATCATGTAAGACAGCGAGGAGATAGTGGCCATGCAGGAAGAAGACATCTATTGTCTTACCGCCCTCCCCGGTTTGCTGATAGACTAAGATTTGATCTCATAGTCCCTATGGCAAGGACTACCATTTATACCAACAAAGAGCCTTTGCCACTATAGACCCTTAATTCGATATTGAATGACTCCCCCATCTATGGGTAGAAAGATCTTATTGAGGGTGAGATCTTATGCCCATTGCTGCTTGAAGTGTTTCTTATTTCCTCTGGGCTGTCAGGGTGAAAGCGCAACTGAACAGCTACTCATGGACGAGGCGCTTAATAAATTATTAATTATAGCCTACAATCCAACACAATACACAGCCTACATACATGCATTGATGATTCATGCATACATAACAATCATGTAGGCTATACATAAGTACATGCGTTATCATAATTTGTGTTTGGTCTCTAAGATTTTAAAGGAAAAATAGATCAGTTCATGTCCAGACATGGGCAGAGTTTATCAGGGGATAAGGGGGGACTAAGTCCCCTCAAGAACCCCCAGTTTGGTTTTTTACCATGAAAATTGTATCTTTTTTAGGGCTTAGCCCCCCCCCCCCCCTCGAAGAAGGTATTACCCCCTTCCCCACCCCAAGAACAGAAACCTAACTCCGCCCATGTGTCGAGACCACAGTATAAAGCATATTCAACTTATGGCCTCCACAGAATTTGCAACAATTAAAAAATTACAATCTTGATGAATAGAATGATGTGCGTTGAATAATTTAAACAGTTTCGTCTTTTTCGTTTTCTATATCGCTTCAAGTAAATCGCCTCAAGTATGATTGTGTGCTGGTATGTACTCAGAAAATGATGCAAGTGCGCACTGTCTTGTCTACTAGGAACAGTTTTTCACATAGTCTGACTCTAAATAAACAACATTAGCATAGTAGTAAGTGCCTAAATATGTGCATCAGAAAGAGACAAAGAGCATTAATTTCATCATATATAGTCAGATAATTATAATATTATGTAATTTTAATCTGTGTTTAGTCGCAGTTTGTGGAGTAATAGCAATTTTGAGATATCTTTATAGCCCACAGTATTAAGCTATTAAGTGGCGAAAGATATCCTATTTGTGGGGTGTCAGTGAAAAGAAATTCCGCTATCACAAAATTAAAAGGCTGGTATGGCAAAACAATAGCAGGCTGATATTACTGTGGATCATAATATATTATACTTGTAAGCTTATAGGAAGCTGGCCTAGTTAGCTAGACCGGTAAGCGAGAGCGGCATTTGGCTGTTGATTGCAAAGGACTGCGGTTCAAGCCCCGGGCTAAGAGTTGACATTTAGAGATTTAGATATCTCGGGTTAGCACGTGTAGGACGCAGGGGCTCAAACTCCTGCGGAGCGACCTTGGGCAAGTTGCTTACCCATCATTGCCTGTGGGGAAGGCAACCGGAAACCACCTCACTCATCTCATACCCAGGGGCGTAAAGCCAATAAACCTGCCTTCGGGCAGAGAACCATCATCATCGTAGGAAGCTATGTGTAATTTAAAATAGTTTTATTCACCTTGTGTCTATGTAATAGGCTCTAATCGACTGCGTTTCACTCATCTGTTAGACATGGATTAACCCTTGTCACCGCATTTTAAAGACTACAATATACGAATTGTTTTCGAAGTTGATGATCAAATAATTATGTGACACAGATCAATCTTAGTTTGCTTGAGGTCGTCGGTACATGACGCCGGCTTATTCAGACAACGTGCCCTTGCAGCAATGGCTTTGTCGCTTTGAATAGTGACTTGGATGCTTTGGAATAGAAATGTTTCCCGTAAATATCCACAAAACTTCCTTTGTAGATTTAGCGAGACTCTAATTGTTGATGGGGCACATTGTTTAAACGGCTAATAGAAATAATAATCTATTGTGCTCCATCCCTCCCTTCCCTCCCTCCCTCCTTTCCTCCCTCCCTGCCTACCTCCCTACCTCTCTCCCTCCCTCCTTCCCTCCATCCCTCCCTCCATCCATCCATCCCTACCTCCCTCCCTCACACAGTTGTAATCACACGGTGAGAGTTTCTTGGCCCTAAACATGGGCTGGAGGTAGGCCAACTTACTTTAGCAGTAAATTCGCAATGACACGGTAATTTAGCAGACGTTAGCCGACTCCTGGGACAGGTTTTTAACCCTGATGAACATGAAGATGGTGTTGGCCAAGATCGAAGACGCCCCTCTCCTATGTCCTGCCCTTGGTCGACACACACACCCCCTGCGATGGATGGGGTCGATTGCTTGAAAACTGTGGCCCTGTTCATTTAGCAAACAAACAAAATATAATAGCAATCTCCAAATTTCTAATGCGCTACTTGAGAGCCAACCGCGGTGCACCAGCGTATTAAAGACCGATGAAATATATAAGATGGCACTTTGTTTGTCGAATGTACCAAAATGCAGCATTTGTATACTGAAAATACTGAATACATTAAATGATTGTATGCAGGACAGCATGACGAATATTTTTAATAACTAAACCGATGACACAAAGAAGGGCAAGAATTGGCAGTTGATTAATTAAGTGTCATAAAGTGTCTATTCCACTAGTGAAACTTCAACTACAGACTGTCGAATGGGTAGCTCTCAGAATATCCCTTAACCGGCCAGGAAACCTGGCACTATAATCATTATTGCCTAAAGCAGTTTTAAATTATGAAGTGAAAATGCATAATAATGGACAATGGTAAAATTGCAGTGACGGGTGTCATAACGTCTTTGAAGTCCTATCAAGGGTTCGCCCCAAGAAAAAGTGTTGAGAACAGGTGCGGTAAATGAACACCTGGCCAGTTCTGGGAATGTGACCATTCCCTCGCCCTTTAAATTACAATGCTCGTGGCGTTGTAGCTTTATGTTGAAGCAACACAAAACGCTGGAGTCAAGCCAATCAATAGCTTGTTGGTGTTTAACGACACTGCCATTTCAAAGATGATATGTGACGTCCTTCTACTTTGAGCTGGCTTGGGATTGGCACCGTCGGAGTTAAAAGATCAATCGCAATTTATACAGCGCCCAAGTTTATTCACAAGCACACGCTCCCCCAAGGCAAGCGCGGACTATAGCGACTGACAGAAATGAGAAGAGGCGGAGCGGATGAGAAGTCGCCACTCGATGTGTCGCTAATTAAGTCGCACAAAGACGACACAGGCTTCGCTGTATTCCAAGAAATGAGAAGGTGAGGTACGACGACACCTGAGTCCACTGAGATTTAGAGCCTTAGGCATTCGAAGAGTAATAAACGTCAAAGCAAAGAATTTGCTGCTAGAAGACGTATGTGTGTATGAATGAATGAATGAATGAATGAATGAATGAATGAATGAATGTATGAATGAATAAATGAATGAATGAATGAATGAATGAATGAATGAATGTATGTATGTATGTATGTATGTATGTATGTATGTATGTATGTATGTATGTATGTATGTATGTATGTATGTATGTTTGTATGTATGTATGTATGTATGTATGTATGTATGTATGTATGTATGTATGTATGTATGTATGTATGTATGTATGTATGTATGTATGCATGCATGTATGTGTGCATGCATGCATGCATGCATGCATGCAGGCATGCAGGCATGCATGCATACATACATACAGAACCCATGTATGTATGTATGTATGTATGTATGTATGTATGTATGTATGTATGTATGTATGTATGTATGTATGTATGTATGTATGTATGTATGTATGTATGTATGTATGTATGTATGTATGTATGTATGTATGTATGTATGTATGTATGTATGTATGTATGTATGTATGTATGTATGTATGTATGTATGTATGTATGTATGTAGGCCTATGTATGTAGGCCTATGTATGTAGGCCTATGTATGTAGGCCTATGTATGTAGGCCTATGCATGTATGTATGTAGGCCTATGTATGTAGGCCTATGTATGTATGTATGTATGTAGGCCTATGTATGTATGTATGTATGTATGTATGTATGTATGTATGTATGTATGTATGTATGTATGTATGTATGTATGTATGTATGTATGTATGAGTGCAGTCTTTCTCGATTCCTCCATGTGACTACACTTATCTGTATTACTTCACTGGATGGATTCCACGCTCTGTCAGTAATAATATATGATTACACTGAATGATATTATCATTCAGTGTAATCAGTTATTGAGTCAATGAGTCAGTCAGTTTATGAATAATTTAATCAGTGAGTCAGTCATTCACTGAATGTTCTGAACAATCATTCAGTCAATGAGACAACCATTTTAGTCATTCAGCCATGCAAACGGCCGCGGACTAGCAGAGATATAATCAGTTACATTACCAATCAGACAAGCAGTCAGCAATCCTTAGTCAGTCAGTCATTCGTTATGATATCTGTTTATTCTTTCAACCGAAAATTCAGTTTGTTATTTTATAAATATTCTATACAGTCAGTCAGTGGGTGAGTTATTCAATGAATCAGCCAGTGAGCCAAACAGTTAGAACAGTTAATTTGTCATTCAATAATTCAATCATTAAGTTAGCCGTTTAGTCATTCAGAAAATGGCATTCGTCAGCACGCTAATGGAACATCAATTCAGTTTGCCAGATGGTCATTCAATATGTAAGCCATTTGGTTCATAAGTCACCCAAGCTGTTATTCAGGCCAAAAAATCAACCATAGCCTATAGAAATATGTCTTTCAAACACTTTTCACAGTCCTTCAGTCAGCCAAATCAGGCAGTCAGTCAACTAGTTAGAATTAAATTAGATAGATTAAACAAAGAAGTAGTCAGCGAGTCAGTCAGTCAATTTCTGACCAGACGATCAGTCAGTTTGACAACTTGGCGCTCATTTAGCCAACCGAGTAGGCATTTAGTCATTGTAATATCGGTCAACCAATCAATCACCCGAACACCGAGACCAGCGTGTGAATTAATAATGAACTTTAATCTTGCACCACTCCAGTAATTATTGCTGATGGCCAATTCTTAAAAATACTTGCTCTAACAAAACTGCTTAGCTGCTCTTCACGATCAGTCTGCCTGCAACTAGGTATACAGCCTCATCACTAATGTAGGCCTAGTCTTGTCAAGGGTTCTAAAAATCATGCACCCGGTCACGGACTAGAGTCTTTAATTTAAAATACGTTGTCTTTTTTCAAAACTGAAGCATTATGAATAAGGGCGGCGGTAGAGCAATGGATAACACGCTGGCCGAGAGTGCGAGATGTAATGAGTTCGAGCCCCCGTTGGCGGATATGATTAGTATGTTGCTATAATTATAATTAGCGCCGATTATAGCCTAATTGCAATTTCATGTAGTTAACTAAGATTCATGGGTTCTGTAATATAATATGCGTTCCTGTAAATTGATTCAACTGCATTATTGTACATTGTAACCGGTTGCGTTCTATCGACCAGATTGTTGAATAAACGATTAGGCCTATCATAATTATCAATGGCAAATCCCATCATTCAACAAGACAATCAGTCAGCTAATTAATTATTCGGTCATTCAGTCATTCAATCAGACACTAAAGAAGTTAGTGAGTCATTCACGGAATGTTCCAAACAGTCGGTCAGCAAATGAGTGAGACAGCCATGCAGTTCATACAACCACAGAAACATTCATTCAGTAACAGAAACAATCAGTCATAATTATTCTCAAACAAGCAGTCTGCTCGCTATTCAGACCATTAGACATTCATAAACGAACCAGTGCGTCCATCCATCCATCCATCCATCCATACATCCATCCATCCATCCATCCATCCATCCATCCATCCATTGATCCATGCGTCCATCGATCCATCCATCCGTCCATCCATCCATCCATCCATACATCGATCCATGCGTCCATCGATCCATCCATCCGTCCATCCATCCATCCATCCATACATCGAGCCATCCATCTATCCCTTCATCTTTTCATCCATTCTTCCATTCATCCATCCATCCGTTCATCCATCTACCCATCCGTCCATCCATCCATCCATCCATCCATCCATCCATCCATCCATCCATCCATCCATCCATCCATCCATCCATCCATCCATCCATCCATGCATCCATGCATCCATCCATGCATCCATCCATCCATCCATCCATCCATCCATCCATCCATCCATCCATCCATCCATCCATCCATCCATCCATCCATCCATCCATCCATCCATCCATCCATCCATCCATCCATCCATCCATCCATCCATCCATCCATCCATCCATCCATCCATGCAGCCATACATCCATCCATCCATCCGTCCATCCATCCATCCATCGAGCCATCCATCTA
>OX243814.1:52598498-52645998 GCA_945859605.1 Lumbricus rubellus
CAATAATTACTCACGATGTAGGCTAATTCAGTTATTTAGACTGGAACAAGTCATACCGTTTCGATACCATGATACTAAAATCGCAATTTTCTTAGACAAACTACTATCGTTATGAACAAGCTATTATTCTGATGATGATTGGCGCAGTAACAACTGGTAAAATGGATAGGTCTACAGTAAACTGGTCTATTGCAACGGTAATGATGACCTCATTTGAGCATTGGACGCATTTGTGGGGCGCGGTGGTCTAGTGGTGGCGTCGTTGCCTTGAAGCCGGAAGGTTCGGGGTTCGAATCCACCTCGCCGCGTAAGGACCTTGGGCAAGTCCTTCACTCGCAATTGCTCAGCGCTTCGGCGTGAAACTCCGATTGCAGTGTCCGCTCTGCATCGGGAGCGCCTCTGAGTAGAGAGAGCTTGAAGGGGCGCTATAACAAGTGCACATACAAATTGGACAGTTTAGACACTTTGACTTCTCCTGTGCCTTGCACCAGGATATCGTTGGGTTCTGTCAAATACAAAACTAATGACCAAGTTTTCGATTAAATTGCATTTATTAGTTATAGCGTTTTCCAGTCTTCGATCTACATAAAATCAAAGCACCATCTGCCCGGATTAAGAATTTCAAAATTAATATCGTCTTATAACCTGCAACCGAGATGAATCAGAGATAGATATGTTAATAGGTTGAAAATTCAACAATATTGTTTTTAAAATATCGTCTTATAGCCTGCAACCGTGATAAATAAGAAGTAGATAAGTTATGCTAATAGGTTAGGATTCGATTGTTTTCTTTCCAGTTCGTTTGCAGCATGCAAACTAGCCTGCTATTGAACAAGATTCGTTGAAGTCCAGAGCATTTGCAGCGACCCATGGGTAGGCTACAGTCTGTATGTTAATTAGTGCATCAGAAATCACTTCGCATTGATGGTTGTCATATGATCCACCGCCACTTCAACTAGACTAAGTGAACGAAAATGTGAAACAAGCAATTATACTAGAGCACTGTCAATATTTTTTAATTGTTACATCATTACAGTTAACAATAATTTTAAATGATATAGGTTAATTTATGCAAATAACCAAAAACTTCATATAATAAAACTTTGAAGAGTATTATTTGGAGGATTTTGTGCAATTAAGTTATGATTTGCAATTTATATTAGTGGGTCAATTTAGATGCATTTTTGTCTATAAATAGTGTCCATTAATGCAACTAGTTTTTCATTCATAAATTCAGCTAGTGCTGAGATAGAATGATAAAATTTGTGTCGTTTTAAAAAGAATTTGTTTCGCTCCACAATGACATAATAGACTCAAAAAGTGAAAAATTCGACTCAAGACTAGTTTTGTGCATAATATGCACATTTCGAGTATGACTGATTAGAGAATTCTCAGTTAAATGTCTGTCTAAATAATTTTTTCGGAGATCTGAGTAAACGTTAGATCATCTCAAATTCCCGTATTCAAAACAGACTATTTGTGACCCATAATAGTCTGTTTTGAATACGAGAATTTGAGATGATCTAACGTTTACTCAGATCTCCGAAAACATTATTTAGACAGACATTTAGCTGAGAATTCTCTAATCAGTCATACTCGAAATGGTGCACGTTTTGTAGAAATCCGGAGCATGCATGGTTAGAGACCTCCAAATACTGATTGTTGGCCGGTTGGCTGAAAGTTGTCGCACACTCATAGGTTACGCCCAGGGCTGTAGTGCTACTGGTAAATTTTGAGGTGAGACCTGGAGAAAAACTGAACTTTTTGGGCCCGAAATTTCTGGCGACCAAAATCTCGGGAAGATTTCTTCAATTTGCTGCCCGAAAATTTGATGACCTTTTTTAGTCATTCGCTCCAATTTTCAGCGTGTACCCGTGTGCCCTGCTTTTCACCCGCGTGTTCCCTACTTTTCGGGAGGTGAGTAACTGAGTATACCATGCCGTTTTTTCCCGGAGGTAAGTATATGGCGTATCCTCCGCGTATAAGCTTACCCCTGATTACAACCCTGCAGTCATGTCAGTCGAAATGGTGAGTGAGTCATGAAGAAAAGAGCAACGAATCTGGCTGTACAGTTCATGACCGACTGAACGGATGATAGAGTCGTATCTCCAAAGTTTAGTTTTGTCTACATGTAGACCTATGCACAATTGTACATGAACAATGAACATGCATGGATCTCTAACTGCATCTTCCTCTGGCGGCTAAGTGTCCGCCTCAGATTCGTATTTTGGTGTGACCCTTCGCGCGTTACAAATTCTTTTAGGCCTAATTATTACAAATAAAAATATCTGACCGAATCCTGTGCTCATGACGCTGTTCGCCCATTCGCCACCGCATATCGTTTGACTCGTATGATCACCGGGACAGACCATGTTGCAATTGGTGCTCGGTCCGTACCGACCGTAGCTGTTCCCGCAGGAACATTGAGCTCCGTACTGTGCTCCAGCATAACGGTACCCCTACCAGACCACACAGAGTAATTAAATGTAGTGGCACATTTATGTATCGCCTTTAAAATGGAACCTGCGTACAAGAATTTTTCAGAACCCATCGTGTGTTTTCAAACTCTGAAAGCAACGACCCAAAAAAAGTCCAATAAGATCAAGGTGTCAAGATGTAGTCTTTCATTCAGCTACTCTCCTATCAGATTCTGAAAGAGGGCGGTGAATTTCATTGGCTTGATATCTCGGGGCAAAACCCCGTTGTGCTTTGGAGACCAAGATGAGGATTTGAAACTTAATGCGCGCAGTTAGAGGAAGCCAATGGAGCTGTTCAAACATGAAAGTAGAAATATGCTAGTAGCGTGGAAGACGTGCGATTGATCTGGCGGCAGTGTTTAGGTCCGACTGTAAAGGTGAAAGACGAACCTTAGGCAGACCAACTATAAGAGAATTACAGTAGTCAATTCGGGAGCAAACGAAAGCATGAACCAAACTGATAAAAACAGAAGACGAAACAGAACGCCTAGTAGCCCTCAGAAAAAAATTCTAAGAGGTGAAGAAATACAATTTTAGAAAGCTGCTGGGGTGTGCCAAAAAATGAACTGGCTTTTGGAGGCATTAAGAGAGAGACAATTTGATGACATCCATGTGTGAAGAGAACTTGAGAGAGACTGAATGCGTTCAACTAACAGTAATTTGGATGACGGAAACCCATGGACAGATGCTTGTACATCATCTGCAAAGAGATCACCAGCTGTTCCAGAGAATGGAAAAAGAGAAGGGATGTCAGCCGTATAACGAATAAAGAGCAGAGTACCCCGGACAGAGCCTTGAGGAACTCCTTGCTTAACGTGGATCCATTTAGTTCTAGAATCACCAGAGATAATCATGTGGGTACGGTGAGACAAATTTCATCAAAACCAAAAAGGAGCAGACCCTTTAATCCATAAGAAGTCTCAAGACGCTGGAGAATAATAGTGTGGTCAACCATGTCAAAGCTGCAGAAACATCCTAAAGAGCCAAGAGAGAGTTCAGACCAGTCCTGTCGACAGCAGAATAGATTTCAGAGAGAAGAGAGAGAAGAGCAGTCTCCGTTGAATGATGAGCCTGGAAGCCTGATTGATTTGGGAAGAAGGCCAGACTGTTCAAGATAGGAGAGTAGCTGGAGGAAACTAGACGCTCAATAGTCTCAGATAAGAAGGATTGATTGGAGATAGGTAGGTAGTTTTGGCAAAGGTCAGTATTAAAGTAAGCCTTTTTGAGTAAAGGAAAGACAAGAGCACGTTTCTGAGAGGATGGGATACAGCCTTCAGCTAGAGGTAAACCAAAAAAGAAGCACAGTCATCTAAAATGTCGCATATAACAAAAAGGGGTAATAGGTCTAGTTCACATGATGTAAGAATAGCAGACTTTAGCACTAGACGAATTACAATGGGTATACCTTGTCGAAGCAATGCTTGACACAGAAGTCGAGAGTGATGCCACCGTAATACATGTAAGCGTCCGTGTATGGTTCATAGGGCAGATCGCGATCCTCTGCATCGGCCCAGCACCCGACGTCAGACTTTGAAGAAACTGGAAAGATACAATATTGACTGATAAGCAGTTTGAGCATCTGTTGGAGGAACCAGAGACAATCGCCTGGAAAGCACTGAAGGATGTCGTGGAGAATTTTCTTGGTAATTACATAACACTGGGTTTAAAAAAACTTTCAGCATACTGACATAAATTGCAGCAATCATGTCACTTAAGATTAACATCATGCTTTCTCATAATTATGAACTTCTTCCCAAGTTACCCACAAATCTTGCGACGAACACCAGGACATTGCCACAATGAAAAAAAGGTATCAGGAACACTGGAATCCAGCAATGGCGTCTGACAATAGTTGGACACTGCAGCAATATGTGCAGACAAAGAATACAAACGAAAATCAGCATCAAAGCATTTTAGACCTATGGAACTTTAGCGGCATCTTAAATTATAACATTGTAGCATACATAATTTATGCATTATGCAACTGCACGGAATAATCATGAACACCTTTACGTTCATGCTTCTAAACATTTCTAAGTGATACAGTCATCATCAGCAACCAATATTATGAGGAAGAACTGTTAAAAAAAGTTGTTGTCCAATGAAATTAAATTACAATATATTGCAAAAGTATGCAACATAATGATCATTTCAGTTAAAATCTTACATGCCGCTTTTCTCAAAAGCCGTAGGCCTACCGGTACGTGATAAAATTATGAGAATTCTGAGAATACCATCGAGTTCAGCACGTCAAATTATATAGAAAACAGTCAAAGGTTGTTCGGAAATGAAAACAAAGTTAAATAATTTTTTGTCCAGTGTAAGCTTACACAATAAGGTGCAACACAGAGCAGTGTAAAATTTATAATAAAATAAAAACCAATTGATTAGTCAGACAAAGAAATGTTCGGCAAATGAAGCAAATAGTTTATTCAGATAATTTTTATTACCATACACAGCTGTGTCGTTAATTTAAGAATGAAAAAACTCGAACGTACTGTAGAAATATTAGGCCTAGGTCCACACAAATTTATTGACGTTATACATGTAGACTTACTGGTAGAAGTGAATGTTGTCGTTGCTGACTCTGTGGTCGGTTTACTGACTGTAACCAGAATTGAGACAAACACAATCATTATATTGGGGTATGTTAGTAGGTCTACACAGGGCCGGCCTTAGCCCAAATGGCGCCCTAGGCAAGGCATACATTTGGCGCCCCTGGCATAGGATATGCATTTGGCGCCCTTAGATTCCCACTCAATAAATGTTCAGCCCACGTCAGAATCTAAAGATGAATTAGCCAGAACCGGTATACGCTCACAAGGCCATAGCCAGGGTTTTATTTCGAGGGATGTTTTCTTGACCGTAAATTTTGAGTTGCGTACATGCTGCGGTCGATATTTTGGGTGGCGAAATTTTCTGACGACTTTTGTTAGTCGTCGAAATTTCTGACGTCCAAAAACACTATTTTCCGCGATTCTCGACTATTTTCTGCTCAAAATTACATTAAACACTGTCATGTGCTAGCAAATGCATATTTATTTCATTTTTACATTTTTTCATTTCGGGGGTTGTTCAAACACCCAAAACACCCCCTAACTAGGCCTACGGCCTTGTACGCTCAACTGAGTAATTCATTCTAATTTCTTTATTATTACACTGAAGGCTGGATAATATTCAATTTTGTGGAGATTGTCTGGTGGGTTTTAATACGGTTAGTTAAAAAAAATTACAATAAACTCTTGTTGAAATGGCGCCCTCTTTGATGGAAATGGCGTCCCTAGAACTTGGCGCCTCATGCAACTGCCTGCTTTGCCTATGCCTAAGGTCGACCCTGCCTCAGTTAATGCCCGTTTCTTGAAGACATTGTTTTAAATTCTTTCCATTAGCGAAAGTCTTGAGTTTAAAACAATATAATGTAACAAAATTCCCCGGTGCCGCGGCGCCCCCCAAAGGCTTCGGCGCCCTAGGCAACTGCCTACTTTGCCTATAGCTAGGGCTGGCCCTGGGTCTACATCGATAGTTCAAACTATCAATAATTCGATGACGAAGTGTCGCCTAAAATGCTGTTTTCACTCCATGTGTTTTCCGAGATTTCGGTCGCGATAAATTCCCTACGATTGAACATTAGTTGCTCACGCAATTTCTAACGAACAGCATTATTGTTAGAAATTTGAGGACTTAATATATTACGACTATTTAACGTTTTACTCAATTTTATGAAAACAATATTGATAAGGTGTATGTGTTGAGAATAACAATTATTATTCTATAAATATCAGTCTTACTTGAAATCGTGCACGTTTTGTAGTAATCTGGAGCATTTTTGGCGACGTCTGCATAACGATTATTTGCCGTTTTGCTGAATTTCGTTGCACACTCATAAGTTGCATCGGAGTCTTGACTAACGACGAGGATTGATGTTACAGTGATTTCAGTCGGCGTTGTGTTTATTGTGAATTTTGCATTATCCGCAGGTATTGGTTGACCATTGACTGACCAATTCATGGCAGCATCGATTGGAAATTCTCTGTATCCGCCGTAGACGATCGTGCAAGACACTGCCGACTGAGGGATGTCGGATGAACATATCGGATCAGATCCTGTCGAATAAAAGTCGAATAAAGTTAACCCGTTTTGGACCAAAACTTTATTAGGCAAATTTTTTATCAACTGCGATGGTATTTTGAACCCTAAAAATAATGTCTCAACATATGCAATGCATTTTTGGACAAATCTAATATAACATATGCAAAATTGCATATGTTCGTTTTACGAACATTGGTCCAATAGGCTAC
This sequence comes from Lumbricus rubellus, assembly GCA_945859605.1. Taxonomy (NCBI): domain Eukaryota; kingdom Metazoa; phylum Annelida; class Clitellata; order Crassiclitellata; family Lumbricidae; genus Lumbricus; species Lumbricus rubellus. The sequence continues at coordinate 52,605,274 of OX243814.1, forward strand.
TGACAACATGCGCCATATCGATCTTGCACGAAATGACATCACACCACAATAAAAGTTTTAAATTGCATAAATGCAATACATTATTGCATGCATACATGCATACATACATGCATACATACATACATACACACATACATACATACATACATACATACATACATACATACATACATACATACATACATACATACATACATACATACATGCATGCATACATACATACATACATACATACATACATACATACATACATACATACATACATACATACATACATACATACATACATACATACATACATACATACATACATACCTGTATATGCATGCGTACATACATACATACAGTCATATATATATATATATATATGCGTACATACATACATACATACATACATACATACATACATACATACATACATACATACATACATACATACATACATACATACATACATACATACATACATACATAGGCTATTACATACATGGTTTATAAATTATAGAGGGGTTACAGACATTATACACATGCATTATGCATACATGTATGTCTGCATATGTGTATGCATTTATGCATATGTGGAGCGCGGTGGTGTAGTGGTGTCATCGTTGCCTTTGAGCCATTCCGGCTAAAATCCACCTCGCCGCGTAAGGACATTGGGCAAGTCCTTCACTCGCAATTGCTTAGCCCTTCGGCGTGAAACTCCGATGCAGTGTCCACTCTGCATTCGGGAGCGCCTCTGAGTAGCGAGAGCTTGAAGAGGCGCTACATCAAGTGAACATACAAACAAACATACATGCATGCATGCATGTATATATACATACAGACATGAATTCATGCACATACACCGATACATAATTATATCTAATATATTTATGCATTTTGCAAACTTGCGTGCATACATCCATGCATGGATACATACGTACATATATATATATATATACATGCATACATACCTACATACATACATACATACATACATACATACATACATACATACATACATACATACATACATACATACATACATACATACATACATACATACATACATACATACATACATACATACTTGCATACCTACATACATGCATACATGCAGTACACATACATACATACATACATACATACATACATACTTGCATACCTACATACATGCATACATGCAGTACACAGTTACACATTATACGCACAAGCATCAATGTATCGATCCATACATGCGTGTATGCATGCATACGTACATTCTTGTATGCATACATGCACGCACGCATAAGTTCACGTATTCATATGCATACATGCGTGCATGCATACATGCATAGGCCTACAAATTGAGTTGGTTTATACATGCAGCCCAGGCTTAGATACACATGTATTCGTCTGTAAATCAACGTTGACTTGACATGACCCATCAGTAGCCTATTGGACCAATGTTCGTAAAACGAACATGACCCAGATATGAATTTTTTTACAACTTCGTTTTTTTCAGGAGAATTATGCAAATACCATGTGTTTTGTCACAAGTATGTGTAGTTTTAAAATGCATATCAGTTTGATTGTTATCACTTATGTTACTAAAATAACAACTTTGCAAACAAACAACGGCGATCTATCATGGTTTTGCATTTTTTTTGCATTTTGCAAAACAAGTTCAAAACTTTCAAAACAACAATTTTTTCATATTATCTGACAAATCTATCTTCCTTCTGACATAAAAACACCTGTACATGAGATTAAAGTCAGGGCGTCACCCAAATTGACGTCTTCAAAAAATATGTTCGTAAAACGAACGATGGTCCAAAACGGGTTAAGTGAATTTCTTATTTTAAACATAATTTCTCAAAATGATATTAAAAATGGCGAAAGTTGTTGCTTTTGTAAATACTTTGTAGGGCCTGTACGTGAGTTTCGTGTTTGACTGTCACGTGACCGGTTCAATGGTGACTCTGTCATCGAAATTAATGTAGGCTATCTACAATGTTCGTTAAGAGCATAGATATCCCGAACAACTGGATTCATCAATGATTAAAACTACTCAATTAAGTAACGTCGTACTTACGAATAACTACCAGTTGGGCTGCTGTTAACGTTCCATTAGCTCTACACTGATATAATCCAGTCGTTGAAATTTTCGCTCTGCCCGATGGAGATATGGTTGCATTGTAGATGACTAAGGTGTGGGCATCTGTTCCTTGCGAATGATCAACGGCAAACGACTCATTGAAAGGAGAGATGATTTTTCCGCTGCGTGTTAACGTTTTCCCACTTGACGATCCAACGCTGGGGTATGGAATGATCGCCCAATCCATGAAACTGTCTTTGCTTTTACAGGTTATCGTCGTATTAGTCGCTCCTTCATATACGACGCGATTCAACGGAGCCGAAGCACTTACACCATATGCACCTAAGAAATGTAATACACAGTTTGTGTATAGGCTATCTGCGCGTTGAAAAAAGTCCTGGGGAGCTGGATTGGGGCGAAACCTGAGCTTTCCGAGGAAACTCCCGCTACAGAATTAATTATTGATTTTATGAAGTACGATTCAATGTAAACTGGTTGCGCTATATAATTATTTGCTGCAGGGGCTTCTATCCCCCCTAAGCAGCCGGGCGCAATACATATTCTTCCTCCCTTATTGGGCCGACCTACTCTCCCGGCAATATGTAATCTTGTCCCCCTAACTATATATAGGGAATGAAGGTTTCTGGGGGGAGAGACAAACAAGCATTCAGCGGACGATCACCGAAGCACGTAGCGCCAAGACGGGAGGGGTTTTGGGAGTGATATGCGTCCCTCCCCCCATTAGAAATTCTTACAATTTCCGCATTGCAATTTCTGCAATACAACGTGGGCCTACATAATAATGATGTTGTTTTTCTAAGTCTTCAAGGAACAAAATATTTTGAAATATGACAGTCTGAAATTTGAAAGATAACACTGGAGATAAGCCATTTAGTTCAGTATTTAATCAGTGTGTTACCTAGTCACACTGCTTTAGGAATTTAGGCTTGGGGGGGGGGGTAAATGGCTGTTTTGGGCGAACGGAAACCGCACAGACAGAAATTTTCCTACAACATTTTTTAGTCTTTCGCCTAATTTTCCTAATTCAAACATACATTTACTTCCCCAAAAATGCTGATGCATGACCTTATTTTTAGTGGGCCTACTTCGATACTTTGCAGTCAAATATTCTTCTACTGACGTGATAACTGCACTTGTATAAACCTGTCAAATTTATATAGGGGGGGGGTCCATGTTGCATTATATACTTTTATGGAGGGGGGAATTATTCTATAATAATTGTTCACAACACCTATCGATTTTTCTGGAAAATTTTCATTCCTGGGGAACTCCCTCCCAGAGATGTCTAGATTAGCCTAAACACTGCATTTTGTTGTACAAATACAGTATTTGAACAAGAATTAACATTAGATCAAATCGTTAAAATATGATTGTTTCATTTATTAAAATAGTAGGTCATAAATAAAATTATTATAATTTGGTAATAGTAAATTTTATCGTGGCGTATTAAACAGTTCATGTGATGAAATAATACTATTATAACTAATAACTAATACAATGTTGAAAAATGTTTATGAGGGGGAAGTAATTTATGGGGAAAACTTCTTCCTAGAGATTACTAGGCTAGATTAAACACTGCTTCCATGGCTGGCTTCCCCCCCTATCGACGTAAGTTTTGGCTTTCTTCTGTTTCCTTCTCCCCCTGTTTTTCACTGGGCGCAAGTCGCGCCCGCCTATACATGGGATAGAAGCCCCTGATTTGCTGTTCCATGATTTTTATTATGAAACTCTTCAATCTTCGCAGAAATAAGTCGTTTCGACGATTTATTCAATATAGATAAAGTCACTCCTCCTTGTTGAGCCGTATCGACAACTCTAACATAGGCATAGGCTTACATTTGTAATTCAGGTCAATCCTCCACTAAGTAGTCTAGTCGTTGCACTTGCAGAGTATGCCTATTACTGTTCTAGAATCTAGATGGTTTAAAAGTTGGATTGCCAATGTATAGAGCAAATTTGGCGGGAAACTTCGGGAAACTTTAAAAGTGCGTAAACTTAAGCCACGAGTATTTCTGTTGTAGGCTCGACCAACGACATAATACTTATATCGCTCAGTTTATTGTCGACACGGGTGTCCAATCTCTAACAACTTTGATAATTGACATTTTTTCGAAGGCTAAAAGTTGGAACTACATCTGATTCGGTGTCCGGACAAATTGGTAGCGGAGAAAATGGTACGGACAAAATGGTACGGACAAAATGGAATGGAAGAAAATTTATTGAAAACTGGATGAATGAATTTTTACATGTGAAATATAATCTGGATTATTGAACAGACGCATGTGAAATGGAAGCTGGATGAAAGCTCTGCATGGATATTTTTATATAGAAAATGGAGCATGGATTTATGAAAATAACTCTTTAGATATAGAAGCTGTATCAGTGTATCAGGGTATTTTCATAGCTAAAACAGAAGCTGGATTAATGCAAGATGCATTTTAAATGGAGGTTTGTTTAAGGAATCTTATAGCTGAAATTAAAGCTGGATATAGGCCTATCATGAAACACATGAATGAAACACGTCAATCCAGCTTCCATTTCACAAGCATTTTTCGCCAATCCGGCTAACCGATGACAATAGTTACATTTTTGCCAAAAAGCCATCCACAGTCTATTTCTAAAACACCCAGCTTCAATTTGTCCGTACCGTTTGTCCTTACCAGTTTGTCCGTACCATTTTGTCCGTACCAGGGAAAAGACTTTTTTTTACTTTTTTACCAGGGCATTTGTTCTGCCATGCCCTGGCGTAGCGCCGCCATTGTGAGTGTGGAAGGAGGCTTAGGAGGGACGGAGTGGAGCATGGGATGGGTAGGTAAGGCTGGACTGGGTGATGCAAAAAAACAAATTCCAGGGCAACGACGGGCACCTCAGAAGGGTAGGTGCTTGGTGGGGTGGGTAGGTGGTGTTGGGCGAGGTGGTGACTGGGGTGGAGTTGGGTTTGTCTGTTTAAGTCAGCGAATGGGTAGGACTGGATAGAGTGAAGCAGGTTTTGAACAAAATTAAAATATACCCGGAAACACCGGGTATCCCGGAGGGTCAGAGGGCATGACATTACCCCACAAGGGCGGGTGGGATCTGGATTTGGGCGAAACCTAAACTTCCCGGGCAACACCAGCTATATAATTAAAGAATCGTATGGCTGAAAGACTCTTGCTGCGAGAAGCGCTTTGTAAATGGTCAGATAAAATACAATACAATTAATAATTGATTGTACATGTATTTAGTAAAATGTTTGTGATTCACCTTTCGTCGTGAGAGCAGCCAGAATGCAAACGCACATCAGAAGAAACATCGCATCCAGCTTCATTGCCATCGTGTAGTATTAGTATGTCTGTGTCGATTCAGCCACCGAACTAATACTAGAGCCTCTGCAACAACTCTAATATGAGGCGCCGACGACGTTAGTAGAACAGGATGTAGCAAGCTCGGACATTTGACCAATACAGCCTTGGCTTTCGCCCATTTGACCAATACAGCCTTGACTTTCGTCCATCTGACCAATACAGCCTTCAGTTTCGTCCATCTGACCTATACAGCCTTCACTTTCGTCCATTTGACCAATACCAGCCTAAAAAATTGAGTGCCTGCGCAGTTTGACCAATACTGTGCTTACTTTTTCATATTCAGCCAATGCTCGCCTTACTTGCTGATCATGAACAGTTGTTTACAAAAGTTTCATACGCTCCATCCTGTTAGCGGCCGACCGACCTGCGTTAATTGCCAAAGTCCTGTTTACAATTGGAGCTGGCCGATGATAATTGCCAAAGTCCTGTCTACAGTCTGATTGGGGTCGGCCGATTATAATTGGTAAATGCGGGTCTAATTATAAGTACGAGTGGCAGGCTAGGATGTTATGTTCGTAATAAGGCAGAGAGGCTGAGACTAATTACTCATACATCCTTCCATTCATCTAGCCATACATCTATCCATACATCTATCCATCCATGAAAAACACAACGAAGGTTTCATGAAATTACTCGTTGTGAGATTTATTATATTTTGTTGGCATGCGTTCATCGTGTGTTGGCTGCGGCTGTTTAGCGGTTGATATATAATTATTATAATATAGACATCTAGCGGCTGACAGTGCCATATTCGTTTTTGTTGAGAACCCGAGTTCATCGGATCATAGCTAGACGGAAACAGTTCGCCTAACATAACTAATGTTTTGCATCGCCGTCTGAAGCATCTGCGTTCGCTTTCGCTGCTATTTCAATGGGGTAAAATATTAAAATATAGGCCTACATTTGGCGGTTGGCAGTCTACGATGTGAAATTAATTAAAATTTAATCTACCGGGTTTTACGGAGCGTCAATGTTGTTTCGAAGAAGAAGTAGACGACGGATCTGAGGTTGTTTTCAGGGAGAGAGGTAAGCGAGCAGCAGCTCCACTCAATTTTCTGCGTTGTCGTCTAACGCCTGTATTTCTGTTCGAATCCTCCCCGCATCGTTCTTCAGCGCGATCAATTCGTTGGAACTCATCGGCCGTTTTCTCGTCACACTTTTGGTAGGCTTAGTGCTCGGATAAAATTTTAGTCGTAAGTCGCGACCAAAACGCAAAACAGAAATTTCTTGTCACGCTGTGTGACTGAAAACTAAAAGTGTGACATGAAATCTCTAGGTCACAAGGCATTATAATATACCCCCGACCCCCGCACATTCATGATCATGAGTCGTCGAAACTTGGAATTCCCATATTTTCGCCGTTAGTCGCCAACGCAATAGACACTCATCCCCGTGTGATGTAAGAGCGTGGGTGGACTACGACGTAGATATGGAAATCCTGAGTTTCGGAAATTACTCATAATCATATGATCACAATGTCAACAAGTCATCATTTTCAATCCACGAGTTGAAAGTGTCTGGGTACCCTAACCATTTCACGAGACATTTCTTCCCGCGCTTCCTAATCACTTTTTCGATTCTAAATATTTCTTGAGTTGTTTTCTGTAGCTCCTGTTCATAGAATGAGCCTTGTATTTCCTCACCAACAGAATCAGTAATCTTGTAAGTTGGCGGATCTGTGTATTGAACCTGGGTAACTACAAAAACCTCCTCCGTCCATCTAGGTATATATCCTTTGTCAAAAATGTTCTTCTTCCTAGTTATTCTGACTCGATCGCCGATTGAAAACTTTGGTATAATAGGCTCTGAAATCTCGTCGCCGTATAAATTCAAAAATACTGTCTTTTCGTTCACTTTCAAACTAGCCTTGGCGGGAGTCATTTTAATGGAAGAATGTCTCGTTTGATTATAATTACTAACCATTTCGTCTAATACATCGATATATCTTCTAGTTGAATTAGCCGTAAAGTACTTGAACATTTTATCTTTCATCGAACGCACCCATCTTTCTACGATACAACTTTTGCCCTCGTTCTCGGTAGAATACAACTCGACTAAATTCTTTACATTTTTGTTATAAAATTCTTTCCCTTTGTCGCACCAAACTTTGACTGGCTGTCGGCCACCCCCGAGTATCTTCACGAACCCATCGGCTGTAGACTTCCCACTCTTGTCATGTAATGGAACGATCCACCCATACTTGGAAAACACATCTATAACGGTCAATAGAAATTTCACCCCATCATTATCTCTAGCGAAAGCCTGCATGTCGATTAGGTCAGCCGCCCAAATCTGGTCAATCCCGCCAACACGGACACGCCTCGTCCTAAAATTTCTCACTACTGGTTTGTGTAATTCATTCGCTAATTGATTAGTCCATTTCAGGTCCTGCTGTAATTTTAGGCTTTTTTTAAACCCAAACCTAGGCTTGTTTTAGCTGACAAGATGGGTTTGACTATCGCCCTCTCTACGCGTTCCCGCAGACTTGGATTTGGTATATTATTCAATTGGTTTATCATTGCTCTATCGGCGACATTCCTAGAAGCCGTATCAGTGTGTTGATTGTATGCCAGGTCGTGAACGTATGCCGCACTATCTACCCTGTTTATAGGTTTGCTCCAATCTTTGGGGGTTTCGTTGGGATTCAGACGCAAATCTAGTCTAGTACCGGGACCAGTAAACTGATGGCCTGGCAAATGTACCTCACCAGCAAACTTGGCCCAAGGTAATTTAATGTTGCTAGTGGCGGCGTTCAGTGAACTAACTAGATCTCCGCCTTGCACAATAGCAGACGCCTTCACGAATTGAGTTTTTGTTTTCCCGCATACGACGCAAACACCTCTGAGCATCGATCTCCCATTATTAGCCACGGCGTTCTGCACATCTGTCGTCTGGGTCTGTTTTTTACATTTTACGCAATACATTTCGTTTTTAATAATATATATATTTAAAAATGGAGATTAGAGATATGAGTTGGGGCACAGCGCTCTCGAAAAGATTCAATAATCCGTTGTTACCCAAAAGCATACGTGGTTTGATAGTTGGGAAATCGGCGTGTGGAAAAACAACGCTTCTTCTCAATCTTTTACTCAGGCCAGACTGGTTGGATTATAATAACTTGCAGGTATTCGGTACTTCTCTGTTTCAACCGGAATATCGCATTATTAAAAAAGCATACGAAGAAAAATTACCGAAAGAAGCGATCGTTTGGCTGTTCGAGCACCGAGATGAAATCGTGGGCCTAAATGCGTCGCCAGACTTCGTTATGGAGGAAATGGCAAAAAACGTAGAAGCTAAATCTGATATAATTGCCAAGTTCTTTGAGAGCGCCGACGATGTACCAGACCCGAGAGATCTGAGCGCCGAAAAGAAGAACCTGATGATTTTCGATGATCTTCAATTGGAAAAACAAAACAAATGTGAAACGTATTACAATCGGGGGAGGCATAGCAATGTAGATTGTTTTTACCTCGCCCAGAATTATTTCAAATTACCGCGCCAAACAATCAGAGAAAATGCAAACTTTATTTGCCTGTTCAAACAAGACCTGAAAAATTGTAATCATATTTACAACGATCACGTGAGTACAGACATGTCAAAAAATGAATTTAGAAAACTATGCAAAACGGTATGGGAACAACCTCATGGATTCGTGGTTTTAGACCTGACTAGCGACAAGTACAATGGTAAATACCGATGCGGGTTCGATGAATTTTATATAATCGAGGATCCGCCTTTGTAAAATTGTATTGTATAGTAAAAATGGAATCATCGCTTCTCAAACAGATATCGGAAAACACGGAAAAGACGGCCTGCAACAATGAACCAAAAACATCATTTTCCATTTTTCTCAGTGAAAAGAGCACGCGAATCAGAACGAAGTTTAATCCACTACTCGAACTGGAGAAGAATAAGAAATATGAAATGGCCTTAGTTGCCCTCGAGACGTACTATTCTTTTCCTAATATCGATGCGACAAACAACGGCTTCAGGCATTCGCCGAATTCCGGCACAGATTGGGTAAACATTGCAGTTCCAGAGGGGTGCTATGAAATAACGGATATCAACGAATATATACAGAGAGTCATGAAGGGGAATGGACATTTCGACGGAGTAAATGGAAATTACTGTATCTCAATAGCGCCAAACACCAATACTCTGAGGTCTGTGGTGAATATAGAAGCAGATTATAGGGTTGACTTTACGCCAAAGAATTCGATAGGACGGGTTCTAGGTTTCAGCAGATGGATCTATAGGGATGGCTATAATGAATCGGAGGACTTGGTGAATATAATGAGTGTAAGCAGCCTGAGAGTGACCAGCGACATTATCGGGTCTTCGTACACTAACGGAACATCGGAAAACGTGATATATTCTTTTTTCCCAAACGTAGGCCCGGGTTACAAGATTATCGAAGTGCCGCATAATTTGATATATCTCCCGATTTTGCTATCTACAATTTCAACGATGGAAACGAGGCTCACGGACCAACACGGGAACCTGCTAAATCTTCGGGGGAAAGAATTGGCGATTCGATTTCACATCAGAGAAGTTTGAAAGTTTTTGTAATTAATTAATAAAATGAATCGTTACACGGGCGTAAAAGTTAATATTTCAGAAGCGCAACAAGACAAAATTAAAAGATCACTTCAAGCGGGGACCGGCGTGAGTATCAAACTATCGCACGATGATTTGAATGGCGAACACGTTTTGGCTCTCACCCAGGCGCAAATCAATAAAATGGCAGCAGCCTACCAAAAAGGAACTGGCATGATTATTAAAATGAGTAAAACGCAATTGGAGAACAACAAGAAAGTCGAAGGTGGATTCATAGGCGCTATACTTCCGTTTCTAGCGACAGCGGGACGGTTCCTTCTGTCTAATGCACTGCCAAGTTTGGCGATGGGAGCACTAAGTGGTCTCGGCTCCGCGGCAACTACTAAGATTGTAGACAAAATCAGCGGTTCGGGCGTAATGTATGTCAAGAAAGGTGACATAGCGTGCAAAATAAGACCAGCCGGATCTGGTTTGTACTTGTCTCCGTGGCAAAAAGGTAGCTCAATAACGGCATCCGGGCTGTACATGAAAACAGGGTCGGGCTATGCTAGAGGCGAAGGACTTTTGTTGGGCCCCAACTCTCCGTTTCAAAACATTCCGATTCTCGGCATGATATTATAAATTATTCTATTATAAAATGTCGAGACCAATACACAAATTTGGAAATAAACCAACTAGACCGGTAGAGGTTAGAACGCAGCCCGTTTCAGTCTTTTGGAAGATTACGAGCGGTGTTACTCGCGCCCCAGTAAGACAACTAGGAGGTCTGCGATGGGAGATTTTTGCGCAAAATGATATCACGATACAACCAAAGACAGCAAATACGCTAAGGCTTGGACTCGGTGTAGAAATGGCGGCAGGTCTTTGCCTCGTTTCCCTCAGACAGAGTATCAAAGAACGACGATGCAGCCTACTAGACGGAGTGATTTCAGAAGATGTGGTTGATGATATCATAGTTTCCATTCAAAACAACTCCGATTCAGCAGTAACTATAAACGAAGGAGATTCGCTATGCTGTGTAAATTATCAGCGGTAAAAAAATATATATTGCTAATAAAAAAAAGAATGGAATACGAAGGCATCAAACTCTATCCAAACCTAACAAATATAACGCCCTCTGCGCCAGAAGGTGAAATACAAATAGCCGCAGGGTCCGCACAAACGTATCGACTTCAGAAGATTAGCGAAATCAAAAAGGAGATCGAGCAAGAACGAGACAAAAGAGCAACGTTGAGTAAAAATTACCATAGACGTGTGAGCGTAATCGGTGTAGTAGACAGCTTCCTCCTGGTGGTCACGATGGGGCTCGGAATTTCGGGAATCGGTGTATTGTCCACCATAATTGCAGCCCCCATCGCTATTGCTATGGAAGGGACAGCGTTAGGTGCGGGGCTATTGAGTATAATTGGCAGCCGAATCTGTAAAAAGCTCGCCCTGAAGGCGGAGAAGCATGAAAAGATCAAAACGCTAGCTGACGCGAAGCTCAACACGATCAGCGACCATATTTCAAAAGCACTCGTGGATGATCACATTTCAGACGAGGAATATTCTCTGATTCTAAGCGAGATTGAAAAATTCAATGGCATGAAAGAAGAAATTAAAAGTAAGTCGAAAGTTGCGGCAGCCGCGATGGACGAGGAAACGAAACAATCACTCATCGATCGGGGAAGAGAAGAAGTCAGGCAGTCCTTTCAAAGCATGTTTGAGAAAAATACCGAATCTGCTCGAAAGACGACTAACGCGAACATGTATGAAATCATGTAGGCCTATATCGCTATGTCTGAAAATACGTCTAACTTGTGTTTTTACACATGTCGAAAAACATGTCGAAAAACACGTCGAAAAACATGTCGAGAAACACGTCGTAAAACATTAATTTTTTTATTAAAAATGTCGTTTCTAAAGATAGATGACCCGGCGAAAAGAAATTTCATAGTCGAAGAGTTTCTGAAATCCAAGAAGAATATTCAACAAAACTTTTTATCGGAGAGATTGAGAGATTCAGGACTGCAACAAGAATTAACCAAGCTGTACAAGCCTATCGTCGATTCACAATCCGCAATTTCCAAAGAGCAGAATGCCCTACTATCCGCCATCAAAGAAAAATCGATAGCCACATCAAACGCGCTACAAACGCTTCCCGCGTCGTTGAAGATTCAATTTCCTCAGTATCCCTCGATAGAAGCGTATAGCGACGATCCGACTGAGGATATTAGAACTTTAGAATTAGGTGATGTAGCCACCAAGTACCTTCATCAATACGCCTCCGATAGAAAAATCGTAGACACGACGTTCGGAATACGATCAAAAAATGGTCAATTCTACATCGGCGATACTCCGATTTTTATTCAAGGAGACGATGTGACGGTTGGAAATAAGACGTATAGCGGAACACCGGGGCTTTGGGAGTTGTTGACGATGAAACAGCCGAACACGTCGATATACGATAATAATGATAGAGACGATTACGCCGAGATTCTACTCGCGTCGGATGCTATCAGACAGCCAACAAATCCTAACAAACCCAAAGCATCTGCGAGCGTCAAATATAGAGAAATTATCAAACCGATATGGGAAAAGAGGACTCGTAATGCGGTGGGTAAAGGCGTGGGTGGCGTAATCGTTATTTCCGAAGATCCAAATGTATTAGCGAAACAGCTGGAGCTGAGATTTCAAAGCTTCAAAGCAGGCAATACCGGCGTGAGAAACGAGATCGTGGCGATGTGCGACGCGTTATTGAGGCAGGAAGTGCTGAGTAATGATGCTTACAAAAATATAATGATGGCATTGTAAAATGCAGGAAAAATGCAGGTCATTAATAGAAGAAGGTATAGAAAACAATACGTTATCGGAGGATCGGGAATATTCGATACAATTTCGGGATTTTTCAAAGGACTAGTAACGTCGAACGCCGCCAAACAATTAGCAACGACCGCTCTCAACGCGAGTAAAGACGTGGCGAAAGAAATTGGGAAAAAGGCGATCGATGTTGGGAAAACAACCGCAATCGATGCCGGCAAACGATTAGTGGACAAAGCAGTGGCCAAACTGTTTACTCCTGCGCCTACTCCTACTCCTACTCCCAAGAAAATTACGCAAGAAACTAGACAAATTTTAGAGCGGCTGAGTGGCGTAGGCAGCGTCGGGCTGACCTCGAATACCCCGAATATAAATAATCTGATGATGGGGGATGGCCTGAAGAAGAACGGCGCCATATCGATACAAGATTTAGTACGCTCGCTAAACGGCGCCGGAATGAAGGTCGCGTAAAAAATATTATCGCGTAGTAGTAAAAATGCAATCATCTGATATTCTGAGATTTACCGAACAACCATTGAGCGATGAAAGCGTCGAACGCTACGAATGGTACGAGTATGAGCCGATATCGGGGGCGAATCTAAACACCTCCGGCGAGATTAGAATAAATATCGAACTTCAAGATCTATTTTGTCATCCGGCGGAATCTTACCTGCTGTTCGAGGGTAGATTGACGAAGGCGGACAACATCACCTTCTACGCTGATGCCGATGAAGCAACTCTTACGAATAATGGGCTGATGCATCTTTTCAGTCAAATTTCGTATTCCCTGTCGAATCAGGAAATTGAATCGTTATTTTACCCGGGCCAAGCAACGACGATGCTCGGATTACTCAAATACCCGAATGATTTTCAACTAGCTCAAGGTCTGAATCAGTTGTGGTACAAGGACAGCGGGGCGACGGCTGCTATCGCGGATAATCAAGGTTTCGCCGTTAGACAGTCGTATATAATTCAAAAACCAAATGCCAAAGGTACTTTTAGCTTTGTTGTTCCATTGAAGCATATTTTCGGATTTTGCGATGATTACGACAAGGTTGTTTTTGGTGTGAAACATACGCTAACTCTGGTTCGTAAAGCCGATGACGACGCAATTTTTAGACTCGCCGCCGCGGGTGCAGGGAAAGTTAGGCTGGATAAAATCTCATGGTTCATGCCGCACGTTATTCCCGCGGATATGGAGAAGATGCAATTGTACAAAACGATCGAATCGAAAGCGTCGTTGCCAGTTGCGTACAGAGCCCGTCAATGCGATACCACCTCCGTCGCACAGTCGACTAATTTTAGCTGGAGACTTAGCGTCAAGACATTACCCGAGAAACCTAGGTACATCATCTTGGGTTTTCAAACCGACAAAAGCGGCGATCAGGTACACAATCCATCCGTTTTCAATCATTACGATCTCAAAAACATGTTCGTGATGATGAACCAGGATCGATACCCAGTTGTCGACTATAATCTATCATTTCCGAATCAACAATTCTCGCGGGTGTACCGAGCAGCAGCCGCGTTCAGTGAAAAATACTATGGAATGGACGAACTAATGACGCAATGCAATATCACACCCTCGGACTACAAAGATCTGTTTCCGATTATGGTGTTTGACGTGAGCAAGCAATCCGAGCGTCTGAAGTCATCGGTGGTCGATATCCAGATCAAAGGCACGTTTAATACAGCGCCGCCGGCTAATACGGAAGCGTACGCAGTGGTGATTTCAGACAAGTTACTGAGGTTTCAATCGGACGGTCAGAAAATGAGCGTGGTATATTGAAGTTCATGATAGAATGGTCGATGACAGTTCTGAATAATGAGCCTTTGAGACTTGTAGATACCTATCGTGTGTTCTCGGACGATAGGTATCAACGGAAAAATACGGACTTAGTATAGAAACTCGACCTGCAATCCACATCCAGCCACAATAAGAAGGGAGGTAGCCGGTGAACTGTCGAATTCGGCGGAAAATACTCTCATAACGACTTTTTCGCCGGCAACTAAAGACATGGCGGCGGTTGGTAATACGAGCGATACTCTGCTGTCGCCTGTTTGGCCGCCCGCCATGTATCCAACAAGTTCGTTATTATGTAACTCGGATTTGAAATACGCAACCCTGACTATTTTTTTTACCATTTCATCACTCCGCACATTTCCGATCATGAAATTCGCGAATCCGCTAAGTCGATATACGCCCATACGAAGAATAGTCATTACCCCTTCAGCCGCCGTATACGCCGAATCCGTATTTATAACGACGGTCGTTAATTGGTCGTGCTTCACATAGGCGCCTGAGAATCCGCCAGTCAAGCTTGCGGGCGCGCCCGATGTTGCCGACTCTTTCAACGCGCAAATAGCCGGTCCGGTTGTAGGCTTCCAATTCGGGGACAATGCTGGTGCCGCTGTTATAGCTCCAGCCGTTCCTTCAAACCTATATGTAATGCCGCTCGTCGTATTTCTCACTAGATTGCCTGGAGATACCCTCATACCCGAAACGTAATCTCTAATACCGGTAGGCTCGGCGCTATTAGTGATTTTATCGGCGACTAGGGCAATAGCTTGTCCCCAACTTAGCGCTTCATCCATTCCCGCATCCGGATTATTTGTTACAGGCAGGCCTTTGATGCAGTTGCCATTCATATTTAGATTCCCAGTCGCCGGATTTGCTCCATCTATCCTTAGAAAAGTACTATTTACTTGGGACAGCGTAACACCTCCAGCAATTACTCTTTGCGTAGAGCTAGAATCGGTATGTCCAAATTTATCAACAGGCATTTTGAATATAATAATTTTTATTAATTAGGGCCGTAAGAATACCGCTGAAAAGTCCCTACACAAAATGCGCGTAGCGATGGATGAAAAAGCGTGTATGTTGAGGTAATCGAAATCGTCTAGAAAAACTACGCCACTACCGGTTGAATGGTTATACGAACCCCCCGTAGCCCCTCCGCCCGCAATTTGCATGTACGGCGCTCCATTTTTATACAGGTGGACGGTGCCATACGCGGAATTACTATTGTTACAAAATTCTATGTACGCCGAAACGATATAGTACCCGGCTTTACTGGGGAAGAAAGAAGTCGTTCCGATACCCTGTTCAATACCGAGTTTTGCGGTACCGCATCTTATTACGTCAAAAGTAACTACAGTGTGGGTTCTAGCGAGTATAGCCTGTTGAGTTGAACTGTAAGCGCTAACCGCGGGTCCTACTACCGCCGCCACTTTCGAAGTAAGTTGTTCATCGACGTATTTCTTATTCGTCAAATGATTATTGCCGGTCGGGACGTCGTCGTGATTCTGCAGTAAATCTATTACTTGCCCCCGACTCACAGCCTCATCTATTCCCGCTTCCGGAGTATTCGCTGTATTCGCTGTATTCGTTGTAGGCAGACCTCTAATAGTATGACCACTCATATTTAGATCTCCGGTCGCGGGGTTTGCTCCATCCAGCCTTAGAAAAGTACTGTTTACCTGACTTTCAGTAACTCCTCCGGCAATTACTCTTTGAGTAGATCCTGAATCTGTATGTCCAAATTTATCGACAGGCATTTTTTACATCTGAATATAATTTTCAATGCAGGCTGTTTATAACTTCTTGAAAAGTCACTCCATCTCTGCATGTTTTTTTCAGGACGTGCAGGCATAAATGGCCGCAAAACACTTCGTTGTCGGGCTGCACGCGCTCGCTATTGTAGTACACGGGACTCTGTAAATACTTTACCAGTTCTGTAGGAGGGGGCAGGCCATAGCTGTCGAAATATATTTTGTCCTTACCGTTCTTCAAAAAAGCGACCCAGTGCGAGCCGGTTCCATTAGAATCATCTAGATTCAATATCCCACATTCAGTCCGTCTAGGTTTCTTCGGCAGCTCGTCTCTGAGAAATACTCCCCGGAAATTAGGAATATTGAGCTTTTTCGCGGCATCTAGTAGTTCAAAATTCGTCAACGGATGATTTGCGAGGACTACGCCTTCGACATGTATATTTTTCACAGTTGTATAGCTCATTTTAATATTTCATCTAGATGTTTTACAAACTAACGAGCTTTCGGGCTTCTACGCAGGCGAGATAATATTTATGTCTACAATTTTTGCATTCATTCGCCTTTCCATCTTTTTGAAATCGATTGTTGTCGTATCCCGATATGTTCTGATTTACCTTACACCGACTGCAAACTTTTGTGTCTTTTGTCTCCCTATTTTCCTGTCTTGCGTATTTGTGCGCAAACTCTTTTACTTTGGCATTTTTACTAAGTTTGCAGCTCGGATAGCTTCCGTTCTTTTGCGTATGATCTTTGTGAAATTTGTCCAAGCTTTTTTCTATTTTGCATTTGGTACACACTTTTTTTACCGCATCCATTTTATATTAGTGTAAATTATTCTTTATTTTGTTTAGTTTTCAGCGTGTAGTGCCCATAGGCTAGGGTATGAATCCCGTCGTCCATTATTACTCTTTTGTCGTCGTCGGCAGACAGAGCTATTTTATTTACTTCTTCGGTGTAAATTTCATGGCGATAGGATCGAATGACGTTCATCGCTCTCGACTGTTGTCTTTTCGTAAACACGCAGTCTTTGTAATCTGCATGAGTGATTGATTTCTTGACGACGTTCTTTTTCACTCCTTTACATTTCTTGTAGTCTTCACCCGCCATCTTGTAAGAGTACAACTTGGATCGCAGTCCGACAAATTCTTCGATTTGTTTTCCCGCGGCTTCGTCTTTGAACATACCAACCACTTTTTTATTAACGCCAGATTCTATACCCGATGGATGGTCTTTCGGATAGTCTGAAGTATCAAACATACTTTGGACGTCGGGGGAAATATCTTTGTAGAAGTCTTCCGTTTTAATTTCATACGCCAAAGAATCGGTATCGGTGAATAATAGCTTGGCCCTATCTCCGTACTTGGCCTTGATGTAATTATAATGAAAATCATACATGAGCGTCTTACTGGTGTCTAATATACACATCCCTAGATATATCGGCTTGTTGTAAAACAACTTGGTCTTTTTCATGTGAACAGCGATGAGGTTTTCGTCGAAAATAGTTCGTCTGTCGTAATTAGTTTTCGCGACTAGCTTGATGGCTTCCTTCTCATCACTCACCAATCGTATGTCAACTCGATTCTCGATAGCTTCCATTGTTTTACCGAAAACGCTATTGTTCATCAGCTTGAAAAAGTCTTTCTCAAAATCGTTCGTAGCTTTCGTTCTCAGTTTGGTATTCAGATCGATATACTTTTTCAGCCAGGCACTTTCCACGAATTTTATTCCTCGATGTATTTTTACGATTTTCAATCCGAGACGTTCGTACAATTTTAAATTTCCGTAATGAACGACGTACTTCTTTTTATCGTTCAAGTTTGGAATGAGTTTCGCCACATTTGATCCCGCGGGTTTTACACTCTCGGGGGCTAGAGGATAATCATTGTGCAGGTCGTGTAATTCCTTTGGATATTCTAAGTCGACTTCTAACACACATCCCACTCCATCTCGTTCGGTAATGTTTCTCCAATCATTCAATTCGTCATCGTTCATCCATTCAAACCCATGAGTTGGTAGCGGCTTGCTCATCGCCCATCCGTACAAGTTGTTCGCGTCCAAGTATGGAATGAATACTGAATGCTGGGTGGGATTGAAAGCTTCTCCCATGTACTCGTTGTTCGCTTTCGCGTATCGATGTGAAATCGTGCTGACACCTCCTCTTATTCCCTGCTTGATCATCAGCAACATATCGTAGTCGCTCAACAACTCCAACTCTACGCCAGTCGTCTTCAAAGCCGCGTCCCAAACAAGTCCAGGCGAAGTATAATACCACGCAGGATCTAGGTTGTAGTTCTTCATACAGACGTCTCTAAAGTTTTCGAATACATCCGCTAATAATAGAACATCCGATAAATTGTACAAGTCGTGATATTGGCGTAATGTTTTGCATTCAAATTTGGCCCATACCGTTTTCGCGTGCTCGTAATCTTTTTCACTAATACCCGAATCGTTTAGTTTTGAATAGAAGGCATGTTTCGGCGGCAATTCGGTTTCGTTTAATTTTTCAACACCATCGACGTAATCATACGGGTAAACGCCTTTTCTGAGTAAAAGATCCAACTTCTCACCTTCAAAAAATTTCCCTAAATTCTTGCACTGATCTTTCTGAAGATTTTTCGATAACGCGTCGAGACTCGAAGGCATGAATCTAAAACTATCGATAAAACGTAATTCGCGCTTGACTTCTCTCTCTTTCCCATCTTTGTCTACAAATTTATCGACGACGACCTCTCTGCTGAATGAGATATACTTTTCTTCGTTGCAGGGAATGCATTTGATTTTCTCGCCGTGTTCACCTCGTAATTTCTTGATAAATAAATGGCTGTCATAACCGGTCAAATTGTGAAATACGACAGGGAAGAACTTGGGGACTTTGTATTTCAGATTACAAAGGTTGTGAGCGGCGCCTCTAAATTTTCCAGTCAAATGACAGTGATCTCGTACTCGATCTTCACGCAACTCTCCTCCACAGATATGGCAGTTGACAGCTTCATCATAACATTTCTGTTCAGTTTTGCCGAATATCATCTTCTTGGGGAATTTGAACTCGTTGTATATTCGTTTTACATTTTCTTCGATAGAGTCTATGAATAACTGAGCAACATCATCGTCTTCGTTTTCAGCTGTAAAACGCACCGGCTCTTGGGAATAAACTTCATCGTCGAAGCATTTCAAATGATAACAAAACGAGCTGGGCGTATGTTTTTGATACTTGTTGGTGTAAGACGTGCTAGGAACGGGTTGACATGTACCGATAGGTTTGATGAACGATTCAAAGTCGGCAAAATACAAAAACGGTACACGCATCTTTCTATAATAATGTGTAAAACTTAGCATAGTCCCAGGTTCTGGAAGTTCTATTCGTTGGGCGTCCTGCTGCGAACAGTACTCAGTATGTTTGTGAAGCGATTCTTTTCTACTGAATCCTATCAAGCATCTTTTGCAATAGTACATTGATGTAGTAGTATTTTCTGTTTTCACCGCCATCAGTCTGTTGAAATTCTTGATCCAACAATAATGCTTCTTTTCTCCATCAGAAATGAGTAATAGATCTACACACCTATCATTCTCATGCTTTGACATATATAGTGGGAATACATTCACATCTTTCTCGTAACCAAAAACATTAATACTAATATTATTATTTCTCTCAAATTTACCCATCACATTAGCATCCGCTGCTACAGGGAATTCGATACCGGACCAATTGAGTTTCTCAGACTGTCTAATTAATTCTTTCGTAATTCTCTCCGGGTGTTCTTCAACGGGGTTTACAGCTCTCGCTACACACCACTTGAAGCATTCCTCATCTTTGTTCTTCATATTAATAATAGCCTTTTTATTCGCTAAATAATCAGGAAGTGGAATATAAGAACTTCCTTTCAATGGTTTATATACCACTGTATCGATATCCAACTTCAAAACGGTTTTGAATCTCCAATTACTCCCCCGCATCTGAAAACTTGCCATGCTCTCCTTAATTTTATCCGCTGCGTTGGTATATATTTCCCTCACATCGGTTGCTTCTAAAATAATATCACTCTTTGATTTGAAATTAGGCTCAGCCGTTACTACTTCGCCGGTTTTCATATCTACTTTCTCCATTACGCACATGAGATCGAGTTGAACTTTTACCCCCCCGATTTTTCCCCAGCAGCCTAACTACCTGCGGTCTTACAGCCTTGAGAAAAGTTGCAACATCGATCCTGCGGTCGCCATCGATCGTGTATCTTTTTGTAAACCCTTTGATAGCCGTCGCAGTCTCTCGAAGTTTGAACATATGAATGGGCGGTTTTATTTGCGGGGGTAACTTACTAATCTCACTAGTCAGCCAATCCGAAAAAAATGTTTTATTTTTCCCCGTATTCAAAAATTTCCAAGTAGTAGACAAGAATGTCGTAAGTTCCGCTTTTGCTAATCTCGAGTATCCTCGCACGCCTCTCTTTTTTGCAATTTCTCGCAATTCTCGCACAGTGGCGGGAGTATGCGACGGTGCTTTGTTGACCCCGACCCGAGCGCCTAGTCGATCTCCCTGCAATATGAACGCTATGAGTTCCGCTTTTCGCAAACTCGAGTATCCTCTTTGTCCTCTCTGTTTAGGAGTAGTCCATTTTATATTGGGATCTCTTGTCTTTAGGCCGAGCTGTATATTCCATTTTCAGTTATTTTACATACACGAGAGAAAAAAAAATAATATTCGATTGATCCAAAGACGATTATAAACCAACGGTGTAAAATCGTTTGCGATATTGTAATCCCGTATCTACGTCGTAGTCCACTCACGCCCTTGCATCACACGAGGATGGGTTTCCATTGCGTTGTCGATCAACGCCGATAGTCTCGCATGGGCGGTCGTTGGGACCGCAGAGCAAAATAAATTTACGCAGGGTTCCATTGCGAAGACACTCAACGACGATATACATGCATGGGCGTTCGTCGGTGTCGATCAAACTTGCATCACATGGGAATGAGTTTCCATCGCGACGGCGATTAACGGCGATGATCTCGCATGGGCGTTCGTCGGTGCCGATCAAACTTGCATCACATGGGGGTGAGTTTCCATTGCGTTGACGCTCAACGACGTGAATCGTGCATGGGCGTTCGTTGTGGTCGATCAAACTAACGTTAGGCGAGATTGAAGGTGTGTCGTGAACGTCAAGTTTAGCAATCAACTCCGCTTTCCGCAGTCTAGTAAAATATCCATCCATGCCGCTCTGCTCGGCAATGTTTCGTAATTCAGTAACAGTTTTCATCGAGTAGTCCATTTTTATTGGGATCTCTCGTCTTTAGCTCGAGTTGGATATTCCATTTTCAAGGCTGACATTGGTCAAACTGCGCGGGCACTCAATTTTTTAGGCTGGAATTGGTCAAATGGACGAAAGTGAAGGCTGTATAGGTCAGATGGACGAAACTGAAGGCTGTATTGGTCAAATGGGCGAAAGTCAAGGCTGTATTGGTCAAATGGGCGAAAGCCAAGGCTGTATTGGTCAAATGTCCGAGCTTGCTACATCCTGTTCTACTGACGTTATTTGACTTGTAGTGATTGATTACAGACATTCGTTAACGATTTCAATTAAATCCAATATGCGTTTCATGGCATTGAAATTATGCGGAAGTAGGTTTTGAAGGCTTTCAACAAACATGACAACGGAAGAATAGAGATGGATTGTATTTCATTCTGGATTTTGATTAGTTGAAGGAATTAAATTTATCTTCAAACAATTTTGATTTTGACATTGTATTGACTTTTGTAATAGGGCCTATTGTTCGCTGTTGGCCATAAATCTCGTTATATATCATAAGCTTGAAAGCTTGATATATCTTGCTTGAAAGCATACACTGACGTCCATATAGGCTAATTAAGAAAATACCGATTCGTCTTCTTTGACTTGAATGCTCTTTATCATAACCATCTGCAATTTTAAACTTTGTCGGCAATTATAGCAGAAATGATTTAAAAATGAAAATAACTATTGTGAAATATCGCTTGACTTAGCCTACTTTATTTACTTGACTTATGGCTTTGACGATGCTTTCGCACGCGACAGCCGCCCAGCTATGGAAAATCTCAACATCTCTCTCTCTCTCTTTCTCTCTCTCTCTCTCTCTCTCTCTCTCTCTCTCTCTCTCTGTCTCTCTCTCTGTCTCTCTCTCTGTCTCTCTCTCTCTCTCTCTCTCTCTCTCTCTCTCTCTCTCTCTCTCTCTCTCTCTCTCTCGCTTGTGTTTGACTAAACTTTCCTTTCTGAAAAAATGAAACTGTAAATTGAATCTAGTTGTTCCTTGTAAACTTAGACGATAAAGATGTTATGAAGAGTGAGAACCTAGATGTTAGATGTTACCTGGTTGATGCTACGTTACCCGTTACTCACTGCTTAAACGGCAGTAGGCCTCCGTTTCCCTTACGTAGGTCTCCCACTGCTTAGTTCTCCGCTTCCCCTCTCACTTCTTAGTTATTCTCCATTGAGTGTTGGATTATAATTATGGGAGAGTGAAATGTATGACCTTATTACCTCAACCAATCGTATCTTAGTCTGTTACCCGTGACTGGTGAAGAGGTGTGGTCACTTCTAGTTGTAGCCAATAGTACATGAACTGATGTGAGTTAGCCCCTGGGTGATTGGCATCTAGGCCTTTATGTCTTACTGTGTGTACATAATTATACTGATGATGAGAAGAGGACTTATCTCTAACCTGTAACCTTATAATTATATCTGTGTATAATATATATAATTACGATCCTGTACTACGATAGCTCAAAGAGAAAAAACAGATGCTTTTAATATTATAATTATTTTCGACTGCGATAATTTGAAGAAAGTCTTTCGGCTGAATTGTTTTCTAGATCTAAGTTCTTATGTTTACTAATGGTGAGATAGGCCTACACAATTATACACATGCTTAGGTTAACTACACAATACACATGCCTGGGTTAGCAACACAATGCTTAGGTTAGCTACACACGCTTAGATTATTACTAGGTTTGCTGACACTTATTTGGATAATGAATTTGCCAATGCATGTAAGCTTACTCTTCATAGACTAGAAAGTGTAATCAATGGCAGGACGGTCCATTAAAATAGGTAACGTATTTAATTGGATTCAGATTTGTCTTATTATTGGCTGACTTAGCTGATTGGCGCAGTAACAACTGACCAAATGGACATGAAAACTGGTCTGTTGCAACAGTAGGCTATAGGCCTAATAATAACCTCATTAATTTTGAACATTGGATAATTTAGAACACTCTGACTTCTCTTTCTTACACCAGGATGTCGTTGGGTTCTATCACATATGAAACTAATGACAAAGTTTTCGATTAATTGCATTTTATTAGTCATAGCGTTTTCCAATCTTCAATCTGCATACAATCAAAGCACCATTGAACCAGCATAAGAATTTCAAAGTTAATATCGGCTAATCTGGCATGCAACCGTGATAAAAAAGAAATAGAAATATTAATAGGTTTAAACTTCAATAATGTTTCCTTTCTTTCTCATTTGCAGCATGCAAACTAGTTTGCTATTGAACAAGATTCTTTGAACTCCGGAGCATTTGTTGCGATCCACGGATACATGATTTCATCTGGAGCATCAAAAGTCACTTCACATTTATAGCTGTCATTTGCTCCACCTTTGGTTGCAATGGTTGACTCTGCAAAGAACACAGGATCAATCCTCTCCATCTGAAGCGTATACGATGCCAAGAATTCTCCGTTTAGACTCCAGGTTGCAATTGGGTGGATGGGATGAACAACGTTGTCAGCGAAAGTGATGTTGCACGACACACCGGAAGAACTGGTATCGATCAAAGTGCGTGAACACTGAGGACCTGTGTTTGTAACACAGAACGGAAAATATGGCCATTATTAGCTCAAAGCTAAGAGTCAAATGGGTGCTGTTGTTTCACCAGAGTCACCGAAGAGTACGGTAGCCTATTTTCTATCCGTCAACTTTATCTTTCTGCTGCTACGAAAGGCTTATACAGTCGATTGTAATGCAGTTCAGCTACAAAGACAGTATTTTCTGGTCCGGTTCTAAGTTGCTTTGCATGTGGTCAGCACTATAATAAGCTTAGAGCTCATTCATTTTTGTGATGTCTCACTAACTTCTGCTCTTGAGTCCAATAACCCAGTGAGCGATCTGGAAGACCAGCACTCATCATTTTAATTATCTTTCGATTTTTATGAAGGCTCAACCTAAACGATTTGAAGAGAATCTAATATACTGTTTCTCCAAGTCTATATGCATGTCGTATGGGATGGAAATGGCATAGAAGCGTAAACTAACAAAACCCATGCAGAATAGCTAGGTTTGGATACACATTACAAACTTATTTTGGGCAAGAATTTAACACGCAATAGCCTAATTATGTAGGCTAAAGCGTTTGGTCTGAATATTTTGTCTACAAATTAGGCTAAGTAGTCTGTCTTACAATTCACTTGAAAAAGTTATATGCAATAAATCATCTAAAACCCATTAAGTGCAATAAGCATTTGCAATATCCTCCATTGCCACAAATGTTATTGAACAGGATGCAGTAAGGTCGAACTGAAGACAATACCAACAAATTTGTGATATTATAATAATCCAATAAGGATGCTAAACAGTAAACAGCTTTGGCGTTCATTGTCCTAAATTTGGCACAGAGAAACCACCCATAGGCCTATAGTTAGTAAAAGAACTTACGAATGACAAGTAACTTTGCACCAACGTTGTCTGTACCGTCGAAACATTTCCAGATATACAACCCAGCAGTTGATATTGGATCTCCAGTTACCATTGCCTTCTTGATAACTAGACCGGTCGCTTTAAGCCTCGTCTCAAATAACTGTTGTGAAATGAACTTGGTAGTGCTCCACAACTCGTGTTCAATGTGCCCAATACCAGTGTCAAAACTTCTTTTGAGTCTCTTTGCAAAGTTCTTGATGGACCCCTGATCAATCTGACA
The DNA here is from genome assembly GCA_945859605.1 of Lumbricus rubellus. NCBI lineage: Eukaryota > Metazoa > Annelida > Clitellata > Crassiclitellata > Lumbricidae > Lumbricus > Lumbricus rubellus. Next base: position 52,630,552 of record OX243814.1, read on the forward strand.
GATTCCTTATTTACCAATTTGAGCGTCCTCTTGCTAGGTGACTTCTCAGTGGCGTGCAGCTACGCTGGTACTCTATTTCGTCAGGAAATGGGAAGTGGCCTCACTAAAAGTGATATAACTTTTGTTCTGTTTGAAATATCTTGAAGAAATTTGGCCATCATGTGCGGATAGGAATTGCCTTTACAATGTAGGTCGGTAAAATTTCATTTTGATTTTCTTTCTTTTGGCCAAGATATTGGCCAGAAGAACTGAGCTGATGTTACTTTTCGTTTCGTCGGATTTTTGAATCGTCAAAAACGGTGGGTGGCTTCACTAAAAGTGGTATAACTTTTGTTCTGTTTGAAATATTTTAATGAAATCTGGCCATCTGGTGTAAATATGAATTGTCTACAAGAATGTAAAATTTCATTTTGAATATCTTACTTTTTGTCAAGATTTTGGCAAATATCTAAGAGGGTCTTTTTTGAGCCCACCCGGTACTACAAGTCAAGTGGCGCCATCGGCGTCTTACATTAGAGTTGTTGCATCGGTCCAAGCATTAGTTCTTTGGCTTAGTCGAGACAGACAGACATGTATTACACGATGGCGATGAAGCAGGTGATGTTCCTTCTGATGTGCGTTTGCATTCTGGCTGCACTTACGACGAAAGGTGAATCACAGACATTTTACTAAATACATTCAATTATTAATTGTATTGTATTGTATTGCATCTGGCCATTTACAAAGCGCTTCTCGCAGCAATAGTCTTTCAGCCATACGATTCTTTAATTATATAGCTGGTGTTGCCCGGGAAGTTTAGGTTTCGCCCAAATCCTGATCCCACCCGCCCTTGTGGGGTAATTTCATGCCCTCTGCCCTCCGGGGTATCCGTGTTTCCGGGTAAATTTTACTTTTTTCTCAAACCTGCTTCGCTCTATCCTGCCCCTACCATTCGCTGCCTTAACCCGCCCAACCCCACTCCACCCTAGTCACCACCTCGCCCAACACCACCCACCCGCCCCACCCAGCACCTACCCTTCTGAGGTGCCCGTCATTGCCCTGGAATTTGTTTTCTTGCATCACCCAGCCCAACCCTACCTACCCATCCCATGCTCCACTGCGTCCCTCCTTCCACACTCACAATGGCGGCGCTACGCCAGGGCATGGCAGAACAAAGTAATGCCCTGGTAAAAAAAAGTCTTTTCCCTGGTACGGACAAAATTGTACGAACAAAACGTTATGGATAAATTAAAGCTGGATGAGGGTATTTTGCTGAAATAAAGAATGGATGGCTTTTCTGTGGCTGAAATGCAACTCCAGTGAAGAAAAAACTTAAGAAAAGGAAGCCGGAATGATGTCTTTCAGTCATGTGTTTCATGATGTAGCCTATTCCATTGCTATAAAAACCGTTTTTTCCGGTTTTTATTGTCGCTCAAAAAGCGTCGTTTCTTGGACGCAAAACGGCAAATAAGCTTAATCGTTATTTCGACGTCGCCAACAATGCTCCAGATTAGGCCTACTACAAAACGCGCACCATTTCGAGTGAGACTCATATTCATAGAATAATAATTATTATTCTCAACACACACACCTTATAAATATTGTCTTCAGAAAATTGAGTAAAACGTTAAATACTGGTATTTTAAATTCTCACATTTCTAACAATAACGCTGTTCGTTAGAAATTGCGCGAGCAACTAATATTCAATTGCAGGAAATTTATCGCAGCCGAAATCTCGCAAAACACATGGAGTGAAAACATAATTTTAGGCTACACTTCGTCATCGAATTGATGTTATTGAAGAATCGATGTAGGCCTACTAATATACCCCGATATAATGATTGTGTTTGTCTCAATTCTGGTTACAGTCAGTAAACCAACCACAGAGTCAGCAACGACGTCATGCACTTTTATGAGTAGGCCTTAAGTGTAGATCTATAACGTCAATTCTTTGTGATCCTGATAGTAGCCTCCGTTTGAGATTTGTCGTTTGTGAAAATAACAAAACAGCTAATAATAGGGTAATGTCTGAGTAAATAATTAGCTTCATTTGCTGAACATTTTTTTGTATGGGTAATCAATTCGTTTTCATTCTTTATTCTATTCTAATTTCTACACTGCTCTTTGTATTACACACACAGTGAATTTCAATCGAGGTTCCGCGGCAGTTTGATGGAAATTTTATGGCACCAACTGAAATCAGAAAAGTAGGCTATTAGCAATGAATCGATTATTTCACAGCTTTCAGTCATTCTTGCTTACAATAACATTATTACGCGATGCATTGTTGTTTTCTATAATTGTGTTATTGCTGTTTCATGCATGTATAATTAAATGTCCTTATAGTTCATTACTTGTTATTCGGAAAGCACGTGCATCATTATGGGAATCAATAGGCTTACAAGCTTACAGATTGTTTATACGGCACGGTACCGTACGTTTTTCCATCTATCCAGTCGGACAATCACAAACAAAGCATTTTTATAATTGGTTTTAAACTATTTGGACTGTTCCGAACACACAGAAGCTGCTGAGCACTAGACGAACGACTTGTTTGCTTTATTCTTCTTTTCATCCGTTCATTTTGAAAGCAACTGATTAAATTTCTCATGCAGAGGTATACCGGATAACTGTACAAATTTTTGCAAAGGAAAACTTAAGCCTTAATTAAGCCTAACTAGCTTTAGAATCTTTAACCGACAGGGTTATAATTTATAGGCCCATACTCGCTATTTGTTTCTCGGAAAATTCCATAAGATGCGTGAAACAAGGATCATAGTGTGCTATTGATGTTACATAAGCACCTTTTATTTGCAGCGACGTAATTAGCAAACGAAGCTAACATTCCCCAAGCAAGCTGAAGCACTTCGACCCCATTATACATGTAGCCTCTAACTTGTCAATCACCACGCTCATGACGGTTGAACCCCCAAAACGATTATTTTATTTTGAAGACGAATCGCCATGATTGTGTCTGCCTACGTGTTTTACATCTACGATGCGTCCAGGACTTAAACGGAGTTAAACCAGGCACAAATGTGGCAGAGGGCCCTAAACTTGAGGAAGGATAATTATACTTTAACACAACTTGTCTCCTCCAAACATATGTCGGGGGCGGTGGACCCCTTTCAAAGCAGAAACTGAAATGCGGATTATGCGGTATTTAGCCTATATTTAACACAATGCAGGATTCAAAAAACTTCACATGATGTATAAATATAGGCCTACAGTGTGCATGCATTCAGTATTTACTGCTGCTGAAGTGTTCCGACTGCTATCACACATGGATTGTGCAATGGCGTCAATAAATGTCACTTTCATATAGTTACACAACATTTGTTGCCACTTTCAGGGGCCCCTTCCTTGCGGGGCCCCCACCGGTCGGAGGGTACGGAGGGCGGTCGCTACGCCTCTGACAATTGCACGTTAAAAAACCCTTACATGTATATTGTTTAGGCAGCCGAAGGGAACATTAGGACAGAAATCCTTCAATGCTAGAGTTTTAGACTTATGGAACGTTTTGGATTGGATGACAGCACTGCAGCAGTGTCTCGGTGGAGAACACAGTTACTGTAGCCTAACAACGATTTAAGGTGAAGCTACGAAAATTGGGATATTGAGTGTTGCATGTCAAAACAGACCCAGCGTCTTGTGAACCACTTAAAACCAATGCTTTGTGTCTTTCCAGTCTCTTCCATGTCTGACGTTGGTTGTTGGGGCGACGCAGTGGATCGCGATCTTCCATATGAACCGTACATTGGTATTCCAGGTGGCAGCACTCTCGACTACTGCGCCAAGCATTGCTTCAACAAGGTATACCTATTGTAATCGGTGTCAACTACAACTGGTTCACAATCAACTGGTTTGGCGACAACTGGTTCACGGAAGATTGGTTCACGACAACTGGTTAACGACAACTGGTTCACAACAACTGGTTCACGATCAAATGTTCACTGCCAAGTTCCTGGTAGCCTAATTGCCGCTAAAAGAGAAGTTGGATTGATGAAAATAACTCGTGTCAAATCGAAGATTGCTGAGAACCTCATTGCAAATCAGAGACCGAGGAAAAGAACGTTTCCTGAATGAAGTTGCATTTATGAAAATAATGCTTGGACAAATTGAAGATGGATACACGAAACAACTGCGTTGCTAAATAGAAGTTGAATTTGTGAATATACTTCTATGTTAAATAGAAGTCGGATTTAGAAAGCTATTCAGTCTAAAATAGAAAATGTTTTCATAAGAACAGTATAACTTGAAATACAAGTGGAGCTGGATAAATGGATATGTTTTTCTGGGGCTTTCCAGGTGGTTAGGCTACTATTCTATATTCATTTTCATCAGTCCAAATTCCCTTTTAACGCAATAACCAAGGACCAAAAATTCACAGTGAACATTTGGTCGTGAACCAGTTGTCGGTGAAACAGTTGTCTGTGAACCAGTTGTCGGTGAAACAGTTGTCGTGAATTAATTGTCCCTGAACCGGTTGTCGTTGAACCAGTTGTCTGTGAACCAGTTGTCGTGGAACCATTGCAATCAGTGACTTCTATTGCGCCCGGGCATAAATGCATAATGCACCAATCGATGTCGCTTCAAGGCCAAACTGTCATCAGGTCTGTAAACAAAGAGAAGCAGCCAATGGTTCGGATAAACAGTTTGAAGAAATAGTATGTCTTCAGTTGAGATCGAAATGTGTTGCCCGTTGTGCACGTAAACGGGAGGACACAGGTGGTGAGAGAGAAAGAAATAGACAGACAGATAGCAGAAGTAGGCTACACCTAGGCTACTGTTTACGCTTCCTTAAAGTTGCTTTTAAAGAAGCCGGAAGCACAGAAAGTTATGTACGGTTAAGCGTTAATCAGAACGTGTAGAGCAAAGAAATGTAGGAGCTACTCTCAAGCAAACTCCCAGGCACACGTGCATTACGCATGCAGACCACAATTAGTGCACTTCCATCCGCAGTTGACGCGCTGTTCTAAGTTCTTGATCTCCCAGAATATTTTATGTTGAAAATATGATGCGCAATTGTCGGAATTGTATACAGTACTGTTACTATGGCCATGGTGTCTACCGCACACCATAGCTCGAGGGTACGCGTACCCTAAAATAGAATAAGCTTACGTTAAAAATACGTAGGCCTACGTACCTTTAAAAAATAGAATACGCGTATGGTACGTGCCGCACAAGAAAATTTTAGTCGTGGTTTACTCGGCAACCTATAGCCTACGTATAATCTGACGTCAACTGTAGGCTTAATATGTTTCATTGAAACCGGTATTTTTGGAATCGTAGCAGTAAATTTTAGTCGATAAATTCTTCGGTTATAATTAATTTAATGCAAATTTTACTGTTTTTCTGATGAGAGCTACATGCAAGTACACGTCACTGGTTTGCAAATTGCTGTAACTTGAAAGTTGCAGTGCCATAATTATGTCTTATAGCCTACGCATCAGTCAGCGATTCAGCGATGCCCGGAGAATATGGGAAAGAATAATATTATACGCACGTGAAAGTTTTGAAAAATGAGAAAAACAATTATTTGATTTTTTACCCGAGGTAGGGTACCTCAGGTCCCTTGGGATTTCAAAATTTTTTCCGGACACTTAAAAAATTGTATTCTGGAACGGCTAGAACTTGTCAATAGGCTATCAGGCGAAGCAAAGGTGCCTTGGAGGGCAATGGCGTTGACACGTTGAATTAAAATTATTTGATTGAATGCAATTGTTTCTACAAACAGTTCTGGGTTGGATCAGGCAATCGCATAAGAACACACCTTTGAAGTGCTGCATCAGAACTCAGCCGACTGACCGACATTATTGCATTAAGTGCTATGTTACTGTAGGCTATGTTGGATAAACATAGACCTACAATTTATCATTGCAGCAGTTTACTACGCCGTGTATACTGGGTTGTGATTTTGTGCTTAAATTAAATCGAACATTATTATAATGAGCAATGACATGGTTAACGTATTGTGTTTGTTGTTTTCGTACCCTAAAATAGGGTACGTTAAAATAATACCGACGTGCCTTTCAAAAAATAGAACACGTAGGCCAATTACTAATTTATTAATTTTTTTAAAATTATGTATGGTAGGCCTACGTACCTTCGAGCTTTTCCCGCACACAAAAAAACAACCGATGTCGCAGAATATTTTAACATTCGTGGGTTGTCATAGGTCAACATGCAGAAAAACGACTTCGAAGCCCATGATTTTCTCTATGTCCGACATTCTCTCGAAGAGCATGGAAGTGCTATCACAATGTCATGTCGAACCACGGAGTATGTGTGGACTATTATAATAATAGGGGACATTGAATAACACGACTGGACACTTGACCTTGATCTTACTGGACTGTTTTGCGTTGCATTCTAAGTTTGAAAACCATTCTGGGTTCTGAAATATACGCAGGTTCTGTTTTTGAAGGCGTTACATAAATGTGTCTCTACATTTCATTACTTGGTGTGGTCTGTTAGGGGTACCGTTATGCTGGAGCACAGTATGGAGTTGAATGTTTCTGCGGGAACAGCTACGGTCGGTACGGACGGAGTACGAAGTGCAACATGGTCTGTCCCGGTGACCAAACGGATCAAACGATGTGCGGAGGCGAATGGGCGAACAGCGTCATGAGAACAGGACTCGGTCAGAAATTACTCTACGCTGCTGCCTTTTATTACATTACATTGCATCTCATTAGCAGTTGCATTGACATCACGTTAAGCTTAATTAAGATCATGATACTAACTCAGCGACGTCACGCAATTAGCATACTAATGGGGAGGGAGCGGGTCACTGCCAGAACTGTCCCTTCGTTAACCTCTGTTATTGTTACTTTTACATGTAGCTTTACCATGTGAGCCGAATCTGAAGAACCTGGTTGTTTATGAAGGACAGCTGAATATAATGATGAATCTGGTAACTGATCCTCAAAGCGTAACATGGAGCGTTCTTCCATCTTCAGATGAGTACAATCGTCAAAACATCATCGACATCGGCGGTATTAGAAATCCATCATTGATTGATCTCTTCGAAGTTAATATTATAATGCTCTATCATTGACATCCAACCACAAGGCCGATTCGTCATGTTACAGCAAAACGTTACTGAATAGTTGTCAGTGGCAGAATGCTTTATCATTGAACTTCGCACCGTGCTGAGTTAAAGCAAAGATAATACTGAGCTGTGAAAATTATAATGCAGACTTATCATGAAAGTGCTTGTATCATAATTTTTATCCAAGATGAAGCAATTTAGGCCTAGGTCTAATTCTGTATTAATGTACCGTATTGTAAATAGGCCTAAACAAATTGTGCATGAAATGTTTCCATTAAAATCTTTCATGCTACATACTCATTTATACAGTCATGTAGCTAACGTTATGCTTAAATCAAAATCGCGGTTCTATGACAAAATGGTATTGGACAAAATGGTACGGATGAACTGGTACGGATGAAATTGAAGCTGTCATGATCTTGACTGATTACGAAGATAAAAATTAAGATTTTATACCTAAAATTTCATGACTGTGCCCAAAAACTATGATAGAGCAATATAATTTTACTCAGGACGTTATTTAATAAACGCTGCTGTAGGGGCCTATGCTTAACTTACAGCATTATTACAACTACGCGTACTTGGTCGTTTGGAGTTATATTGCTCTTTATTTCATAGATGTAAAAAACGATGGAGACGGAATAAAAAACGGAGAAAAAAGGCGTTTTATTCGAAAAAATTAAAAAAACGACAAAAAAACCGAAACGGAAAATAATTTGACTGTTTACATTTTACACTGCATTTTATACATATAACCCTTGTTTACTTTCTACATGTAGCCTGTCTCTTAAGTGATGACGATAAACAATTAAATAAAGACATCGGTATCTGAAACCTTGAGATTGGGTGAAAAACGTAAGGACTATCAAGAAAAAATAAAATTAAGGAAAATAATAAGACACAGAGAATAAATAAATAGCGTTACATAAAAAATATAAAAAACGGAATAAAACGATGGAAAACATTTTTAAAAAAAGAAAAAAACGAGGTTTTTTGGAAGCGAATAAAAAGCGACAAAACATTTTAAACAACTATGCTTTATTTTGATGAAAATAAGTGAAAAAATATAGAAAATAACAAAGATATGCACAAATGCATGTTAGAGGAATATTGTATTGTATTGTATGTTCGTAGGGTTCTATCACATACGAAACTAATGACGAAGTTTTCGTTTAAATAATTGCATTTTATTAGTCATAGCGTTTTCCAATAATATTTTCAATATGCAAACAACCAAAGCACCATTGTCCCAGCTTACTTAAGAATGTCAAAGTTAATATCGATCGGCTAATTATGTCACGCAATCGAGATAAATAAGACATAGAAATGTTAATAGGTTTAAATTTAATAGGTTTAAAATTCGATTGTTTTTTCATTATCGTTTGCTGCATGCAAACTATCGTGTTATTGAACAAGTTTCTTTGAACTCCGGAGCATTTGTCGCGATCCATGGATATTGGATGTCAACTGGTGCATCAAAAGTAACTTCACATTGATAGTGGTCATATAGGCCTACTCCACCCTTGGTTTCAATGGTTGAAACCGCATAGAACACGTCACCAATCCTCTCCATCTGAAGCGTATACGATGCCAAGAATTCTCCATTTAGACTCCAGGTTACAATCGGGCGGATGGGATGAATAACACTGTCAGCGAAAGTGATGTTGCACGACACACCAGAAGAACTGGGATCAATCGAAGTGTGTGAACACTGAGGACCTGTGTCTGTAACACAGAACGGAAAATATGGCCATTATTAGGTCAATGCTAAGAGTCAAATGGGTGCTGTTGTTTCACCAGAGATAAAGAAGAGTAGCCTTTTTTCCATCCATTAACTCTATCTTTCTGCTTGTACCAATAGGCTTATACCGTCGAGTGTAATGCAGTTGAGCTACAAAAAAAATTTCTGGTCCGGTTCTAATTTGCTTTGCATGTGGTCAGCACTAAAATAAGCTTAGAGCTCAGTCAGTTCTGTGATGTCTAACTAACGTCTGCTCTTGAGTCCAATAACCCAGTGAGCGATCTGGAAAACCAGCACTCATCATTTTAAATATCTTTCGATTTTTATGAAGGCCCAACCATATCGATTTTAAGAGAATCTCATAGGATATAAACTGTTTCGAGAATCTAATGTATTGTTTATGCTAGTCTATATGCAGTTAGTATGGAATCGAAATGGCATAGAGGCATAGACTAACAAAACCCATGCAGAATAGCCAGGTTTGGAGATACACTAAAAACTTATTTTGGGCAAGAATTTAACACGAAATAATTCAGTAAAATGTCTTGTCTGAATCTGTTGTCTACAAATTAGGCTAAGAAGACTGCCTTAAAATTTAATTGAATAAACTATACGCAATAAATCATCAAATTCCATTGACTGCGATACGCATTTGCAATAATCTCCAAGGCCACAATTATTATTGATCAGGATGAAGTAAGGCCTAACTGAAGACACTACCAAAACTGTTTTGATTCAATAATCAAATAGGGATGGTAAACAATTTTCGCCTCCACTGTTTTAAATTCGTCAAACATAAAACGCCTTCCACCAAACAGTCAAAAAAAACTTACGAATGACAAGAAACTTCGCACCAACGTTGTCAGTACTGTCGCCACATTTCCCGACATACAACCCAGATGTTGATATTGGATCTCCAGTTACCGCTGCCTTCTTGATAACTAGACCGGTCTCTTTAACTTCGAAGAGATCAATAAATGATGGATTCATAATACCGCCGATGTCGATGATGTTTTGAAGATTGGACTCATCTGAAGATGGTTGGACGCTCCATGATACGCTTTCAGGGTCAGTCAACAGAGTCATCATTATATTCAACTGTCCTTCGTAAACAGCCATGTTCTTCAGATTCGACTGACATGGATAACCTACATGTAAAAGTAACAATAAATTTGTAGCGACTGCTTTATTTTGCACTCTGTTGTTACATAATATTCGCATTGCACATACAGAAGGTGTTACACAAAGAGATAGAATAAGAAACACAATGATTTATGATAGATTGAACAATGAACATCAAATAGGATATAAGCTTAATTGACAAAGTGCGGAACAGAAGAATGGAAAATGAAAGATATCCAAATATAGCGCTTAACGAATCTGTACAATGGAGACAATCAAAGACAGACCAAAGAAAATATGGATCGACACAATATATTATATAGAAGAGGACTGTGAAGCAATGGGAATGTAGAATTAATTTAGTTAATTAAATTAGTTTCCCATTATGTTGTCTGTATGTGGTTCCTTTTGTGGGACAATTCGTTGACAATGTCAGTGGCGATGGCAAAAACATAGAAACATTAGAACAGATTAGGCCTACTCTGCAACATCAATATTATGTTCACATATCGACTTCCTCAAACTTACTAAATAAAGCCACATTCTCTAATAGCCAAAATTTATGCGAAGTAAAGAAACTATTATTTGAATATCAAAATTTATGATAGTAGCCTAAAGGAATCGACAAACTTTTATGAAAATAGTAGGCTATATGGATCTATTTTAAAAAACACCATTTCTCATTAAAGAATTTGTTATAATTATAAGGCCGACCTGAAAAATAGTATTTTGGCCTGTTAGTCCTATAATCTATGGTCTATTAAATTCTCTGAAAAACAATATTTAAACTAAGTAAGCGTGTAGTTAATTTCATGAAAGTCAGTTTTACCCGAAATTGCGCACGTTTTGAAGTAATCCGGCGCATTGTTGGCGACGCCTAGAGGTAGGGCACCTGCTGGTTGACTGAAAGTCACTGCACACTCAAAAGTTGCATCGGATAATGAATGCAGGACGATGGTTGACGTTGCAGTGATTTCTGTCGGTGATGTGTTTATTGTAAAGGTCGAAATGTTCGCAGGCAACGATAGACCGTTGATTGACCAACGAATGACAGGATCGATCGGAAATATTCTTGCTGAGCCGTAGACGATTGTACAAGACACTTGCTGTATGACATCATCCGATGTTTCAGTTGATTGAGCGATGCTTGACGAACATATCGGATCAGTTCCTATGAAATAAATGTCCAATCTGTCACAGTGTATGTTAAGTAGGTTTCTGTTTTAGAGAATGATGTTGAAAATTAAGATAATTGTAGACTACTTGAAGCATCTGGGTCGCTCTGTCACTTGTGTCGTGGTTTTTTGCGGATAACTGCTGTCTTGGTCTTTTACTGCCAGCGTATCGCCACCCATCTGGCAAACCTCCATCCTTTCTCCGGGCTTAGGACCGGCACAGGGACGTTGTTGGTTCCCTGTGGCGGAGGATGGAGGTTAAGTAGGTTTCTGTTTTTAGCACAATTTGAGAGTATGATGTAGAAAAGAAGATCGTTGTAGTTTGTGCTCAATTCATTTATAAAATTCAGTCAAGAGCTTATCAACAATTGTCACGTTGCAATGACCCTATGTTCCACAGTTAAGTATTTGAATGTCTCATCAATTGGAATTCTTAATAATGAGAGAGTGAACACTTACGAACAACAACCAGCTGAACTGCGGCCGCTGATCCTGTTTCACTGTTGTAACACTGATAGATGCCAGCCGTTGAAAATGTTGCTCTGTCCGTTGGAGATATAGTTGCATTGAAGACGACTAAGGTGTAGACTTCTTGTGAATGATCAATGGCAAACGAATCATTGAAAGTATTTTGAATATCACCGTTGGATGTGAATTGATACAATCCGGAAGATCCAGTGTCAGCGATTGGAATTATTAACCAATCGAGGAAAGTATCATTGCTTTCACAAGTTATCGTTGTATTAGTCGCTCCTTCGTATACGACGCGATTCAACGGAGTCGAAGTAATTGATACAATTGAACCTAAGAAAGAAAAAAGTTTCGATAAAACATGCAAGCGCATGCCTATATCAAACCGACTGAAAATACCACACGTCTGTGATTAAGCAAAGATTTTAATTCCGTTTTCTCTCAAGGTTTACACCCGAACTTTCTTCTCCGTCGTCAACTCGCAAACCAATCGTGTGGGGCACGGTGGTTCAGTGGGCATGTTCGTTGCCTTGCAACCGGAGGGTTGCATGTTCGAATCCACCTCAATTCACTTTTCAAGTCTCTGAGTTTTTGCTGTGGGTCTCGGATTTTCTAGAATGATGACGTCTTTATTGACCTATTAATCACATGGTGAGTGGCTAATAATACATTAACGAGTAGGCCTAGTAGTGGTAGCACATGTAGGTAGTAGTAGTAATAGTAGCAGCAGTAGCAGCAGCAATAGCAGTAGCAGTAGCAGTAGCAGTAGTAGTGGTAGCACATTGCTTTAGTTCGATGACTTACTTTTTGTCGTTTGTATAGCTAGAATGCTAACGCAAAACAGAAGGAACTTGATCTGCGATTTTGCCATCGTTGATCCGAGTCGATGACAGACCTAAGCTTACACTGTTGAAGATATTCTGACTCTGGGAGCTTTCTGCTCATAGCTGCATTTATTTTTATTTTTATATAAGAAATCGATAAAAGTATTTGCATAAGATATACAATTGCGTAATTTATTGCTTCTGTTGTGAATGCTGTGGCATTCATCCAGTGCGAGTGGCATTGGTCCTTATACATGTAGTTTCAAAAATAATCATGGCCATTGGCCTTACCATAAATTTTATTGAACCCAAGCAATTATTATAGGGCCTATTTGATACTGAGAAAGAAGTATAGTAGAAAAAGGGATAAAAGGCCTGCAACCCTAAGGAAGCTGGGTTCCGCTAGTGGACCACCTGTAGCAATAGTTAGGCCCTTTAAAGTTTGGCAGAGTTGGTACACTGTTAAAAGATAAGGTGGGGCCCTCTAGGGAATCAACACCTTTGGGTGGCCAGGCTCCATGATTTTGCATTCCCTCAAATATCTAGAGGAGATCTCCACCGAGCGCGTGTTGTCCTGTGTTGACGGTGATCAGACGTGGAAAATAACACGCACTTATCCAACATATCGCACTCCACCTAGCGAAGCGTCACTTGCACTCTGAAGATATATACTAAACCTAGCGAGTCATCAGTTGCATTCTGAAGCTAGGTGGGCTATATCCTAGGCCACTAATTTTGCCTTAAAATAGGCCTATATAAAGACGGACAGACGGACAGACGCTCAGACGGACAGACGGACAGACGGTCAGACGGACAGACGGTCAGACAGACAGACGGTCAAACGGACAGACGGACAGACGGACAAACGGTCAGACGGACAGACGGACAGACGGACAGACGGTCAGACGGACAGACGGACAGACGGACAGACGGTCAGACGGACAGACGGACAGACGGTCAGACGGACAGACGGTCAGACAGACAGACGGACAGACGGACAGACGGTCAGACGGACAGACGGTCAGACGGACAGACGGACAGACGGACAGACGGTCAGACGGACAGACGGACAGACGGACAGACGGTCAGACGGACTGTATGACAGACGGACAGACGGTCAGACGGACAGACGGACAGACGGTCAGACGGACAGACCGACAGACGGACTGTCGGACAGACGGACAGACGGTCAGACAGTCAGAAGGACAGACGGTCAGACGGACAGACGGTCAGACGGACAGAGTGTCAGAAGGACAGACGGACAGACAGACAGACGGACAGACGGTCAGACAGACAGACAGACGGACAGACGGTCAGACAGACAGAAGGACAGACGGTCAGACGGACAGACGGACAGACGGTCAGACGGACAGACGGACAGACAGTCAGACGGACAGACGGACAGACGGTCAGACGGACAGACGGACAGACGGTCAGACGGACAGACGGTCAGACAGACAGACGGACAGACGGACAGACGGTCAGACGGACAGACGGACAGACTGCAGACAGACAGACGGACAGACGGACAGGCGCTCAGACGGACAGACGGACAGACGGTCAGACGGACAGACGGTCAGACGGACAGACGGACAGACGGTCAGACGGACAGACGGTCAGACAGACAGAAGGACAGACGGTCAGACGGACAGACGGACAGACGGTCAGACGGACAGACGGACAGACAGTCAGACGGACAGACGGACAGACGGTCAGACGGACAGACGGACAGACGGACAGACGGTCAGACGGACAGACGGTCAGACAGACAGACAGACGGTCAGACGGACAGACGGACAGACTGCAGACAGACAGACGGACAGACGGACAGACGCTCAGACGGACAGACGCTCAGACGGACAGACGGTCAGACGGACAGACGGACAGACGGTCAGACGGACAGATGGACAGACGGTCAGACGGACAGACGGTCAGACGGACAGACGGTCAGACAGACAGACGGACAGACGGTCAGACGGACAGACGGGCAGACAGACGGACAGACGGACAGACGCTCAGACGGACAGACGCTCAGACGGACAGACGCTCAGACGGACAGACGGACAGACGGTCAGACGGACAGACGGTTAGACGGACAGACGGACAGACCGACAGACGGACTGTCGGACAGACGGACAGACGGTCAGACGGACAGACGGTCAGACGGATAGACGGACAGACGGTCAGACACACAGACAGACGGACAGACGGTCAGACATACAGAAGGACAGACGGTCAGACGGACAGACGGTCAGACGGACAGACGGTCAGACGGACAGACGGTCAGACGGTCAGACGGACAGACGTTCAGATGGACAGACGGTCAGACGGACAGACGGACAGACGGTCAGACGGACAGACGGACTGTCGGACAGACGGACAGACGGACAGACGGTCAGACGGATAGACGGTCAGACGGACAGACGGTCAGACGGACAGACGGTCAGACGGACAGATGGTCACACGGACAGACGGACAGACAGACAGACGGTCAGACGGACAGACGTACATGCAATCATGCAAGCATGCAAGCATGCATACATGCATGCATGCATGCATATATGCATACACACAAACACACTCACACATACACATAGATTCACACACACATACATGTACACACGCATTCACACACACATACGCACACACCCAGCTATGCATACATGTAGCATGTTTAGTTGTTTACGGTGTAGATAACATCGTTAATATAATTATAGACACCGCATGGATAATGGATTCAATGTCTTGGGATGAGGCTGAGACAGGGCCTTTGATTCTTAATGACCCACACAGACACCTACTCCTCCTCGTCTTCCTATTCCTGCTCCTAATTCACATCGTCTTGTCTTCCGGTTTTGCTAATTTTTTCTACCATGTGGATGAATTAATATTTTGTTCGTTTATTCAACAATCCGGTTGAAAGACGCAACCGGTTACGCCGTTACGGTATACTGTTATCCTAATAAACCTTACAGTCCTTATTACTTACGGAACAACCGATAGCCTGCAATACAATTTCGCTAATAGCAGCCTACAATCCACGGCTAGGTTTAGGCCTATGTTACGGGAATTCGGGAATAG
>OX243814.1:52648498-52906298 GCA_945859605.1 Lumbricus rubellus
AGGCAGAAAAATACAGAGATGATGACTGGATGGGGACGGACGGACGAGCAAACGGACGGTTAGTTGCGTTGAATGGTTAACAGATGGAATAAGAGATAGACACGAATAACTGTGGTCGATCTTAAATTCCTTTTTGTCAAACATACGGCCTGCATATATACATATACATACAATAGGACATACAGTCGTGCCTGCACACATACATTAGGCTCACATACATACACACATACATACATACATACATACATACATACATACATACATACATACATACAAACATACAAACATACATACATACATAAATACATACATAAATACATACATATATATATATGCATGCATACATACATACGTGTACATAGACACATACATGCAAGCATATTATGCACCATCAAACGCTACGCATTCGAGGATCATAGATGAGGTTACATTGAACCCTATCACCCACTTAGGTGTCAGATTGCCGCGGTTGATTAGTCCAGCCGTTGGAATGCAGGATATGAAGGGGGAGGGTCGTGCCTGTTGCAAAGCCAAATGACGGTCGGCCCAGGGGTCCGTTTGCCGACAGGGGCCATTTGGGATGGTCCAGAGATCATTAAGAACAAAGGGCTGCAGTAATCTCTTAATTGGATACGGGAATTAGGCGTCTGTGCCTGACGGTCGACACCAGATTTGACCGGCAGACGCCGTGTCTGAAGAAATAAGCATTATAATTATAATGGAGCGACGTCGGTTTGTAAAGACGACGGAGATGAGACAGTGCCTTGCTGTGGGATAGAATACTTCGAAACTGTCCAGATTCTTTCTTCTGCTAATCGACAACTTTACCGACATGCTGGAGACACCGAAGTCAAAGACACCTAGGGTAAAGTATGAAATGAAGTTAATAATTATTTCGCTTATTTCTTCTCTCTTGCTGTCTTTCTCTGTCTGTCTGTCTGTCTGTCTGTCTGTCTGTCTGTCTGTCTCTGTCTCTCTGGTGTTCTCTGTCTTTCTCATTTTTCTTTATCTCTCTGCATTGCTCTCTGTCTCACTGTCTGTCTCTCTGTCTATCTATTTATATGTCTCTCTCTCTCTGTCTGTCTCTCTCTGCTTCGTTCTCTGTCTCTCTCATCGTGTTTCTGTCTGTCTCCCTGTTTGTCTCTGTGTTTATTTCTGTTTATTTGTATATCTGTATCTCTGTTTTCTTTATCTGTATCTGCCTCTCTGTCTCTATCTGTCTCTATCTGGCTCTTTATCGCTCTCTGTCTTTCTGTCTCTGTCTTTCTCCCTGTCTCTCTGTCTCTAGCTGTTTCTTTCTCTATCTGTCTCGCTCTGTCTGTTTCTCTCTGTCTGTCTCTATCTATCTATCTATCTCTGTCTCTCTCGGTCTGTCTGGCTGTCTGTTTGTCTGTCTCCCTGACTTATAACTGTGCTGCATCGTGGTTTAGGTAAAAGACTAGTTAATACCTGATAGTCACAGTAAACACGGATGAATGTAAGGAGCTAACGATGACTGACGGTATGCAGCTATGCTGTTGCTAAGAGATATGTATTTATTTACTTATTTATTTCAGAATTTTTTATAGCGCCTCTTCAGGGTATAGGCTATTCAGAAGCGTTCCAGGCCCAACCACGGCTAAATAACACAGTTTTCAGGAACAAAGTGGAGTGACCCTGGGAATTAAGCGTAGTGCAACATTCAAGGTTGCAGGATCAGCGAGAGAAGAAACAGCGACACTGTCCGATATAGCAGTCCGCAAGAGGAAACCATGTCAAACAGGCCTATTTAAGTTTCTCCCAATCACCACAGTGAGCCGATCAATTTCCATCAACGGCATATTCTTAACTCTCAATTGAACTCTTGATTTCCCCGCTCTCATTGTTTTTATCACGCACCCTCAAGACCTTTACTCAGAGACACACCCAAAACGGGCGTGGCAAAAAAGAAATGTCTTGAGAAGATGATGAAAAGAGCCAGCAGAGTTACGGCAGAGCGAACAGAAAGCAAAAGAGCGGCCATTCCAGTCAGCTAACTCACTCACTCATTCGTTCATTCATTCATTCATTCCTTCATTCATTCATTCATTCAGAGCATTTCTATAGCACCCGTTAAAGAAACTACTCAGAGGCGCTCCCAGCCCAACCACGAACAAAGAAAAAAGACTTGAGAGACTTGCAGAACCAAGCCAGAATCAATGAGAGTACTCTGCGCTGCATGATCGCAGTGCATGACATGGGAACAAGTAAGTCGCCACCGGTAAGTGAGCGCAGTGTGAATAGTTCATAATGATAGGTAGGATGAGTCTGGGCCAATGCATGAGAATGCACGGCGAGCCCGTTTCGATGTACGAGAGCGAGGAACCACCAGATTCCAACGAGCGGAAGAGCGCTAAGATCGACTACCTGGCTGGCTGGATACTGGAAAGCACAGCTCTCTGATGTGCGCTCTGGGGCAGCACAGACAATGGATGCTCGTCCAATAATAATGATCTTGAATGCGATCCTACACACTCGCTCAAAATGTGCAATAAACCT
The DNA here is from genome assembly GCA_945859605.1 of Lumbricus rubellus. Taxonomy (NCBI): domain Eukaryota; kingdom Metazoa; phylum Annelida; class Clitellata; order Crassiclitellata; family Lumbricidae; genus Lumbricus; species Lumbricus rubellus. The sequence continues at coordinate 52,651,016 of OX243814.1, forward strand.
ACACATTTTCTTCCACATCAGTGTGTAGCTCTCACTCGACCACATTATGGTGGAGCTTCTCTACACATTTGTGTGGAACCATTTCATTGCACACCTAGTGTGTAGTTTAACTACACAGAATTGTGTAGCTTTTCTTGAATTAGTTGTGTAGTTTTGAAGAAGAGCAGTCCTTTTATTTAGCCCTAAAGTAGCCATGTTTATGAAGTGTCAACAATTTCATTTTCCAAAATGGCCGACCAATGGCCGACCTAAAAAAGGATATTGCAATATCTCAGCTTCCAGTACACTTAGGTTCGTCATCTTGGTGTCTAAACATATATAGTTAGGGGCGAGGATTCCAACAGAGCCATCACAAATGTTCCCCAGGCTTCAATGGCGGCCCTTTCCCAAAATGCAAGTAAAAATGACTGCATAAATCCGACCTCCACTTAGCGAAAATTCCTCTCATAAATCCAACTAGGCGGTGGTGGTGTTGTGGGTGGTTGTTGTAGTTGTTATTGTTGGTGGTGGTCGTTTTGTGAGATATTTAATATGCGCTGGGATAATAGACAAGGCTTGGAATTCTAAAAGAGCTCTAAAAATCAATGTTAGAAGCAAATCATGTAACAATTTGCTAACTGGTGTTTCTAGACTAATTCGACCACCCTGACTATAGGGTCTAAGGAATGCAATGGAATCAAAGACATATATGTAGCACTGCAAGAAAATCAAAATGGCGGACAAAATGGCGGCCAGAATCTAAAATGGCTATAAATGAAGTTATGTATGCAATAGAAACATGATTTTAGAGTTTAAACCAACATTTTCTAGGTCAAAGAATGCGATGGAACCATGGTCAGATATGTAGCGCTGCAAAAAACCCAAAATGGCGGACAAAATGGCGGCCAGAATCTTAAAATGGCTATAAATGAAGTTATGTTTGTAATAGAAACATGATTTCAGAGTCTAGATAAACATTTTCGAGGTCAGGGAATGCGATGGAATCATGGTCAGATATGTAGCGCTGCTCAAAAACCAAAATGGCGGACAAAATGGCGGCCAGAATCTTAAAATGGCTACAGGTTAAGTCGTGTATGCAATGGAATCATGATTTCAGGGTCTAAGTCAACATTTTCGAGGTCAAAGAATGCGATAGAATCAATGTCACATATGTAGCACTGCAGGGAAATCAGAGTTGTGGACAAAATAAGTAAGTAAGTATATACTTTAATGAACCGCCTGCAAATGCACTGCGGTCATATTCTTGAATTGGTTATTAGTGAAGTTCTGTATCTAGTGGAAATATGATTCCAAAATGTAGATGAAAATTTTCCGAGTCAATGAATGTGATTTAGTTAAAGGCACATCATATGTTAAGTGACACTGCCAGCAAACCAAAAACCAAAATGGTGGACAACAGCTTTAACTGGCTATAGATGATGTACCGTACTGAATGTATATGATAGAGACACGATTACAGATTGGACTAGTTAGTGTTTTCTTGGTCGAATAATTCCAAGAAAGTCAAATTCTATCTTCTATATAGATACCATTGAGCTTAGTGCAGTGAAATTGTCTAGTGGAAATACTTTAGCAGCTTATAATTGCACTGCACTGTTTAACTATTGCTGGCGCAATATTCATGCTTCAATGTTTCATAACTTGTCCTATCTATTGTTCCAATGTTTCATGACTTAAGTGTACATGGCAAGATCACACTTCGGTAGCAGCAGGGTTCGATGCTATGCTTATTAACTTCTCATGATTTGAAGATAAACTCTTTATTGTGACTGCGGCGCAGGACCAATGCCAGGCCACACTAGTAAAGATTACTTTCCTCCGCTGAACTCCGTCTTGATGAGGATGGTGTCTGAGCATCAATTTTTGGAAGATAGGCTTTTCCCAAATTACAGTTTGTTAATGAACTCATAGGGGAATGTTTCCAATGTAAAAGGCAAGTGATAAGTTTCCAAGTAGGTTATTCATGCATTCTTTCAATTCATTCCTGCTAAATAACACATCACATCCAGTTATGGCAAGAAAAGCCAATATATTTCTTCATAGTTGCGTGAATTGGATGAACTCCCGCTATGCTGATATTCCCGCCATCACCCAAACATGGTTAGATATAAGTCATACACATCTGACCCGGTAGTAGGCAACACCTTTTCTTCCTCCACGGAACGACTAGCAACAGCTGCATCTATATCTCCAAATAATCAAATGTGGCTGTTGAGAGCTGAATGGACAGGAATGAAGCTAGATATCACCTTTGCTTTCAGGCATGCCAAGAACATTAAGCCAATTTTCCGTCAATGGAGTAGGCCTACCGCAATTTAAAAACTCAATACAGTGACAAAGTTGTGTTCATAGTCACCATTTCTGTATGGGTCCCCTTTTTATAAGCAATGTCCAGGTCCAGTACCTATCCAAGACAAAATTATTGACCTTCTTGTAGCCAATCGTAAGTACCTTTACACGGGCAACCATTGTAGCCTATCTGCCAGGTCACCGTATGTCTTCACCTTTGGAGAATCCCTATTGCTTGAAGCATTGCGTGTACCATTGCTTGCCCATCAATAGTTTATCTGGAACTGGTCCTATGAATTGCGACACAATTTATTGGGCATTTCGTTGATCATCATCATCATCATCATCATCATCATCATCATCATCATCATCATCATCAACATCATCATCATCAACATCATCAATATCATTGGGCTCAACGCCCGTAAGAGTCCGACGCCACTCTCTGTTTGAGTCTGTCTCTTGTCATGCTGTCCAGCTTCAACCGGTCCAGAGGTCGTTGATCATGTCTCATATTATATACGGGATGTCTTGCATTGGCTCACTTTCCCGCAGCGGATTGCCTACAGAGTATGTGTGTTGGTTAGGCAATGCTTTGAGGGACTAGTCCATTTTATCTGCAAGAACTCTGTTTTCCAACACGGGTGTCCAGCGTCGATCGACTCTTCGGTTGGCGGACCAAGCTGAGCTTCTGTTATTCGACAGCGACGTTCATTCTCTGTGGCTGGTACCACAACCTGAAATGTCTATCCCTTTTCACAGCACTTGCTGTCACTATGTTTCTTAAGAATCTAAAAACTGTCCCATTTAGTCGGGGTTATGTCGGGAGTGATACCGAGTAACCTTTCTTGAAAGACCCTACATAAAATATTAAAAATAAATGCCATGCCTGAAATCAAATTCCGATTGTATACATGACTTCACTTGTAGCCATTTTAGGATTCTGGCCGCCATTTTGTCCGCCATTTTGTTTTCTTGAAGTTCTACATTTGTGACAATGGTTCCATCGCATTTTTTGACCTAGAAAATGTTGACTTAGACCCTGAAATCATGATTCCATTGCTTACATGACTTAACCTATAGCCATTTTAAGATTATGGCCGCTATTTTGTCCGCCATTTTGGTTTTTGTGCAGCGCTACATATCTGACAATGGTTCCATCGCATTCCTTGACCTACAAAATGTTGGTTTAGACTCTGAAATCATGTCTCTATTGCATACATAACTTCATTTATAGCCATTTTAGATTCTGGCCGCCATTTTGTCCGCCATTTTGATTTTTTTGCAGTGCTACATATATGTCTTTGATTCCATTGCATTCCTTGGACCCTATAGTCTTAATTTGGAATCTAAAACCGTATTCCTATCACATAAAATACTTTACTTGTATTCATTTTAAGCAATTGGCAGCCATTTTGTCCGCCATCGTGTTTTCCCATGGAACCGCTAAAAATCCAGGTTGCTAACAGCGATTTTCGTTTTCAGGGGGGTCGAATTAGTCTAGAAACACCATTTAGCGAATTGTTACATGATTTGCTTCTAACAGTGTAATTTTCAGATCCCAAGCCTGGTCTAAAAGCGTCGTCACCTATATTATTCAATGGCACCTGGCATCCTTTGAGGTTGCACGGATAACAACTTTGTTTACTTTCTCTCATAGCCGTGCTGTACAAAAGTTGTAGTTGTTAGATGTGTAACTACGACACCTCTTTTATCATGTGCAGTACTTTGTACCATAAAAATGAGTAACATTATCAAATGCTTTGTTTGTAGGGACGAGTTCAGTGCCTTGTGCGGCATTTGAGAACCTAATGAAATGTTGCTCAGCGAAATAGCGCACCGTGCAGTCAGATACACCTACTCTTACCACTTGCGGCAAGTGTCTCGTTCTCCACCACGTTATTATTTTCAGTAAATTGTTAATGAACATCATTATTGATAACTATGCTTGCATCAATTGCCACTATCTAATAAATGAGCATTGATATTTAGTTTATAAATGGATCTTTGTATAAGTGCCTACACAATAAGTCTGTCATAAACTGCACCTGTTGTTTCCACAGAAATATCCAATGTTACCAATAACCTTAGATAATAGGATTACAGAAGAATATGAATATACAGTGTGCGCCAAAACAGAATCCTTCAATATCTAGGCCAAAAGTAAGAATTTCGAAATGAAATTTTACAGATTTAAAGACAATTCATATTTACACATGATGGCCAGATTCCATCAAACAGAATAAAAGTTATGCAACTTTTAGAGAAGCCACACACCGGTTTTTGACGATTCAAAAAAGAAACGCAATTTGAAAAGGTTTTTGCCAATATCTTAGCCAAAAGTAAGAATTTCGAAATGAAATTTTACAGTCTTAAAGACAAGTCAAATCGCACGATGGTCAGAATTCATCTAAATATTTTAAACGGAGCAAAAGTTATACTAATGTTAGTGAGGTCACCCACCGTTTTTGACAATAATCATTCAAAAACAAAACGTAACAAAAAGTTTAAAAAAACTGATTTTATTAAGTCTCATCTGAAATAACTGTTGTCAACTGAACTTGGTAGTGCTTCACAACTTGTGTTCAATGTGCCCACCACCACCACCAGTGCCAACACTTCTTTTGAGTATCTTTGTAAAGTTTTTGATGGACCTGTTGAATAATCTGACAGATTCCTTATTTACCAATTTGATTGTCATCTTGCTAAGTGACTTCTCAGTGACGTGCAGCCACGCTGGTACCCTGCTTCTTTTTAAAATAGTAATAATAATGATCATATTCCAATAACAAGACTATTTGATAACAATTATTTGAGATGAGACTTAATACAATCGTGTTTTTGCTACTTTTGCTGCATTACGTCTTAGAATCGTCAAAAAACGGGTGGGGGGGGGGGGGGAGGATGGCTCACTAAAAGTGGCATAACCTTTGTTGTGCTTAAAATATTTTGAAATATTTTGATGAAATATGGCCATCATGTGTAGATATGAATTGTCGTTAAATTTGTAAAATTTCATCTCGATATTCTTACTTCTGGCCAAGATATTGTCCATAATAATTAAATTGTTTTTTGTTACTTTTTGTTGCGTCTGGTTTTTCAATCGTCAAAAAACGGTGGGTGGCTTCACTAAAAGTGGTATAACGTATGAAAATGTTTACGAAATCTAGCCATCTGATGTAAATATGAATTGTCTTTAAGACTGGAAAATTTCATTTTGAAACTTTTACTTTAAATGACGATGCTGTTATATGTTGCAGCTTTAACAATCATTGCTAATCCAACAAAGACGTTCACAAAGTCCATAAACTCAAAGAAAATTTATATCTCAGGAGTCTTGTTTCGCGTACCCCTACTGGCGCCTGGGTACCCTGGTCCCTAGGGGTACACGTACCACAGTTTGAGAACCACTGATATGTACCAGGGTGTAAAAGTAAAATTTACTATTAGTAAACGTTGCCTTAGATGTATAAAGACTCTCTACATTGTCTACAATTCAGCTTCACTGCATGCTGTTATACGCAGCAGCGTTAAATAATTGGATCGTTGTATTTTCTAATACCTGGCTCTCTTCTTAAGGGCTATTTTCTCTCAGGGATCTTGCACTAAAAGTACAACTGAATGGCCATGGCTGTGAGAGGCGCTATAGAAATTACTAATTACATAACATTGCATCATCAGCATAGTAAAAATTAAATTACAAATTATTATGCAAGCTACCATCATTTTCGTGGTTTGTTGTTCGGTTGGTCTATAATTTATATATAGAGCTAAAAATTATTAAACATTAGTATTCTTACGGATACCATTAGCGTTATGCCATATATGAAGTTGTTTATTTTGTGAAAGGGTTATACAGCTATGATTTTGTTGACTTGTGGTGTTGTTTTTGTTTCTACAGCACATGTCAACACGTGAGAAAAAAGCTTCAAATCACAGGGTCGGAATTCTCTATCAACTGTTCCAAGTCTCTCGTCAAAGTCACAGACAATATCCATATTGTTTCGTAGCACGAACTATTAAAACCACTCAAATTGTGCATTCTTTCAGTTGGAATATTATTCAGAGCTGATAAAAAGACGCTTCTGTTTCAAATTGTTGATCCCTTTCAAGATTTATGACTTACTTTTATTGTTGTTTTATGCATTGTGATAATGACAACATATAAGTCTTCGGATTGAATAGGCTAAGAGTATGCTCAATTGTTCAATGATATGGACTAGAATTTCGCTTGGTTTCCCATTGTGCATGCAGTTTCATTTTCATATCGAGCTTTTCATATACGGTTATGACCAATTTCTGTCATTAAATATTGTGAACATGATTTCTAGTGTATTCTTAACATGCAGGTCAGGCAAACTTTTTGGAGTATTTTTATGGTATCACCACACAAATGAGGGGAAAATTCCAACAATGAACTTTTTTAGTGAAGATTTCAAAAGGAAGTGGTGGCATATTTTATAATTGAGTAAACGTGTAAGTTTCCAAAGAAAAAGTGGCATTTTCAACCATTGAGCCAAAGTGGAAATTTCCAAAGAAGGAGTGGCGATTTCCACCACTGAGCCAAGATGGAAAATTCCAAAGAATGAGTGACTTTCTCCACCACTGGGCAAGGATGGAAATGTCCAAAGAATTAGGGGCTGTCTCCACCATTAGGCATAGATGGCAATTTCCAAAGAATTAGTGACTTTCTCCACCACTGGGTAGAGATGGAAATTTCCAAATGATTAGTGGCTTTCTCCATCATCAATCCAAGATGGAAAATTCCAAAGAATTAGTGGCTTTCTCCACCACTGGGCAAAGATGGAAATGTCCAAAGAATTAGTGGTTGTCTCCACCATTAGGCATAGATGGCAATTTCCAAAGAATTAGTGACTTTCTCCACCACTGGGCAGAGATGGAAATTTCCAAATGATTAGTGGCTTTCTCCATCATCAATCCAAGATGGAAAATTCCATAGAATTAGTGGCTTTCTCCACCATTGGGCAAAGATGGAAATTTCCAAGGAGGTGCGGAATTTTCCACCTTTCAGATACGGTGGAGATTTCCCAGTTATGATGGAATTTGCCACCAAAAGTCAAGGGTGGAACTGGACCACCCTTGTCTAAAGGTGGAAATATTTCCACCCTAGGGTGTTGTTTGTGGACCACCAACTTTAGTGGAAATTTCTACGATTTTTTTTAACAGTGTAAGCTACAAAAAAACGCAGTTCTCAACTAGCTAACTACGTTTATTAAATTTAACGGAGCACTATGCAATCTGAGTAATGACATTCTAATTTTATAGAGCGAGATGTTAGTTAAGTTACGTAAGGTGATAAGAGTATTGTTACAAATACGGGTCCAGCGCATTTTAGTGAAAACATTCGAAAATTAGGCCTCGCAAAAGTCACTCTCATATTTGCCGGAAAACGTACAGGTTAGGGATTTATCATAAACGTTGCAGGGAAATAATTATTAAAGACTTTTGATTATGATTATGAACATAGTTAGTCATATAGTTATGCATGTACAATGTGCATAAATATGCTAGTTTGCAAGACCAGTGAACTATTTTCCATCGCACAATTCTTATTTTAAAAGCGTTAAAAAGTCTGCGCTGAAGTTGTGGGAGTTTATGCTGATCACAGTATGAAACTGTCAAAACAGCGTTTTAACTGTAAATGATTTAGCTCATAGGCCTACGTGTACCAGATCATAGAACTCAAACCATAGAGAAACCTTGTAAGCCATTAATTCAAGTTGGTATGTCTAAGGATTATTTATGAAGCGAGCGAAGATGAGGGATGATAATGTGAGTTGGTCTTAGCCTATACAATACCTATACATTGCATGTGAGGTCATCTGTCAAAATAGTTCTATTTAAAATTAATGTTTTTCCGAATGTTTACAGATTTCAATGAGCCTTAACTTTACTTTACCCTCAATCAATATCTCTTTCGTCAAAGCGTGATTAAACATGAGCATTGTAACATCGATTACAAAACGAATGTCATTCATTTGGCTCAGAGTCTACATCATTATTAATAGAACCTCCACCACAAGTCCATAACCAACAATCTACGCAGATACATGATGCTGTCTTTCTCAGCTTGATGTTAAATTTTATCACTGCTACCATTGACTTTGACGGACTTTGACTACACTATATTTAAGCCCTCCTACTCATTCTTTTCCCGTGAGTTCTTACAATTGCTCAGCGCTTTGGCGTGAAACTCCGATGCAGTGTCCGCTCTGCATCGGGAGCGCCTCTGAGTAGAGGGCTTGAAGGGGCACTGTAACAAGTGCACATACAAACAAACTGAAACTGTCCAATCAACCTGGTTCCCGACAATGGTATTGGTCTCTCTCAGGGCTGTACTCTGGAGTTTTGAGGCGAGTAGGCCTACACGCTACATTTCAAAGATTTATGTTAAATTTAGATCGTAATTAATAAGATAGTCAAAACTTGTTTATAATTTTAGGCCTCCTACTCATTTTTTCCCATGACTTCTTGAATTATTGGCAACAACATGGTCATAAATAAATCGGAAACAATAACATCCACTGTGCAGTTATTATTACAATGGCATTTAAACCTAAGTGAACTCTACATTATTATTACTCATGCATGGCTTAAAGATAGATATAGATCTAAGATTGTATTTTTGAGTTTATAGCCAAGAACGAAATTTTACTGAAAATAAATTATTACGCTTTCTTTAGCATAATATTAGCTTATTGTTTACGATTCGAGACATGTCATAGATCTTGGTAGCAGAATTAAACCTAAATTATGCAGAAGTCAGGCAGACTGATATCAGGCAGACAGACTGACAAACAGACAGACAGACTGACAAACAGACAGACAGTCATGGAACCGACAAAATGGCACTTTTCTTAGGCAAACAAATATCGTTATTACCCTCAGGCTACCAAGCTTTTTTGTAACACTGACTACCAGGGGGGGGTGGTTACCACCACCCCTGGATTTTGGGTTTGGTTAGAGATATCATAACTTGTAATACACCTATGGATGCAGCATTCATTTCTGCACAAAATGGTATATTTATGTTAAAAGTATACAAAAGCACCCCGATTCCCGAAGTTATGAATTTTTTTTACCGTAGGCACCCGTCGATTCCACAAAATGTATACTTTCGCATAAGCAAAATATTAGATTCTGTGTGTTTTTAACATAATTTTTTTAATTAAAAATAGTTTACATATAATAAAGTCCAATATTCAACTATAAAAACCAGTAATAAGTTAGTTTTAGTAACAATAAAAAGAGAAAAAAACATGCTGAAAATTGTTTACGCAGACTTATCGGTTTGCGTTGTGAAAAACCCCAACATTTTCACACATTTAAATTCATTTTGAGCACTTCCGGTCATTAAATGTCAAATTAATTGGTATAAAAAAATATCCCTAAACGCCCTCTATAGAATGACATGATTTATTTCTCTTAAAAACTTAATTGTGAAAAAAATTTAATAGGAAAAACATGAAAATATTATGAAAATAAAACACCTTTATTTATATTTTAATTTACTTTGAGCACTTTTGGTTGTCCAAAGGCAACTCACTGAGCATGAAAATGTAGCCCCACATTCCCTCTACAGAATGGATAAGATACAGCCGATAATCTAAGGGGGTGGTATCCACACCTCCCTCTGGTATATCAGGTATAACTTTTGAATGGTATGGTGTATCATCACACATTTTAGCTCAAAATGTGTGCAAATGAATCCTCTACAGCTACCTAAAACGTCAAAATTTTATTCCTAAGGAAAGAAGTTTGATTTGGAAAAAACATAGGGGGTGGATACCACCCCCTGGTAGCCCGAGGGTTAAGAAGAAGGTATTTAATGGATTGCGAACGGATGATGATTGGCGCCGTAACAACTGATCAAATGAATGGGAATTACAATACTGGTCTGTTGCAGCAGTAATAATGATATCCTTTGAACATCGGACAGCTTAGAAAACTATGACTAATCCTCTTCCTTGCACCAATATGTCGATGGGTTCTATCACATATGAAACTAATGACGAAATTTTCGATTAAATTGCATTTTATTAGTCATAGCGTTTTCCAATTTTCAATCTGAATAAAATCAAAGCACCAATTACCCAGCTTGAGAATTTCAAAGTTAAAATAGCCCTAATATAGCCTGCAACCGTGATAAATAAGAAATAGAAATATTAATAGGCTTAAATTTCAAAAATGTTTCCTTTCTTTCTCGTTTGCAGCATGCAAACTATCCTGTTATTGAACAAGATTCTTTGAACTCCGGAGCATTTGTTGCGATCCATGGATATATGATTTCATCTGGTGCATCAAAAGTCACTTCACATTGATAGTTGTCATTTGCTCCACCGTTGGTTTCAATGGTTGACACCGCGTAGAACACGTCACCAATTATCCTCTCCATCTGAAGCGTATACGATGCCAAGAATTCTCCATTTAGACTCCAGGTTACAATCGGGCGGATGGGATGAATAACACTGTCAGCGAAAGTGATGTTGCACGACACACCGGAAGAACCGGTATCGATTGAAATGCGTGAACACTGTGGACCTGTGCCTGGAGAATGGAAAAAAGCCATTGTGTGCTGTTGTTTCACTGTTTCACCGTATGCAAAGAAGAATAGCCTATTTTCCTTCGGTTAACTTGTGCTTTCTGCCACTACCGATAGGTCTATTATTTCGTCGATTATATATGTATATATAAATATAAAATTATATATATAAATTATATATATACACCGGCATAAAAAAACAAAGCCCCTAGAAAAATTGTTATAATTTTAACAATATTCAAGCAATGTCAATGAAATTCAGGAAATTTATAGCTAAGTAGCAGATAATGTAAACAGATTTCAGTTTGGGTTCAAACTGTCCGCCTTTAGATTCTACGCATGCGCGAAATCGCTTGCACCAAACACGCACCGCCGAGTCAATAATTCGCTTATCAAGATCGTCCCAAGCTTGCACGATTCGCTTACGAAGATCTTCAACATCACGGGCCTTAAAGTTTGTTTTGTACAACATTTCCTGCATGCATCCCCATATTTTCATAATCGACGAGATTCAGATCTAGGCTGTTAGAGGCCATGCATGTTGCTGGAAAGAGAGATATTGCAGCCGACCGTCTTTTACGCACACGTCCGACGTTTAGGAAATCCTGGTGTTTCTTATCTGGAGCGCACGTCAATTCACTTTGTTAAACCGGGGGCAAAAATCAACGGCCAATACTACAGAGATGCTTTACTCATGAAAGGCCTTCTACTTGAAATTTGAGAGCTCTGAATTTTACATTTTCAAGCAAGATGGTAGGACTACTCTAGCGCACAGAGCTCGAGAAACGGCTGCACTTCTGGCGAATGAAACTCTTGACTTCATAATTCCTTCACTATGGCCCCTAAAAGCCCAGATCTGAATCCCGTCAATTAAAAAGTATGGAGATGCATGCAGGAAATGGTGTACAAAACAAAGGTCCTTAATGTTGAAGATCTTCGTAAGCGAATCGTGCAAGCTTGGACCGATCTTGATCAGCGAATTATTGACTCGGCGGTGCGTGTTTAGCGCAAGCGACTTCGCGCATGCGTAGAAGCTAAAGGCGGACAGTTTGAACCCAAACTGAAAATCTGTTTACATTGTCTGCTACATAGCTATAAATTTCCTGAATTTCATTTACATTGCTTGAATATTGTTAAAATTATAACAATTTTCTAGGGGCTTTGTTTTTTATGCCAAACGGTGTATATATGAGATCCCGTCTAGCTAGCCCGGAGGGCAGAAGTGTTAGCGACTTCATTTTCAAGGTCTCAGCATATGAGGGCGGTGACCAATCCTCTCTCTCGCCGTCTCATTATCCACTGACCGTGAGGTCAGTGTACTCATCATAGCTGAGTCTATTCAGCTACAGGGATACAGTTTTGGCATTTTCGGGTCCTGTTCTAAGTTGGTTTGCATGCTGTCAGCACTATTAAAATAGATCTCATTCAGTTTCTTGATGTCTCACCAATTTCTGCTACTGAGTTTTTTTCAGTGAGCGATCTTGAAGACCAGCACTGATTACTTGGATTGTTGTTCTGTTTACTCAAACATGACGATTTGGCGATTATCTATATGAAAATTGCTGCGTTTGTTGGTCTATATGCAGGTCGTATCGTAATCGTAATCTCGAGATTTCTACAGCGCCCACAAAAGCGAAGTCGTCACGGGAACCAGCTTATTCACAGGCGCATCGTACGGGCGCACGGGGACGAAATTCCAATTAGGATACTGACGACAAAACCGATGCAGATTAGCCCCGGTGTAAAGGTTTCAAATTACCCGCTCCTAAACATTACCCCCCGGTAACTTGAAACCGGTTTCAGATTGCCGGGGGTAGGATGAAACCGCTTTCAAGTTACCCTCAGGGGTAATCTCATCCTAACCCCTACGGTTTCAGGTTACCCCAGTGAAAGCGTTGTTTTCGTCAATCTAGCTTCCATTTCACCTATAAAGAACCTTCATCCAGCTTCCATTTCACCTAAGTTGAACATTCACCAGATTCTGTTTCACCCAGCTTCCATTTTTCTAACCTTCATCCAGCTTCCATTTCAACTGTAGAGAACCTTCATCCAGCTTCCATTTCACATGTAGAGAACCTTCACATAACTCTTTTTAATCTAGAGAACCTCCATCCATTCCTCTAACCTTGTTCCAGCTTCCATTTCACCGATAGAGAACCTTCATACGGCTTCCATTCTCTATAGTTGAAATGAATGCTGGATGAAGATTTTCTATTGGTTAAATAGAAGCTGGATGAAGGTTCTCTATTGGTGAAATAGAAGTTGGATTGAAGAAAACAACGTTTGATAAATAGAAGCTGGATGAAGGTTCTCTGCAGGTGAAATCGAAGCTGGATTGAGGAAAACAACGTATAAGAAATGGAAGCTGGATATACGGTATTCATTCGGAATTCAGAGGGGGTAATCTGAAATCGGTGGTAGGATGAAAGCGGTTTCAGGTTACCCCCAGGGGTAATCTGAAACCAGTTTCAAGTTACCGGGGGAATGATTAGGAGGGGGTAATTTGAAACCTTTACACCGGTTTCCAAACAAATTCAAATCAACTTTGGGCAAGAATTTAACACGCAATCTCGGAAAAATTAAACACCAATATACATTTTATACATGTAATTGGAAAAAGAACTTACGAATGACAAGTAACTTTGCACCAACGTTGTCTGTACTGTTTACACATTTCCCAACATACAAGCCAGCAGATGATATTGGATCTCCAGTTACCGTTGCCTTCTTGATAAATAGACCGGTCTCTTTAACGTCGTAGAGATCAATCAATGATGGATTCTTACTACCGCCGATGTCGATGATGTTTTGAAGATTGGACTCATCTGAAGATGGTTGGACGCTCCACGTTACGCTTTGAGGGTAAGTCAACAGATTCATCATTATATCCAGCTGTCCTTCGTAAACAGCCATGTTCTTCAGATTCGGCTCACATCGATCTAAAGAGCACTTTACCAGGACATTATTGGAATATTCAAAAGAAACCTGATGCTATATTTAACCGTTTCAAGTTTAATATATAGGAAACATCAAAATAGGAAGAGCGACTTGTAAATCTAATTTTATAAAAATTTTGGTAAACAAGATTTACATAGACCGTTAAGGGCAGTGGGTGCAGTCAGCAGATAGAGACTTTCATTAGGTCCCAAATAATATATAGGAGACCCCGAGTTTCAGTTCAGTTTGAGACATCTGGAGCAGTGCCTGTAGTGTCTGTCTATGACGTAGGACAAATCTTCGTGAATACATAGACCTGTAGTTTTTAGGGAAGGTGTGTCGTAGGAATTGATTTCAGATAACGATGCAATATATTATATGCCTTGCCTTCAAAGTTCCTCGATACGAGAGTTGGTCGCATTATGGACAATTTTTCTCCATTCTCTCCTGTCTTCGGTTGCTTTCAGCAATTCCTCTGTTGATAATTCCGTCCATTCACACATGTTGTCCCACCACCTCTTCCAAGGTCTTCCTCTTGATCTCGCACTCGGAACCGTTTCTTGCATAATTTCCTTCTCTAAACAATCTCCATTCTCCATGCTTCCTCATGATGTGCCCGAAGTATGACATCTTTCTTTCTTTGATAGATTCAAGTAGGTCCCTTTCTCCAGTACCCATTCATTTGTTTTTTTTCATTCCATGATATTCCGTGAATTTTTTATCACTTTCATTTCAGATTCATTCATTCTATCTCATAATACAATATAATATATAATAAAAGCTTATATGAAACAACTACCATCAACTTTAATTAATTATATGTTATAGGCCTATAATTAAAAGTTAATGGCAGTAACCGTTGTTTATTTAGATATCTGTACACGAGGTCAACAATAAGCTGTTAGTCTGATAAGAAATAGACGAAAAGCGTTCGTTTGTGTTCTTTTGTGGATACATTATAATTAACCCCATAAATCTTGTTTGGTTGTTCCAATTCCTATTATGTTAAAATATGCAACAAACTGCAACATACGTTGATCGGTCTCTATCATGATCTTAAGTAGGCTTAAGGTTATGTTTTAAATGCAATGCAATTGCTAATGAGATGTAATGTAATGCAATAAAAGTCAGCAGCGTAGAGTAATAAATTTCTGACCGAGTCCTGTGCTCATGACGCTGTTCGCATATCCGCCTCCGCATATCGTTTGATCCGTTTGGTCACCGGGACAGACCACGGTGCAAGCCGTACTCGGTCCGTACCGACCGTAGCTGTTCCCGCAGAAACATGTATATCCGAACTGTGCTCCAGCATAAAGGTACCTCTGCCAGACCACACAACGTATTGAAATGTAGTGGCACGTTTATGTAGCGCCTTCAAAAAATAGAACCTGCGTATTTTTGAGAACCCAGATTGTTTCGTGTATCCATCTTCAAATTGTACAAGCATTATTTTCATCAATGCAACTTCATTCAGGAAACGTTATTTTATTCGGTCTCTTTTTGCAGCGAGGCTATTATAAGCAATCTGTTTTCGATTTATCAGGAATTATTTTCATCAATCCAACTTCTCTTTTGGCGGCAATAACCAGGTAGGTCTACTAAGAAAATTGGCAGTGAACATTTGATCGTGAACCAGCTGTCGATGAACCAGTTGTCAGTGAACCAATTGTCGTGAACCAATATTTATTGTCGTGAACCTGTTGTCGTTAACCAATTATCCGTTACCCAGGACTGCTGTCGATGAACCAGTTGTCAGTGAACCAATTGTCGTGAACCAGTTGTCGTGAACACATAACTTGCTGTCGATGAACCAATTGTCAGTGAACCAATTGTCATGAACCAATATTTATTGTCGTGAACCTGTTGTCGTTAACCAATTATCCGTTACCCAGGACTGCTGTCGTTGAACCAGTTGTCTGTGAACCAGCTGTCAAGACACCGATTACAATAGTTAGGCCTATACCTTGTTGAAGCAATGCTTGGCGCAGTAGTCGAGAGTGTTGCCACCTGGAGTATCCGTGTAGCTTTCATTTGGAAGATCACGATCACCTGTGTCGGTCCAACAACCGAGGTCAGACATGGAAAAGACTGGAAAGACACACAGCAATAGTTTTAAGTGCTTCATAAGACGCTGGGTCTGTTTTGAAATGCAACACTCAATAGCCCAATTTTCATAGCTTCGCCTGAAGTCGTTGATACTGTGTCCTCCAACGAGACACTGCTGCAGTGATGTCATCCAATACAAAACGTTCCACAAGTCTAAAACTCTAGCACTGAAGAATTTCTGTCTTATTGTTCCCTTCGGCTGCTTAAACATTTTATACCTGACAGGGCTTTTTTAACGTGCAATTGTAGGCTAGGCCCTACATAAAAATGATAAAATGTGCCGTTCTAAATGGGTTTGTGCAGTTGTAGAAGCACTTCGGTGCTGTTAAAACTATTTTTCAAAGATAATTTTCCTCCGTTTTGGAGTCGGCCCTAATTAAGGCTACACTGGACGATGGGAAAAGAAAGAATGCGCCTTGCAGTTCTAAAAAGTGCTTAAAAACAGCCATGAGACAAGTGAACTCTGGTGATAGGATGCAAGAGGAAAGAAGATGGAACAAGAACTAAAGTGGTGAATGTGTAATGTCGGATTAAACGGTGAAAACGTTTGAAACTTGTTGTTATAATAACAGTAGCCTAGTTATAGTACATTAGGCCTATAAAGTGGCGACGAGGATAAAAGAAACATTTTCTTTTCACGACGAAACGAAACGGAGCAAAATGGACATTCACACAATTCCACCGTTTGATATCGTGGGTCACGAAACATGCGTAGGGCCACGGTGGAAACGTTGGCGAAGGTCATTCGAGTTCTACGGGATCGAGAGCGAAGTTAGGCATAACAAAAAAGTAGGCCTACAAAAGAAAAGTTGTTACTGTCTGCACACCGCGGGTGTGGCCGTGCACACGAGATATGTTGTTTTTGAAAAACTTTAACAGACCCGGGACCGCATGGTGACGTGTACAAAGTGGCCATGCGAACGTTTGACTCGCATTTCTCTCCAAAATTGAACACTCCCTATGAACGACATGTCTTCCGCCAGATGAAGCTAGTGCCTAGAAAGCAGGGAAACTGTTGACCAATTTGTTGCTAGGTTGCGACAACAAGCAGGGAACTGTGAATTTGGTGCGCAGCTCGAGGAGAACATTCGAGACCCTGTGTGAAGTTTTCAAATTACCCGTCCTAAACATTAACCCCCCCCTACAAACATGGGCGTCCGCAGGAATTTTTTTAGGGGGCGCAAACTTTTAAATATTTGTCACATGGTTTAAATGTAATGGGTGACAGTCTGAATTTCCATATTACCGGTACCACGAGAGAATCCACTAGCCTACCTATAAGTATACCTTATGCACCCAAAGAAAAATAAAAAAGTCCAACTTGTAGATCGCACCGATAGTCACGTTGAAAATCGCGTTGTAACAACCACAAACAAATAATCTAAATTTATGTGCAACTATGCAAACAATTCAGAGGGGCGCACTTGCGCCCCTTTGCGCCCCGCTGCGGACGCCCATGCCTACAAACTGTAATTTGAATCAATCATCGCATTCATTGCACTAAAAATATCAGAAAAATGATCCCGCTTCATGTTTTGGTCTGAAGACTTTCATCCGTCATCCCTCTTCGTGGTTTATTATCAAGATGATCATCTGTAACTAAAATACTAAAATTAATCGTCGCTGAAGTTACATGGAGAAATGGCTTCGTGGTTATTGTTTTTACGTGATACAACAATTCTGAGAACACCACGTCAAATTCTATAGAAAACCAAAAAATTCGGAAATTAAAACAAAGGAATGTTTTTTGTCCAGTGTTATAGGCCTACAATAAGGTGTAACACAGAGCAGTGTAAAAATTATAATGGAGTAAAAACGAATTGATTAGCCAGACGATGAAATGTTCAGCAACTTAAGCCAATTAGTTACTCAGATAATTATTACCCTATATAGCTGTGTCGTTATTTTACAAACGACAAATCTCGAACGTACTTTCAGGATCACAATGAATTGACGTTATACACTTACGTGTAGAAGTGAATGGCGTCGGTGCTGACTCTGCAACCAGAATTGAGACAAACACTATCATTATATTAGGGTATAATTATTAGTAGGCTTACATAAGTAGAGGCCCAATAAGGCGGCTGACTCATTTGACCAGTACAGCCTTGACCTTCGCCAATTTGACCAGTACAGCCTTGACCTTCGCCCATTTGACCAATACAGCCTTAAAAAAGTAAAAAAAGTAAAAAAAGTAAAAAAAAGTAAAAAAGTAAAAAAGTAAAAAAGTAAAAAAAGTAAAAAAGTAAAAAATATTTTCTCTGGCGTATGTAAAATGGACTACTCGAAAAAAGTTACAGAATTACGAAAAATCGCCGAGCCGAGCGGCCGGGATGGATATTTTACAAGACGGTGGAAAGCGGCGTTCATTGCTAAAATTGACGCCCACATCCGCGAATGCTGCGACGATGAATGCCCATGCAAGAATCCACGTCCGGATCGTCAACAAGGGCCAGGCACGATTACCGTCGTTCGTCGTCGGCGCAATGGCAACTCACCCCCCGTGTGATGCAAGGGCGTGAGCGGACTACGACGTAGATATGGGATTACAATATCGCAAACGATTTTACACCGTTGGTTTATAATCGTCTTTGGATCAATCGAATATTATTTTTTTCTCTTGTGTATGTAAAATAATTGAAAATGGAATATACAGCTCGGCCTAAAGACAGGAGATCCCAATATAAAATGGACTACTCATCGTATAATCTGAAAGAATTACGACAAATTACTAAACAGAGAGGACAAAGAGGATACTCGAGTTTGCGAAAAGCGGAACTCATAGCGTTCATATTGCAGGGAGATCGACTAGGCGCTCGGGCTCAGGTCACCAAAGCACCAGCGCATACTCCCGCCACTGTACGAGAATTGCGCGAAATTGCGAAAAAGAGAGGTGTGCGAGGATACTCGAGATTAGCAAAAGCGGAACTTACGGCATTCTTGTCTAATACTTGGAAATTTTTGAACACGGGGAAAAATAAAATAGTTTTTTCGGATTGGCTGACTCGCGAGATTAGTCAGTTACCCCCGCAAATAAAACCGCCCATTCATAGGTTCAAACTTCGAGAGACTGCGACGGCCATCAAAGGGTTTACAACAAGATACACGATCGATGGCGACAACGGGATCGATGTTGCAACTTTTCTCAAGGCTGTAAGACCGCATGTAGTTAGGCTGCTAGGGAAAAATCGCGGGGTAAAAGTTCAATTCGATCTCATGTGCGAAATGGAGAAAGTAGATATGAAAACCGGCGAAGTAGTAACGGCTGAGCCTAATTTCAAATCAAAGAGTGATATTATTTTAGAAGCAACCGATGTGAGGGAAATATATGCCAACGCAGCGGATAAAATTAAGGAGAGCATGGCAAGTTTTCAGATGCGGGGGAGTAATTGGAGATTCAAAACCGTTTTGAAGTTGGATATCGATACAGTGGTATACAAACCATTGAAAGGAAGTTCTTATATTCCACTTCCAGATTATTTAGCGAATAAAAAGGCTATTATTAATATGAAGAACGAAGACGATGAATGCTTCAAGTGGTGTGTAACGAGGGCTGTAAACCCAGTCGACAAAAATACAGAAAGAATTACGAAAAAATTAATTAGACAGTCTGAGGAACTCAATTGGTCTGGTATCGAATTCCCCGTAGCAGCGGATGCTAATGTGATGAGTAAGTTTGAGCGAAATAATAATATTAGTGTTAATGTTTTTGGTTACGAGAAAGATGTGAATGTATTCCCACTATATATATCAAAGCATGAGAATGATAGGTGTGTAGATCTATTACTCATTTCTGATGGGGAAAAGAAGCATTATTGCTGGATCAAGAATTTTAACAGATTGCTGGCACTACGAACAGAAAAATCCCATAATTCAATGCACTATTGCAGAAGATGTTTAATCGGTTTTAGAAAGGTAGAATCGCTTCGCAAACATACTGAGTACTGTTCGCAGCAGGACGCCCAACGAATAGAACTTCCGGAACCTGGGACTATGCTAAGTTTTACACATCACTATAGAAAGATGCGCGTACCGTTTGTGTACTTTGCCGATTTTGAGTCGTTCATCAAACCTATCGGTACATGCCAACCCGTTCCTAGCACGTCTTACACCAACAAGTTTCAAAAACATACGCCCAGTTCGTTTTGTTATCATTTGAAATGCTTCGACGATGATGTTTATTCTCAAGAGCCTGTGAGGTTTACAGCTGAAAACGAAGACGATGATGTCGCTCAGAAATTCATAGACAGTCTCGAAGAAAATGTGAAACGAATATATAACCAGTTCAAATTCCCCAAGAAGATGATATTCGGCAAGAAAGAGCAGGAGCTCTTCGACTCGGCTACTGTTTGCCATATATGCGAACGAGAATTTATAGGCGAAGGAAAACCGGTACGAGATCACTGTCATTTGACTGGAAAATTTAGAGGTGCCGCTCACAACCTTTGTAATCTGAAATTCAAAGTCCCCAAGTTCTTTCCTGTCGTATTTCACAATTTGACAGGTTATGACAGCCATTTATTTATCAAGAAATTACGAGGTGAACACGGCGAGAAAATCAAATGCATTCCCTGTAACGAAGAAAAGTATATCTCATTCAGCAGAGAGGTCGTCGTCGATAAATTTGTAGACGCAGATGGAAAAGAGAGAGAAGTCAAACGCGAATTACGTTTTATCGATAGTTTGAGATTCATGCAGACGAGTCTCGACGCGTTATCGAAAAATCTTCAGAAAGATCAGTGCAAGAATTTAGGGAAATTTTTTGAGGGTGAGAAGTTGGATCTTTTACTCAGAAAAGGCGTTTACCCATATGATTACGTCGACGGTGTTGAAAGATTAAACGAAACCGAATTGCCGCCGAAACATGCCTTCTATTCAAAACTAAACGATTCGGGTATTAGCGAAAAAGATTACGCGCACGCGAAAACGGTATGGGACAAATTTGAATGCAAGACATTACGACAATATCATGACTTGTACAATTTATCGGATGTTCTATTATTAGCGGATGTCTTTGAAAACTTTAGAGACGTCTGTATGAAGAACTACAACCTAGATCCTGCGTGGTATTATACTTCGCCCGGACTTTCTTGGGACGCGGCGTTGAAGACGACTGGTGTAGAGTTGGAGTTGTTGAGTGACTACGATATGTTGCTGATGATCAAGCAGGGAATACGAGGAGGCGTCAGCACGATTTCACATCGATACGCGAAGGCGAACAACGAGTACATGGGGGAAGCTTTCAATCCCACCCAGCATTCAGTATTCATTCCATACTTGGACGCGAACAACTTGTACGGATGGGCGATGAGCAAACCGTTACCAACTCATGGGTTTGAATGGATGAACGATGACGATTTGAATGATTGGAGAAACATTACCGAACGAGATGGCGCGGGATGTGTGTTAGAAGTCGATTTAGAATATCCAAAGGAATTGCACGACCTGCATAATGATTATCCTCTAGCTCCTGAGAGTGTAAAACCCGCGGGATCGAATGTCGCAAAACTAATTCCAAACTTGAATGACAAAGTAAAGTACGTCGTTCATTACGAAAATTTAAAATTGTATGAAAGTCTCGGATTGAAAATCGTAAAAATACATCGAGGAATAAAATTCGTGGAAAGTGCCTGGCTGAAAAAGTATATCGATCTGAATACCAACCTGAGAACGAAAGCTACGAACGATTTTGAGAAAGACTTTTTCAAGCTGATGAACAATAGCGTTTTCGGTAAAACAATGGAAGCTATCGAGAATCGAGTTGACATACGATTGGTGAGTGATGAGAAGGAAGCTATCAAGCTAGTCGCGAAAACTAATTACGACAGACGAACGATTTTCGATGAAAACCTCATCGCCGTTCACATGAAAAAGACCAAGTTGTTTTACAACAAGCCGATATATCTAGGGATGTGTATATTAGACGTCAGTAAGACGCTCATGTATGATTTTCATTATAATTACATCAAGGTCAAGTACGGAGATAGGGCCAAGCTATTATTCACCGATACCGATTCTTTGGCGTATGAAATTAAAACGGAAGACTTCTACAAAGATATTTCCCGCGACGTCCAAAGTATGTTCGATACTTCAGACTATCCGAGAGATCACCCATCCGGCATAGAAACGGGTGTAAATAAAAAAGTGGTTGGTATGTTCAAAGACGAGGCCGCGGGAAAACAGATTGAAGAATTTGTCGGGCTGCGATCCAAGTTGTACTCTTACAAGATGGCGGGTGAAGACTACAAGAAATGTAAAGGTGTGAAAAAGAACGTCGTCAAGAAATCAATCACTCACGCAGATTACAAAGACTGCGTGTTTACGAAAAGACAACAGTCGAGAGCGATGAACGTCATTCGATCCTATCGTCATGAAATTTACACCGAAGAAGTAAATAAAATAGCTCTGTCCGCCGACGACGACAAAAGAGTAATAATGGACGACGGGATCCACACCCTAGCCTATGGGCACTACACGCTGAAAACTAAACAAAATAAAGAATAATTTACACTAATATAAAATGGATGCGGCAAAAAAAGTGTGTTCTAAATGCAAAATAGAAAAAAGCTTGGACGAATTTCACAAAGATAACTCACAGAAGAGCGGGTATTACCCCAGCTGTAAAATTTGTAAAAATGCCAAAGTGAAAGAGCTTGCACACAAATACGCAAGACAGGAAATTAGGGAGACAAAAGACACAAAAGTTTGCAGCCGGTGTAAGGTAAATCAGAACATATCGGAATACGTCAACAATCGATTTCAAAAAGATGGAAAGGCGAATGAATGCAAAAATTGCAGACATAAATATTATCTCGCCTGCGTAGAAGCTCGAAAGCTCATTAGTTTGTGAAACATCTAGATGAAATATTAAAATGAGCTATACAACTGTGAAAAATATAAATGTCGAAGGCGTTATTCTCCCGAATCATCCGTTGACAAATTTTGAACTACTAGATGCCGTGAAAAAGCTCAATATCCCTAATTTCCGGGGAGTATTTCTCAGAGACGAGCTCCCAAAGAAACCTAACCGGAACGAGTGTGGCATTCTAAATCTAGACGATTCTAATGGAACCGGCTCGCACTGGGTCGCTTTTTCAAAGAACGGTGAGGATAAAATATATTTCGACAGCTATGGCCTGTCCCCTCCTACAGAACTGGTAAAGTATTTACAGAGTCCCGTGTACTACAATAGCGAACGCGTACAGCCCGACAACGAAGTGTTTTGCGGTCATTTATGCCTGCACGTCCTGAAAAAAACATGTAAAGATGGGGTGAGTTTTCAAGAAGTTATAAACAGCCTGCATTGAAAATTATATTCAGATGTAAAAAATGCCTGTTGATAAATTTGGACATACAGATTCAGGATCTACGCAAAGAGTAATTGCGGGGGGAGTTACTGAAAGTCAAGTAAATAGTACTTTTCTACGGCTAGATGGAGCAAACCCGGCGACTGGCGACCTAAATATGAGTGGTCATACTATTAGAGGTCTGCCTACAACGAATACAGCGAATACTCCGGAAGCGGGAATAGATGAGGCTGTGAGTCGGGGGCAAGTAATAGATTTACTGCAGAATCACGACGACGTCCCGACCGACAATAATCATTTGACGAATAAGAAATACGTCGATGAACAACTTACTTCGAAAGTGGCGACGGTGGTAGGGCCCGCGGTTAGTGCTTACAGTTCAACTCAACAGGCTATACTCGCTAGAACTCACACTGCAGTTACTTTTGACGTAATAAGATGCGGTACCGCAAGACACGGTATTGAACAGGGTATCGGAACGACTTCTTTCTTCCCCAGTAAAGCCGGGTACTATATCGTTTCGGCGTACATAGAATTTTGCAACAATAGTAATACCGCGTATGGCACCGTCCACCTGTATAAAAATGGAGCGTCGTACATGCAAATTGCGGGCGGAGGGAGTACGAAAGGTTCGCAAAACCATTCAATCGGTAGTAACATAGTTTTTCTAGACGAGTTCGATTACGTCAACATACACGCTTTTTCATCCATCGCTACGAACATTTTGTGTAGGGACTTTTCAGCGGCGTTCTTACGGCCCTAATTAATAAAAATTATTATATTCAAAATGCCTGTGGATAAATTTGGACATACAGATTCAGGATCTACGCAGAGAGTAATTGCAGGAGGCGTTACGCTGTCCCAAGTAAACAGTACTTTTCTAAGGTTAGATGGAGCAAATCCGGCGACTGGGAATCTAAATATGAATGGCAGCTGCATCAAAGGCCTGCCAATAACGAATAATCCGGATGCGGGGATGGATGAAGCGCTAAGTTGGGGGCAAGCTATAGATTTGATTACGAATCACGCGGGCATTCCGTCAAACGATAATCATTTGACGAATAAAAAATACGTAGACGAACGAATTGCATCGATAGCGCCTACACCCACTGCCGAGGCTGCATTTGGCCCGGCGTTTAGTGTTTACGCCCTCTCGGCTCAGGCTATCATCGCCAACACAATAACGCAAGTAACATTTGGAACTGTAAAATTCGATCCGGATAATTGTCTAGTCAATTCGAACCGTTTCCTTCCTCGGAAAGCCGGCTGTTACATGGTTACGACGTGTTTGGAAATACGCGACAATAGTGCTAAATATACTGAAAGTATTGGCTTGTACAAAAGTGGGGGAGTGGACACGATGATTGTCGGCGGCGGGGGTAAGGCTGGGTCGAAAAAATATGTATCGAGCACTAGCCTAGTTCGAT
The DNA here is from genome assembly GCA_945859605.1 of Lumbricus rubellus. Classification (NCBI taxonomy): domain Eukaryota; kingdom Metazoa; phylum Annelida; class Clitellata; order Crassiclitellata; family Lumbricidae; genus Lumbricus; species Lumbricus rubellus. Next base: position 52,675,645 of record OX243814.1, read on the forward strand.
TAACTAATACCGATTATCTCGAGATATTTATTACTTCGCCTAATCCGGTAAATATTTTAGTTCGCGATTTTTCAGCGGCATACTTACGACCTTAGAATTCAAAACCGATTCAAGTTTTGAATTTGGGTACTACACTTCATCGACCATTCTATCATGAACTTCAATATACCACGCTCATTTTCTGTCCGTCCGATTGAAACCTCAGTAACTTGTCTGAAATCACCATTGCGTACGCTTCCGTATTAGCTGGCGGTGCTGTATTAAACGTGCCTTTGATCTGGATATCGACCACCGATGACTTCAGACGCTCGGATTGCTTGCTCACGTCAAACACCATAATCGGAAACAGATCTTTGAAGTCCGAGGGTGTGATATTGCATTGTGTCATTAGTTCGTCCATTCCATAATATTTTTCACTGAACGCGGCTGCTGCTCGGTACGCCCGCGCGAATTGTTGATTCGGAAATGATAGATTATAGTCGACAACTGGGTATCGGTCCTGGTTCATCATCACGAACATGTTCTTCAGATCGCAATGATTGAAAACGGATGGATTTTGTTCTTGATCACCGCTTTTGTCGGTTTGAAAACCCAAGATGATATACCTAGGTTTCTCGGGTAATGTCTTGACGCTAAGTCTCCAGCTAAAATTAGTCGACTGTGCGACGGAGGTGGTATCGCATTGACGGGCTCTGTACGCAACTGGCAGCGACGCTTTCGATTCGATAGTTTTGTACAATTGCATCTTCTCCATATCCGCGGGAATAACGTGAGGCATGAACCATGAGATTTTATCCAGCCTAACTTTCCCTGCACCCGCGGCGGCGAGTCTAAAAATTGCGTCATCATCGGCTTTACGAACCAGAGTTAGCGTATGTTTCACACCAAAAACAACCTTGTCGTAATCATCGCAAAATCCGAAAATATGCTTCAATGGAACTACAAAGCTGAAAGTACCTTTGGCATTTGGTTTTTGAATTATATACGCCTGTCTCACGGCGAAACCCTGATTATCCGCGATAGCAGCCGTCGCTCCGCTGTCCTTGTACCACAACTGATTCAATCCTTGAGCTAGTTGAAAATCATTCGGGTATTTGAGTAATCCGAGCATCGTCGTTGCTTGACCCGGGTGAAATAACGATTCAATTTCCTGATTCGACAGTGAATACGAAATTTGACTGAAAAGATGCATGAGCCCATTATTCGTAAGGGTTGCTTCATCGGCATTAACGTAGAAGGTGTTGTTGTTGACCGCCTTCGTCAATCTACCCTCGAACAGCAGGTAAGATTCTGCTGGATGACAAAATAGATCTTGAAGTTCGATATTTATTCTAATCTCGCCGGAGGTGTTTAGATTCGCCCCCGATATCGGCTCATACTCGTACCATTCGTAACGTTCGACGCTTTCATCGCTCAATGGTTGTTCGGTAAATCTCAGAATATCGGATGATTGCATTTTTACTACTACGCGATAATATATTTTTTACGCGACCTTCATTCCGCCGCCGTTTAGCGAGCGTACTAAATCTTGTATCGATATGGCGCCGTTCTTCGTCAGGCCGTCCCCCATCATCAGATTATTAATATTCGAGATATTTGGACTCGACCCGACGCCACTCAGCCGCTCTAAAATTTGTATAGTTTCTGGCGCAATTTTCTTGGAGGTGGGAGTAGGAGTAGGGGCAGGAGTAAACAGTTTGGCCACTGCTTTGTCTACTAATCGTTTACCAGCGTCGATTGCGGTTGTTTTCCCAACATCGATGGCCTTTTTCCCAATTTCTTTCGCCACGTCTTTACTCGCGTTGAGAGCGGTCGTTGCTAATTGTTTGGCGGCGTTCGACGTTACTAGTCCTTTGAAAAATCCCGAAATTGTATCGAATATTCCCGATCCTCCGATAACGTATTGTTTTCTATACCTCCTTCTATTAATGACTTGCATTTTTTCTGCATTTTACAATGTCATCATTATATTTTTGTAAGCATCTTTACTCAGCACTTCCTGCCTCAATAACGCGTCGCACATCGCCACGATCTCGTTTCTCACGCCGGTATTGCCTGCTTTGAAGCTTTGAAATCGTAGTTCTAGCTGTTTCGCCAACACGTTTGGATCTTCGGAAATAACGATTACACCACCCACGCCTTTACCCACCGCATTACGAGTCCTCTTTTCCCATATCGGCTTGATAATTTCTCTATATTTGACGCTCGCAGATGCTTTCGGTTTGTTGGGATTTTTTGGCTGTCTGATAGCATCCGACGCGAGTAGAATCTCGGCGTAATCGTCTCTATCATTATTATCGTATATCGACGCGTTCGGCTGTTTCATCGTCAACAGCTCCCAAAGCCCCGGTGTTCCGCCATACGTCTTATTTCCAACCGTCACATCGTCTCCTTGAATAAAAATCGGAGTATCACCGATGTAGAATTGACCATTTTTTGATCGTATTCCGAACGTCGTATCTACGATTTTTCTATCGGAGGCGTATTGATGAAGGTACTTGGTTGCTACATCCCCTAATTCTAAAGTTCTAATATCCTCGGCCGGATCGTCGCTATACGCTTCTATCGAGGGATACTGAGGAAATTGAACCTTCAACGAAGCGGGAAGCGTTTGTAGCGCGTTTGTAGTAGCTATCGAGTTTTCTTTGATGGCGGATAGTAAGACATTCTGCTCTTTAGAAATTGCGGATTGCGAATCGACGATAGGCTTGTACAGCTTGGTTAATTCTTGTTGCAGCCCCGAATCCCCCAATCTCTCCGATAAAAAGTTCTGTTGAATATTCTTCTTGGATTTCAGAAACTCTTCGACTATGAAATTTCTTTTCGCCGGGTCATCTATCTTTAGAAACGACATTTTTAATAAAAAATTTAATGTTTTTCGACATGTTTTCCGGCGTGTTTTTCGACGTGTTTTTCGACATGTTTTTCGACATGTGTAAAAACACAAGTTAGACGTATTTTCAGACATAGCGACATAGGTCTACATAGGTATGCAAAACTCTACATGATTTCATACATGTTCACGTTAGTCGTCTTTCGAGCAGATTCGGTATTTTTCTCAAACATGCTTTGAAAGGACTGCCTGACTTCCTCTCTTCCCCGATCGATGAGTGATTGTTTCGTTTCCTCATCCATCGCGTCTATCGCAACTTTCGACTTACTTTTGATTTCTTCTTTCATGCCATTGAATTTTTCAATCTCACTTAGAATCAGAGAATATTCCTCGTCTGAAATGTGATCATCCACGAGTGCTTTTGAAATATGGTCGCTGATCGTGTTGAGCTTCGCATCAGCTAGCGTTTTGATCTTTTCATGCTTCTCCGCCTTCAGGGCGAGCTTTTTACAGATTCGGCTGCCAATTATACTCAATAGCCCCGCACCTAGCGCTGTCCCTTCCATAGCAATAGCGATGGGAGCCGCAATTATGGTAGCTAGTACGCCGATTCCCGAAATTCCGAGCCCCATCGTGACCACCATGAGGAAGCTGTCTACTACGCCGATTACGCTCACACTTCTATGGTACTTTTTACTCAACGTTGCTCTTTTGTCTCGTTCTTGCTCGATCTCCTTTTTGATTTCGCTAATCTTCTGAAGTCGATACGTTTGTGCGGACCCTGCGGCTATTTGTATTTCACCTTCTGGCGCAGAGGGCGTTATATTTGTTAGGTTTGGATAGAGTTTGATGCCTTCGTATTCCATTCTTTTATTTATTAGCAATATATATTTTTTTTACCGTTGATAATTTACACAGCATAGCGAATCTCCTTCGTTTATCGTTACTGCCGAATCGGAGTTGTTTTGAATGGAAACTATGATATCATCAATCACATCTTCTGAAATCACTCCATCTAGTAGGCTGCATCGTCGTTCTTTGATACTCTGTCTGAGGGAAACGAGGCAAAGTCCTGCCGCCATTTCTACACCGAGTCCAAGCCTTAGCGTATTTGCTGTCTTTGGTTGTATCGTGATATCATTTTGCGCAAAAATCTCCCATCGCAGACCTCCTAGTTGTCTTACTGGAGTGCGAGTAACACCGCTCGTAATCTTCCAAAAGACTGAAACGGGCTGCGTTCTAACCTCTACCGGTCTAGTTGGTTTAGTTCCAAATTTGTGTATTGGTCTCGACATTTTATAATAGAATAGTTTATAATATCATGCCGAGAATCGGAATGTTCCGAAACGGAGAGTTGGGGCCCAACAAAAGTCCTTCGCCAACACTCGCATAGCCCGTCCCTGTTTTCATGTACAACCCGGATGCCGTTATTGAGCCACCTTTTTGCCACGGGGACATGTACAAACCAGATCCGGCCGCTCTTATTTTGCACGCTATGTCGCCTTTCTTGACATACATTACACCCGAACCGCTGATTTTATCCACAATCTTAGTAGTTGCCGCGGAGCCTAGACCGCTCAATGCCCCCATCGCTAGACTTGGTAGCGCATTAGACAGAAGGAACCGTCCCGCTGTCGCTAGAAACGGAAGTATAGCGCCTATGAATCCACCTTCGACTTTCTTGTTGTTCTCCAATTGCGTTTTACTCATTTTAATAATCATGCCAGTTCCTTTTTGGTAGGCCGCTGCCATTTTATTGATTTGCGCCTGGGTGAGAGCCAAAACGTGTTCGCCATTCAAATCATCGTGCGATAGTTTGATACTCACGCCGCTCCCCGCTTCAAGCGATCTTTTAATTTTGTCTCGCTGCGCTTCTGAAATATTAACTTTTACGCCCGTGTAACGATTCATTTTACTAATAAATTACAAAAACTTTCAAACTTCTCTGATGTGAAATCGAATCGCCAATTCTTCACCTCGAAGATTTAGTAGGTTCCCGTGTTGGTCTGTGAGTCTCGTTTCCATCGTTGAAATTGTAGATAGCAAAATCGGGAGATATATCAAATTATGCGGCACTTCGATAATCTTGTAACCCGGGCCTACGTTTGGGAAAAAAGAATATATCACGTTTTCCGATGTTCCGTTAGTGTACGAAGACCCGATAATGTCGCTGGTCACTCTCAGGCTGCTTACACTCATTATATTTACCAAGTTCTCCGATTCGTTGTATCCCGCCGAATAGATCCATTTGTCAAACCCTAGAACCTTTCCAATCGAATTCTTTGGCGTAAAGTCAACCATATAATCTGCTTCTATATTCACCACAGACCTCAGAGTATTGGTGTTTGGCGCTATTGAGATACAGTAATTTCCATTTACTCCGTCGTAATGCCCATTCCCCTTCATCACTCTCTGTATATATTCGTTGATATCCGTTATTTCATAGCAACCCTCTGGAACTGCAATGTTTACCCACTGTGAGTCGCGATTTGGCGAATACCGAAGGACGTTGTTTGTCGCGTCGATATTTGGAAAAGAATAGTACGTCTCGAGGGCAACTAAGGCCATTTCATATTTCTTATTCTTCTCCAGTTCGAGTAGTGGATTAAACTTCGTTCTGATTCGCGTGCTCTTTTCGCTGAGAAAAATGGAAAATGATGTTTTTGGTTCCGTGTTGCAGGCCGTCTTTTCCGTGTTTTCCGATATCTGTTTGAGAAGCGATGATTCCATTTTTACTATACAATACAATTTTACAATGGCGGATCCTCGATTATATAAAATTCGTCGAGTCCGCATCGGTATTTACCATTGTACTTGTCGCTAGTCAGGTCTAAAACCACGAATCTATGAGGTTGCTCCCATACTGTTTTGCATAGTTTTCTAAATTCATCTTTCGTCATGTCTGTACTCACGTGATCGTTGTAAATATGATTACAATTTTTCAGGTCTTGTTTGAACAGGCAAATAAAGTTCGCGTTTTCTCTGATTGTTTGGCGCGGTAATTTGAAATAATTCTGGGCGAGGTAAAAACAATCTACATTACTATGCCTCCCCCGATTGTAATACGTTTCACATTTGTTTTGTTTTTCCAATTGAAGATCATCAAAAATCATCAGGTTCTTCTTTTCAGCGCTCAAATCTCTCGGGTCTGGTACATCGTCGGCGCTCTCAAAGAACTTGGCAATTATATCGGATTTAGCTTCTGAGTTTTTCGCCATTTCCTCCATAACAAGGTCTGGTGACGCATTTAGGCCCACGATTTCATCTCGGTGCTCGAACAACCGAACGATCGCTTCTTTCGGCAATTTTTCTTCGTATGCTTTTTTAATAATGCGATATTCCGGTTGAAACAGAGAAGTACCGAATACCTGCAAGTTATTATAATCCAACCAGTCTGGCCTGAGTAAAAGATTGAGAAGAAGCGTTGTTTTTCCGCACGCCGATTTCCCAACTATCAAACCACGTATGCTTTTGGGTAGCAACGGATTATTGAATCTTTTCGAGAGCGCTGTGCCCCAACTCATATCTCTAATCTCCATTTTTAAAAATATATATTATTAAAAAACGAAATGTATTGCGTAAAATGTAAACAACAGACCCAGACGAGAGATGTGCAGAACGCCGTGGCTAATAATGGGAGATCGATGCTCAGAGGTGTTTGCGTCGTATGCGGGAAAACAAAAACTCAATTCGTGAAGGCGTCCGCTGTTGCGCAAGGTGGGGATCTAGTTAGTTCACTGAACGCTGCCACTAGCAACATTAAATTACCTTGGGCTAAATTTCCGGGCGAATTACATTTGCCAGGCCATCAGTTTACTGGTCCCGGTACTAGACTAGATTTGCGTCTGAATAGCAACGAAACCCCCAAAGATTGGAGCAAACCTATAAACAGGGTAGATAGCGCGGCATATATTCACGACCTGGCATACAATCAACACACTGATACGGCTTCTAGGAATGTCGCTGATAGAGTAATGATAAACCAGTTGAATAATATACCTAATCCAAGCTTGCGGGAACGCGTAGAGAGGGCGATAGTCAAACCCATCTTGTCAGCTAAAACAAGCCTAGGTTTGGGTTTAAAAAAAGCCCAGAATTACAGCAGGACCTGAAATGGACTAATCAATTAGCGAATGAATTACACAAACCAGTAGTGAGAAATTTTAGGACGAGGCGGGTCCGTGTTGGCGGGATTGATCAGATTTGGGCGGCTGATCTAATCGACATGCAGGCTTTCGCTAGAGATAATGATGGCATGAAATTTCTATTGACCGTCATAGATGTGTTTTCCAAGTATGGGTGGATCGTTCCATTACATGACAAGAGTGGGAAGTCTACAGCCGATGGGTTCGTGAAGATACTCGGGGGTGGTCGACAGCCAGTCAAAGTTTGGTGCGACAAAGGGAAAGAATTTTATAACAAAAATGTAAAGAATTTAGTCGAGTTGTATTCTACCGAGAACGAGGGTAAAAGTTCCATCGTAGAAAGATGGGTGCGTACGATGAAAGAGAAGATGTTCAAGTACTTCACAGCTAATTCAACTAGTAGATATATCGATGTATTAGATGAGATGGTTAGTAATTATAATGACACGAGACATTCTTCAATCAAAATGACTCCCGCGAAGGCTAGTATGAAAGTGAACGAAAAGACGGTATTTATGAAATTATACGGTGATGAGATTTCAGAGCCTATTACACCAAAGTTTTCAGTCGGCGATCGAGTCAGAATAACTAGGAAGAAGAACATTTTTGACAAAGGATATATACCTAGATGGACCGAGGAGGTTTTTGTAGTATCTCAGGTTCAATATACAGATCCGCCAACTTACAAGATCACTGATTCTAATTCTGAGGAAATACAGGGGTCATTCTATGAGCAGGAGCTACAGAAAACAACTCAAGAAATATTTAGAATCGAAAAAGTGATTAGGAAACGCGGGAAGAAATGTCTCGTGAAGTGGTTGGGCTACCCAGACTCGTTCAACTCGTGGATCAATAACGAAGACTTGGTAACATTGTGAAACGATTTTGACAAAATACGCCAGACGCCAACATTCCCTACTACTTGCGATAATTAATATCGAAACTGGTAAATCCCACCATTATTGCGTTCTATCACTTGACTGTGAGTGGCTATGGCGGGAGGGCGGTCCTATGACGTCAGACTATAACTAGATACAGTGTGACCGAGGGACCCGTCACACTTTTCGATAAAACGTGACAGGGACGTTTTTGAAATCTATTCGACTGAGGCGTGACACGAAACATTTTCTACTGAATACCGATCTGCGAAATTTTGTACAGAGCTTGACCGTCTCTCTCTCCTACCAACGAGAACGACGATGATGACTACGATGATGATGTTGATGATGATGGTGGTGGTGGTGGTGGTGGTGGTGATGACGATGAAGAGATGATGTTGAAGATGATGATGACTATGATGATGATGACGATGGTGGTGGTGGTGGTGATGATTAGACCTATAGCCTGAGCCGTGCATAGCTTTGGCTAGTAGCCTGTAGACTTCCCACTCGTAAGACTTCAACAGCATGTGACGTTGTATAATGAGGCGATTTTCATTTTCATTATGTTTCTACGGTTTATCATCTCAAATGATCTAATGGATTGTCTTAGACCTATTCTATTATATAACCCACGTTTGCGATTGTTTTCATACACACGGATAATATAACAGAATTATGAGTGGTTTATTCAGCCGTGTGTGTAATATCGAAAGCGAAAACGAACTTAGTCTCTTCGCTGTGTAAATAACAACTAAGCCGAGGCCGTTCTACATCCGTGTTGTGGCTCCGTGAGTGTCTGTATCTAAGATTACAATAATAAACCAACGGTGTAAAATCGTTTGCGATATTGTAATCCCATATCTACGTCGTAGTCCGCTCACGCCCTTGCATCACACGGGGGGTGAGTTGCCATTGCGCCGACGACGAACGACGGTAATCGTGCCTGGCCCTTGTTGACGATCCGGACGTGGATTCTTGCATGGGCATTCATCGTCGCAGCATTCGCGGATGTGGGCGTCAATTTTAGCAATGAACGCCGCTTTCCACCGTCTTGTAAAATATCCATCCCGGCCGCTCGGCTCGGCGATTTTTCGTAACTCTGTAACTTTTTTCGAGTAGTCCATTTTACATACGCCAGAGAAAATATTTTTTACTTTTTTACTTTTTTTACTTTTTTACTTTTTTACTTTTTTACTTTTTTTTACTTTTTTTACTTTTTTTACTTTTTTAAGGCTGTATTGGTCAAATGGGCGAAGGTCAAGGCTGTACTGGTCAAATTGGCGAAGGTCAAGGCTGTACTGGTCAAATGAGTCAGCCGCCTTATTGGGCCTCTACTTACATAGATTCGTCAATTAGGCTACATCAATTCGATGACGAAGTGTAGCCTAAAACGCTGTTTTCACTTCATGTTGTGTTTTGCCAGATTTCGGCTGCGATAAATTTCCTGCAATTGAACATTTGTTGCTCACGCAATTTCTAACGAACAGCATTATTGTTAGAAATTTTATAATTTAATATAGGCCTACGAGTATTTAACGTTTTACTCAATTTTCTGAAAAAAACATTGACAAGGTGTAGGCCTATGTGTTGAGAATAATTCTATGAATATCGATCTGTCTCACTCGAAATGGTGCACGTTTTGTAGTAATCTGGAGCATTTTGGCGACGTCGGAATAACGATTATTGGCCGTTTTGCTGAATTTCGTTGCACACTCATAAGTTGCATCGGAATCTGGATTTAGGCCTACGTCGAGGATTGACGTTGCAGTGATTTCTGTCGGCGTTGAGTTTATTGTAAATTTTGCATTGCCCGAAGGTATAGGTTGACCATTGACTGACCAACTCATGACAGCATCGATTGGAAATTCTCTTCATTGGCTTCCATTAACCCATTAGAGCCCAAAGTGGTAAAACCCAACAAATTAAGTTGTGGTTTCAGTAATCTCAACAACTTGGTGCAGTAACATGGCTGGAAAATTATTATTGTTGATTCCTGCTACATTATGAGTACTTTCCATTTTTATTTATTTTATTTACTGAGAATTTGATATAGCGCTCCTTCAAGGTTACTACTCAGGAGCGCTCCCAGTCCAACCCCGGTCGAATAAGACAGTCTTGAGAAGAGAAAGAAATGAAGTAGAAGTAGAAAGGCTAATAGGTATTTGACGAAGGATAACAGGGAGCTCATTCCAGGTCGCAGGGCCAGCCACGGAGAAAGCACGGCGCTGCCTGATTGCAGTCCGTGAGCGTGGAACAATAAGTTCCGCTTGTGCAGCTGAGCGAAAAGAGCAGCGGCGTTGAACAAGCGTGGTCGAGCAACAGAGCTCCTGCAAGTATAAAGGAGCCAAACCCTCAAAGCAGCGCCGGACCAAGACGGAAATTCTGTATGTAATGCGCTGTGGGTAAGGGAGCCAGTGGAGAACATCCCTCATGTACTCGGAGACTCGGCCAAACTTGGGAATGCGGCCTATGAGGCGGGCAGCAGTGCGCAAGACCCTATTTAGGGGCCCCACCCGACAGGCTGGAAGTCCAACGTATATGGAACTGCAGTAGTCCAAGCGTGAAACTACAAACGCATGAACAAGTGTTGCGGTTGCGCTAGAAGTCAAAGAGCGGGAAATGACCTTGAGCTGCCGAAGCTGGTAGTAACAGCTGCGACACAGAAGGTTAATGTGCCGCGTAAATGTTAGTTCCTGGTCAAGGATGACTCCCAAATTCCGGACTGAAGTGGAAAAAGTGAAATGTGGATATTTCAAGGATAGGGAAGCTACATCAATTTTAGACAGCTGCTGGGGCGTTCCAAGCCAGATAAGCTGAGTCTTATTAGGGTTAAGGCGCAGGCGGTTTGAAGACATCCAGGACTGCAGGGTTACTATAGTCTGGCTTATTGTTCCAACCGCTGCGTCAGCATGAACCGCCAGACAGTGGACATAGGCTTGCAGGTCGTCAGCATAAGATTGGCTGTGGACATTCATAGCTGTCAGCAGGGAGCCCAGATCGGCAGTGTAAATTATGTAAAGGAGGGGTCCAAGAACGGAGCCTTGAGGCAAACCGATTGGAGCAGGGACCCATGAGGACTTAGTGGATCCATAAGCTACCATGAAGGAGCGGTCCTGCAAAAACGAAGCAACCCAATCAAGTGCATTACCAGAGAGGCCGAAAGAAATCGATAAACGCTGCAAGAGGATGTTGTGATCTACAGTGTCAAATGCAGAGCTTACATCAAACAGTGAGAGGAGAGTAATCTGGGACCTATCGATAGCACCGTAGATATCAGATAAAAGGCGGACAAGTAGAGTTTCTGTGGAATGGCCCTTGCGAAAGCCTGATTGGAAAATTGGGAGAAGGCTATTTTTGTCCAGATAGTTCATAAGCTGTGTAGCAACAATCTTCTCAATTATTTTTGACATAAATGAAACATTTGCTATTGGCCTGAAATTGTTAGGCTCAGCATTATCAAGACCATTTGCCTTGATCACCGGAACAAGGATGGACCTCTTCGGTGGCCGTTCATTTCGTCGTCGATCATTTCGTCGTGTTCATTTCGTCGCCGATCATTTCGTCGAAAATCATTTCGTCGCGTTTCTTTTCGGTTCCCGCGACCTTGCTTTTGTGGGCGCTCTAGAAATCTCGAGATTACAATAAAATGATTTTGACACATCTGGCAGTTATAGGCCTATGGTTTCGCACAGAGATATCCCTATGAAATGATTTGCGACGAAATGAACACGACGAAATGAACACGACGAAATGAACGCGACGAAATGAGTGCGACCAATTGAAACGCGACGAAATGAACACGCGACGAAATGAACACGACGAAATGAACACGACGAAATGGGTGCGACGAAATGATTTGCGACGAAATGAACACGCGACGAAATGAACACGACGAAATGAACACGACGAAATGAGTGCGACCAATTGAAACGCGACGAAATGATTGGCGACGAAATGAACGCGACGAAATGAAACGCGACGAAATGATTTTCGACGAAATGATCGGCGACGAAATGAACACGACGAAATGGGTGCGACGAAATGATTTGCGACGAAATGAACACGCGACGAAATGAACACGACGAAATGGGTGCGACGAAATGAGTGCGACCAATTGAAACGCGACGAAATGATTGGCGACGAAATGAACGCGACGAAATGAAACGCGACGAAATGAACACGACGAAATGAACACGACGAAATGGGTGCGACGAAATGATTTGCGACGAAATGAACACGCGACGAAATGAACACGACGAATTGAACACGACGAAATGAGTGCGACCAATTGAAACGCGACGAAATGATTGGCGACGAAATGAACGCGACGAAATGAAACGCGACGAAATGATTTTCGACGAAATGATCGGCGACGAAATGAACACGACGAAATGGGTGCGACGAAATGATTTGCGACGAAATGAACACGCGACGAAATGAACACGACGAAATGAACACGACGAAATGAAACGCGACGAAATGATTTTCGACGAAAGGATCGGCGACGAAATGATAGGGAACCCTATCATGAACTTAAGTTGGCTAAACGTTATGTTAATGCAATGCAATGTAATGCAATAAAAGTCAGCAGCGTAGAGTAATAATTATTTCTCACCGAGTCCTGTGCTCATGACGCTGTTCGCATATCCGCCTCCGCACATCGTCTGACCCGTTAGGTCACCGGGACAGGCCACTTTGCAATTCGTACTCCGTCCGTACCTACCATAGTTGTTCCCGCAGAAACATTCATTTCCGAACTGTGCTCCAGCATAAGGGTACCCCTGCCAGACCACACAACGTAATGAAATATAGTGGCACATTTATGTAGCGCCTTGAAAAAAGAACCTGCGTAATTTTGAGAACCGAGAATGATTTTCAAACTTTGAAAGCAACGACACAAGGACAGTCCAGTCAGATCAAGGTCAAGTGTCCAGTCGTGTTATTTGATGTGCTCTATAATAGTCAATAGTGCACATACTTCGTGGTTCGATAGTATTATGTGGTAGCACCTCCATGCTCTTCGACTTCGAGTGAGTGTAGGGCATTGAGAAAATCATGTGCTTTCGTTTTTCTCCATATTGGCCTATGACTATTGACTATCGACGACATTAAATTTTCTTCGCTCTTCTCGTTCTGATTAACCATAGATAACTCTGTGTGCTTCCGGCTTCTTTAAAAGCAACTTTAAGGAAGCTTAAATAGTAGTTGTAGGCCTACTTCTGCTATCTGTCTGTCTATTTCTTTTCTCTCTCCTCCTTGTGTCCTCCCGCTTATGTGCACAATGGCCAACACATTTCAACCTCAACTGAAGACATACCTCCTTCAAACTAGTTATCCACAACCATTGGCTGCTTCTCTAGCAGTCTAGCTTACGGACTGCTGTTTGAATACACACCTGATGACGATTTCGTCTTGAAACCCCATCGATTTATTCATCATGCATTTATGCCCAGGCGCAATACAAATCACTGATTACAATGGTTCCAGGAAAACTGGTTCACAGACAACTGGTTCAACGACAGCTGGTTCACGGACAATTTTGGCTCACCGACTACTGGTTCACCGACACATGTTTCACAACCAAAATTAATGTTCACTGTAAATTTTTTAGTCCTTGGTTATTGCCGTTAAATAAGAAGTTGGATTGATGCAAATGAGTATTAGGCCTAAAGAACAGTCACCACCTGGACAGCCCCCGGACACCCCCTCCCCCACCACACGGACAACCTCACCCACGGCAACTCCCAACGTTGGACAAAAACACCTTGTAGAACGTAGCCTACATTGCGTATAAGTGGTAATCTTCCGAATGGCGGTCCTAAGGTTAAAACGGTGTCACGACAAATCGTCTAACGACAACTCGTCTACCGACAACTGACCCAGCGCTTGAGAAAGGAAGCTGGCTGACAGTTTTTAGAGGTGAAGTGGATGTTGGATTGATGAAAACACGCAAGAGAAATGGAATCTGGATGATGGTTCTTTTACAGGTGAAATAGAAGCTGAATTGACGAAAATAACGCATGATAAATAAAACCTGGATGAAGGTATTTCTAGATCTCAAATAGAAGCTGGATTGATAAGAAAATCGCTTAAGTAGTGGAAGCTGGATGATGGTATTTTTATATCTGAAATAGAAGCTGGATTGACTAAAATAACAGGCGAGAAATAGAAGCTGGATAAAGGTGTTTTTAAATTTAAAGTAGAAATGGGTGCATGTTGAAATACATGAATTAAAATCATCAATCCAGCATCCATTTAAGCTAAAAACCCACTTTCATAAAACCAGCTTCTATTTCATCAATATTATTCGTCTGTAGACCAGTTGTCGTTAGACCAATTGTCCGGAGACGAATTGTCGTTAGACGAGTTGTCGTTAGACGAGTTGTCGGTAGACCAGTTAAAACATAATATGTTTTGATGAAAATGAGTAGGCTTATTATTGCGACCAACACAGTCATATTATGTAATACGTATTGATCGCAAACAAGCATTAGCCTATTGATGAAGAGAATTCTCGCTAAATAGATGTCGGATCATCGTGACCTAAATGGAAGCTGGATTCATGAAAATGATCCTCTTTAAATTGGAGCTAGATTGAAGAAATTATTCTTGCTTAATCGGAAGCTGGATTGACGAAAATATTCATGCTTAAATCGGAGTTGGAGTGATGACAATATTGTTGCTTCAATAGAAGCTGGACCGATGACAATATTATTGCATAATTGGATGATGGATTTAGGCCCTACGACAATGTCCGGGGGGATAATGTCCGTTTCCCTACGACAATATTCTTGCTTAAAGTGAATCTGGATTCATGAAAATAATCTTACTTAAGTTGGAACTGGATTTATGAAAATAATAATTATTTGTTATTTAAATAAAAGTGTGATTGACAAGTGCAATTGTTGCTGTTTAAATAGAAGTTGGGTTGATGAAAAAATGAAGCAGGACGAAGATTCCTTATAGGTGGAATACAAGATTGGTTGACGACATTAACTCTTGAGAAATGGAGTTGTTGATTTGCATTCATGTATTGCAACAGGCATCAAGCTTCCATTTATGCTGCAAAACAGTTTTCGTTTTTCAAGCGTCCATCAATCAAGCGTTTTTCATGGATCCATCTTCCATTTTAGAAATAAAAATAGTTTCATACAGATTCTATTTAAGATCAAAAAATATCTTAATCAAGCTTCCATTTTTCAAGCGTTTTATCACCAATCAGCATTCTTTTTCAGAAAGCCTATAAAAATACACAATCCAGTTTCCATTTCAGATATAAATATACCTTGATCCAGTTTCCATTTAAGATTTAAGAATACCTTAATCCAACTTATGTTACTCAAGCGTCCGTTTAATCATACCAGTTTCTATTTCAGCCATAGAACATCGTCATTCTACTTCCATTACTCAAACATTCATTTGATTAATCCTCCTTCTATTTCTACCACTAAATCCCTTAATCCAGGTTCCATTTATCAAGCGATATTTTTATAAATCTAGCCTCTTTTCAACCAACATTTATTTTTCTCAATCCTGCTCCAATATACGGAAAAATATTTTCGTCACCAGACTCCAATTTAATAGTTTCATTAATCCAGCTCCAATTTAAAAAAGAACATTTTCATCCATCCAGCTCCAATTTAAGCAAGAACATTTTCATCCGTTCAGCTCAAATTTAAGGCCGGACATTTGCATCAATCCAGATTCTATTTAAGGCATGACATTTTCATCAATCCAGCTTCTATTTCAGGTATAAAAATACTTATTCCGGTTTCCTTTACTCTAACGTTATAATTGGTAACGGCCCAATATTCCGAAGGTCCACTATTCCGAATATCCGCTATATTTTGTTCGTTATCCTTGGTGGTTAGGGTGGGTTGAGGTTAGGTTGGGGTTAGGGTTGGGATTAAGGTGGGATTGAGTTAGGGGATTGTAGGACATTATCCCCCCGGACATTATCCCCCCGGACATAATCCTTCCGGACAAAAGCCCCCCCGGACATTATCCCCCCGATTTTACCTAGGACATTATCTCCCCGGACAAAATCCCCCCCTCTGTGCAATTACTCTGTTTCGTCATGTAGTTTATAAAGCCTAATTGCCCTGGTTTAGATCGCTGTGTCAACTTATTATTACCGTCACCGATAAGACTTAGGCTGCTAGTAGGCCTACTGCCATTCAGATGCAAACTAGAGGCTTGTTAGCGTCATTTAGTTATTCATTTCTGGCACAAGAAGTTGTTAGTGTCAGTTAATTAGGCAAAGGAGACTTGCAATGTTCTTAACACATCCACATTCCCATGAACTACATCTGCCATGAACATTAATTTTGATGACTAGTGTAATAAATTAGTAATAGCCTATATTCTTATAAGGGTATATTTAGACCTGTAGTCTTAAGTTAGGCCTACCCTAACATAATAGGTTAAACCGTAGTTTACGTTGTTTAATTATTTGGCCAAAAAGTGACGTTGTTAAATTATTTGCATGTGTATAAATAATATACAAGTAATTTCTGGATCGCCAGGTTCAATCCAGCTTCCATTTCAACTATAAATATGCCTTTATCCAGCTTCCATTTCAGGTATAAAATGCCTTTATCCAGGTCCTACTTCTCAAGCGTTTTTCATCAATCCAGCTTCCATCTTCTCGCGTTTTCGGTTTATATTGCTACTTCTGGTTGCGAATGTTCAGAAATTGGAATAGCGCGTTTTATGGCGCGTTACATTCATGATTTTAGGCGTTTATTAATTAAACAACGTAAAGTACGGGATATCGATAATGAAAATAATTAAACAACGTAAACTACGGTTTAACCAAAATATATTCTTGTAGATTTTTATGCGTAATTTTCATGTATAATATACAATTATAAACCTGAACTATTCTAACAATTTCAACTGTGATGTCTAAATGTATGGATATTCACCTTAACATAGGCCTATTCTTATATTTTTGCATCATTTTAGGTGATGGTATCATAGACCGGGGGGAATAATGTCCTACCTCGGGGGGGATAATGTCCGGGGGGCTTTTGTCCGGGGGATAATGTCCGGGGGGGGATAATGTCCGAGGGGGGATAATGTCCGTTTCCCGAGTTAGGGTGGGTTAGAGTTAGGGTCAGGGCTTTGGTGGGTTAGAGTTGGGATTAGGGTTGGGGTAGGGTGGGTTGGGTGTAGCGCTAGCTATGGTTAGAACTATGGGGGGTTAGGGTTGGGGTTAGGGTGGATTAGGGTTAGAGCTGGAGTTAGGGTGGGTTATGGTTAGGGTTATCGTGGGTTATGGTTATGGTTAGTTTGGGCTAGGGTTAGAGTTAAGGCTTCGGTGGGTTAGGTTCGGAATAGTGGACCTTCGGAATAGTGGACCCTCGGAATAGTGGACCCAAACCTTTATAATTCATCCATCCAGCGTCAAATTTAAGCATAGGATACTATTTTCATCAATCCAACTTCTATTTAGCAACGCGATTGTTTTGTGTAGGCCTATCCATCTTCAATTTGTACAAGCATTATTTTCATCAATGCAACTTCATTCAGGAAACGTTCTTTACATCGGTCTCTTTTTGCAGCGAGGCTATTATAAGCAATCTGTTTTCGATTTATCACGAATTATTTTCATCAATCCAACTTCTCTTTTAGCGGCAATAACCAGGTAGGTCTACTAAGAAAATTGGCAGTGAACATTTGATCGTGAACCAGCTGTCGGTGAACCAGTTGTCGGTGAACCAATTGTCGTGAACCAGTTGTCGTGGACACATAACCAGTTGTCGTGAACCAATTGTCCGTTAGCCAGTTGTCGTTGACACCGATTACAATAGGTTGGCCTATACCTTGTTGAAACAATGCTTGGCGCAGTCTTCGAGAGTGCTGCCACCGGAATAGTGTTCATTTGGAAGATCGCGTTCACGGCTGTCGGTCCAACAACCGAGGTCAGACATGGAAAAGACTGGAAAGACACACATCAATGGTTTTAAGTGGTTCATTAGACGCTGGGTCAGTTTTGACATGCAACACTCAATGGCCCAATTTTCGTAGCTTCACCTTTAATCGTTGTTAATGTGTCCTCCACCGAGACACTGCTGCAAAACTCTAGCACTGAAGAATTTCTGTCCTATTGTTCCCTTCGGCTGTTTAAACATTTTATACAAGTGAACTCTGGTGATAGGATGCAAGAGGAAAGAAGATAGAACAAGAACTAAAGTGGTGAATGTGTATAATTATTATTGTGTAATGTCAGATTAAATTATGAAAACGTTTGAGACTAGACTTGTTATAGCCCAAAAGTAGTTGTAGGACACTTATAGTGCCTTGGGTAAAAGCGTATTTTTTAGCGTATTTAGTTATTGACTCGTAGCAGCATTAGGCCTATTATTTTTAGTTCGTCAATCCAGCTTCGATTTCAGTGATATTATTTTAATAAATCCCACTTTTATTTCATTAAAAAATTATTTTTATTAGTTCGACTTCTATTTTGCAAGAATTTTATTCGTCAATCCGGCTTGTTGGCATATCTGATAAACACTAAAACCCATGCAATGGCGGATAATTAAAATACGCTAAAGCGTACTTTTACCGTGTCTTGTCTAGGGAACGGGGAAAAGCAAGCAATAGGCTAAGTCACACTAGTCGAAACGTGCGGAAAAGAAGAGGAAAAGAGCAATTACAGTATCCTAGGCGTAAAAAACGAAAATCGGCTCAAGTGAAAATCTTGGAACTCTTCGCTTAGCGTAGGCCTATACATATAGTACCACAATACAAATTCAGAATCCACTATAACGATTTCAGTGACAATAAGGATTGACAGCCAGATCTTCGACTGTCACTCGTAGGCCCTATATGTATTGTACTAGCTGGGTTACCCGGCGATGTCCGGGAATTTTATGTAGGCCTAAATAGCCGTGAAGCTATGGCGACGGAATGGAAATATCAAAAGTTAAGGTATTCGCGCCCCACAATGACCCTGCAAACGTTCCTCTGTCTACATGCAAAGTTTAATATCAATAGCTGCAAAGCAGCAAAAAAATTTCGCCCCCAAAATTTTTTTCACCTCGTACAGCACCCTGCCCCCGATATGCCCATGCCGGGCGAGGTGCGTTGGTTTGGGGCAAGGTGGTCCTGGTGGCACCCTATCTAGCTGCAACGTTTCAGGTGAATAGCTGTGAAACTATGGCGATGGTACAAAAATATGAAAAATGGAGTTTTCGCCCCTCCCCCATTATCCCTCTGGTGGTAGAGATTCGCCCCCTTCTCCACAGGGTGAACCTGACGGTCCTCTGTCAAAATGCAAAATTTGACATCAATAATTGAAAAAAGTTCGCCCCCAGCATTTTTTTGTCGCCCCTCTAAACAACGCCCTGCCCCACCCGGCCCGTGCGGAGCAAGGTGTGTGTTGGCTGGCGGCGAGGTGGTTCCGGTGGTACCCTATCTAGCTGCAATGTCTCAGGTGAATAGCTGTGGAACTGTGGCGATGGTGTAAAAATAGGAAAAATGGAGGGTTTTTTGGACCCCATTCTCCCCCTGGTGGTAGAGATTCGCCAACTCGTTTTCTGGGAGGACCTGACGAGTCCTCTGTCTAAATTCAAACTTTGACATCAATAGCTGCACAAATATTTTAGGCCCCCCGAAAATTCCTTGCCAATGGGCCCCCATCCTGGCCCCCATGGTGTTAGAAATTCGCCAACCCCTACACTTGCTACGTTTGATGGACCTCTGTCTAGGTGCAAAATTTCAGATCAACAACTGCGAAACTGTGGACGTGCATTCTGGACAAAGTCAAATACATACATACATACATACATACATACATACATACATACATACATACATACATACATACATACATACATACATACATACATACATACATACATACATACATACATACATACATACATACATACATACATACATACATACATACATACATACATACATACATACATACATACATACATACATACATACATACATACATACATACATACATACATACATACATACATACATACATACATACATACATACATACATACATACATACATACATACATACATACATACATACATACATACATACATACATACATACATACATACATACATACATACATACATACATAGTACATACATACATACATTAGACTGGTCCAAATTCGCATGTAAAAAACATTTCTTTTGGATTTTTGAGGCATGTTGATACATTTGATCATTTTGATCTAAAAAGTATTTGTGTGAAATTATTTTGCCAAAAATTTATTATTAAGGGGTCACTCACGAGCATCAAAGTTGGTGGTTTGGGCCATATATTAATAGTCCAGGCAATTTGCAGTTTGACCTTGGAAAAATTGTAACACAAGCTGTCTAAACGGTTTCCTGCTCAGAATTTGCTGCTAAATAAAGTAACCAAAATCCGATAAAACTTGACAATGGGGTATCCCCCAAAATTGGGTTCAAAATTTAATGATTTTTCGTTAATTTTTGCATTGAATATCGGGCTGCTGACAACCTTAATGTAGCTGGAAAGGGAATGTTTTCAAGAACAATTTTCATAATTTTGTTGGTTGTCCCTCTCAGAACATTGAGTGTCCCACCCAGCATTCACACGGAAGTCGAATTGATAAAATTAATTTCTATTCAGATAGAAGAGGGATTAATTAAAACAATCTTGCTGACATTGAAGCTGGATTGATGAACAATAATTTTATATTAAATTAAAACTATATTGATGAAAAATATTTGCTGACTAAATAGAAGCGGGATTTTTCAAACTAATTCTTGCCTAAACGGAAGCTGAGTCGATTAAAAGAATTCTCGCCAAACTAGAATTTGGATTGGTTAAAAATGACAATAATTAACCATACTAAAATAGGCCTACACGTTTACCTGTCAGTGATTCACCTTTCGTCGTGAGAGCAGCCAGAATGCAAACGCACATCAGAAGGAACATCGCTTGCTTCATAGCCATCGTGTAATATGTCTGTGTTGATTCAGCCACCGAACTAATGCTTGGACCGATGCAGCAACTCTAATATAAGGCGTCGACGGCGCCACTTGACTTGTAGTGATTGATTATAGACATTTGTTAACGAATTCAATTAAATCTAATATGTGTCTCATGGCATTGAAATTATGCGGAAGTAGATTTTGAAGGCTTTCAGAAACATGACAACAGAAGAATAGAAATTGGCCTATCTTGTATTTCAGACTCGATTTTCATTAATTGTAGCAATTAGATTTATCTTCAAGCAATTTTGATTTTGGCATTGTATTGGCCTTCGGAATATTGTTTGCTCTCGGACATAGACTTTTATTAAGCTTATAAGATTAGATCTTGCTTGGCGTCCATATAAGTATAACAATAGGCCTACCGATTTGTCGTCTTTGACTTGAATGCTCTTTACTATAGCCATTAATTTTGCAATTTTGAACTTCGTCAGCAATAGCAGAGGGAGAAATAATTTTAAAATGAAATAAATTGTGATATGTCGCTACATAGCATTAATTATTATGGATCATACACATTTCTTAGCAACAGTCAGACAGAAGACCAGGGTAGTCTATATGAGGATGTTCCGTTGGTTTAGGTAAGCAAGGTATTTCGATGGTTCTCTTCTAACAGCTGTTCTTGATTTTCGATCACTCTTCGCTAAGAAACATTCTGTGGTAAACAAATTCTTCATCCTCATCTAATTTAGTCAAGGACTCCGAAAGTTTAATTATAGGCCTATATCACAAGTCTTCTGACCTGGGTCTTTTGCTTTGAAAAACCTATGCAGTTTATTCCACGTTGATCAATTTGTTGACCATTAGTGAATAGACTAAAGTTCCCAAAATGTTCATTCATGCATTCATATCACTTGAATCGTGATCATTTTAATAGCAAATGCCATGCCAGAATATTGAACCAATGGATTAATTAAAACAGCTGTTCTTATTATAATTCAGAATAGAGCCTTTTCTGTGATCGGCCCAGTTGTCTGAAATGGGCTCCCACAGGAGTTACGTCTACTTTCTTGGGTTATTACTGAAACATTTTTTTAGTAAACTCAAAACTGTCCTTTTGCCGTGCTAGAGTCGGGAGCGCTTCTAATTAGCCCCCTTCCTTGAACAAGCGTTATATAAATTCTTGAATGAATGAATAATATAAGCAGAGAATTTCTTAGTCAAGTCAAGTTTAGCTAGCTGTTGCCTAGTCCCAAGTCATATGCAGTTGCGGCGCCAGAGGGTTAGGGGGGCTAATTCCCCCTCTAAATGTGGCTCAGCCCCAAACTAAAAAACCGAAAATGTCTATTACGGCTTTCTTCATAATTAGAAAACTAGACAACGACCAACGACATCAAAATCAACTATGTTATTATGGCGAAATTCAAAACTGTCCTGGTGGATCCAGACCTTCCACTCCTGCATGACCGGATTCAAAACAATCCGGACCTCGGCCCCTTCTTCCCTCAGCCCCCTTCCATCACCCATACCGGTCTGGACCTCAGCCCCTTCATCTCGCCATTTCGGACTTTCAGCCCCTTCCATCCTCCAGAACGGTCCAGGCCTCAGTCACCTTCCTCTCGCCAGTTCGGAATTCTAGCCCGCAGCTATGAGCTCAGTCGTCCACCCCCCACGCCCCCCGCCAGATCGGTCCAGACCGCTCTGAGGTCCGGACCTCAGTCCCCTGTCCCCCGCAGCTTCACAAAGGTATAAATAGAAAGACTGTTTGCATGTGAGTCAGAAGATCCTGCGTGGTCGAGTGGGTTGTAGACCGCTCGCCGCACCGGCGGCCCGGTTTCAATTCCCGGTCGGATCTTTACTGCGGGTGGCTCGGTCGCAATATAATCGTGGAGTTTGAGGTTGTTCTCTGCCTCCGACACTAATCATCTTCGATATGAAACAGTGTCGTTAAGCCCTGAACTCTTCTTGCATGTGAGTCAGAGGACCTGAGTGGCCAAGTGGGTTGGTAGCCCGCTCACCACGCCGGCGGCCAGAGTTCGATTCCCGGTCGGTCAGTTTATCAGAGATTAATTTATCGGATCTTTACTGCGGGTGGCTCGGTCGCAAAATAAACGTGGAGTGAGAAGTTGTACTCTGCCTCCGACACTAATCATCTTCGATATTGAAAGTGTCGCTAAGCCCGAAGTACACGTATGCGAGTTAGTCGAAGTCAGAGCGTCGTCCGCTGAATGCTGCAGTCGAGTCCAGCCGCAGTTGATGTCAGCCTCTGTGAGTTGATGTATGACCGTCCGCCGCAGTTGAGGTCCGATCGACTGCCGTGTTGCTGTTCGATTGCTTGCTGCTGAAGACTTGCTGTTCGATTACTACAATATATTATCGTATTGAAAATACCTTGTGTTTCTTCGTGTTGATTCGAACGGACTGAGTAACTGGGGCAAGATGCTGCTAAGCCCATCGATAGACGACGGAGGCCGGACTCGTGCTCCCTTGGAGCTACACACAAGCCACCACAGCCCGGTTTTCAGCAATATTATCATAATGTAGAGTGCTTAACACTCGAGTGCCCAAGGTATTTTTTGGTACACGAAGGCCCAAGGGGGGGGGGGTCCGCGCGGACCCCAGCGTTTTATGTTAATATCTTGAGAAGGGATTGGAATATCGTCACAGAATTTAGTTCTATGTGATCCCAAATGAATTTCCAATCGATTGGTGTATCTTATATGACAATAGCACCACCTGGTGTTAAATAATAGTGTAAAATCTCGTGATACACATTTTACGCTTGCTTGCGTTATTGACCAAAGGAAGCCCAGCGTTTTCATGCCAATATCTTGAGAAGGGATTGGAATATCATTATAGAATTTATTTCACTGTAATCCCAAATGAATTTGCAATCGATTGATGTATCTCATAGCACAATAACACCACCTGGTGTAAACTAATAGTGTAAAAATCTCGTAATACATATGTTATGCTTGCATGCTTGCGTTATTCATCGAAGGAAAGCCAATACGTCCGGCGCGTACCCCAGCGTGTCCAGGTTAATATCTTGAGAAGGGATTGGAATATCGTTATATAATTTAGTTGTAAGTAATCCCAACTAAATTTGCAATCGATTGATATATATTATATCACAATAGCACCACCTGGTATAAAATAATAGTTATTGACCAGTAACCATGCGCTTGTATGAATATCAGCCGCATATCATGGGGTACCCTTAGTATATGCTGTGGTTGTGGGGTGCAGGGTTGGACAATACTCACGCAAAATATACCATTCTATGCCCAAATGGTTGCTCTAGGAATACCTAAAAGCATTTATGCAGATCCCTAGCCTTTAAAAAGTTATCTGGGAAAAACAGGCCTGGGGTCCGGTCGGACCCCCCCCCCCCTTGGGCACTCGAGGGTTAAGATAATAGAACACACAGCAGATTATGTCAAACATGCCACCGACCCGTGATGAGGTTATGTGCACCATGTGCTGCCCGCCGGTGTAAAGGTTTCAACTTAGGCTACCCCCCCTAAACGTTACCCCAATGAAAACTGCAATTTGCATCGATCATCGCATTTACTGCACTAAAAATGTCAGAAAATTATCCCGCTTCTTGTTTGGGACCTGGGTCTGAAGATTTTCATCCGTCATCCCACTTCGTGATTTGTTATCAATGCTTTCATCTGTAAAATTTAATGAAATACTAAATCGCCGCTGAAGTTACATGGAGAAATGGCTTCGAGGCTATTATTTTTCCCCGAATAAAATATTGATAACAAACCAGGAAGTGGGATGATGGATGAAAATCTTAAGACCAAAACAAGAAGAGGGATGATTTTTCTGATTTTCTAGTGCAATAAATGCGATGATTGATGCAAATCTAGTTTCTGGGGGGTAATCTGAAACCGGTTTCAAGTTACCGGTTGTGGGGCGCGGTGGTCTAGTGGTGGCGTCGTTGCCTTGGAGCCGGAAGGTCCTAGGTTCGAATCCACCTCCCCGCGTAAGGACCTTGGGCAAGTCCTTCACTTACAATTGCTCAGCGCTTCGGCGTGAAACTCCGATGCAGTGTCCGCTCTGCATCGGGAGCGCCTCTTAGTAGAGAGCTTGAAGGGGCGCTATAACAAGTGCACATACATACATACATACATACATACATACATACATACATACATACATACATACATACATACATACATACATACATACATACATACATACATAAATACATACATACATACATACATACATACATACATAAATACATACATACATACCGGGGGTAATGTTCAGGAGGGGGTAATTTGTAACCTTTAAACCGGCATGCTGAGTGGCTACGCCGGTAGTACTATGCAACTACATTTCGAAATGGGGGTGCTCATTGCTCAATTAATCAGCAGCAGCACTCATGGGTGAAGACTTACGAGCCAGAGGACAGTGCCCGATACCTCGAAGTTTGTGGTTGGGGACGGAGATGCACATGTCCCCAATGTTTCAGAAATATTTTAGAAATATCTTAGTAAATTTCTAACGTGTTATCTACTGTTTATCCGTTATGAGCAATTTTTTTATGACGACAGCGTAAAGTGCTACTCTTGCAGTGCGGAAATTCAAAAATTTAAACAACGTGGAGGGGCATTTATTGACCTCTTTCATTTCTGTCAGCAATGAAATTATGAGCAATTTGTTGAGATGACAGCTAAAAATGTTACAATTAGGCTACTGTAACAGTGTGAATATTTAAAACATTTAAACAATAGGATGGACACTTTTGAAGTCATAGCCTAAACCACGACGGTCAGCCCTGAAATGACGAGCCATTTCGTTAAAATGCCAGCCTAAAATGATATTAATGCAATGTGGAAATTTTATTTCTTTTCGCGATTTTACCGTTCATAAATAGCCAGTAAACTAGAGCCTGAAACGTGCTCTAGTCGATGTCACCAGCTAAAATTGCGTTGGTTTCTGTATTGCATTCAGCTTACGACGCTCCCTCAGACTTCTTAGTCGGTATGGGTTTCGTACCTTCGGCACTCGCAGACTCGTGTTTTTGGCACTTGCAACAAAAACGCCCTCCAGAAATTTTTCTACTTGCGCCTCCTGGGAGGGAGAAAGGTCTTGGGGCTTCATCCTCCCAAACCTTAACTCCTGGCGCCGCCACTGGTGAGATCAATGTTATAATTGAGTAATTTCTAAACTTCTTAATATAATAAAATGGCACTCGACCTGTTATTAAAATGAACATTGGTGCAAGCATTCATAAAATATTTGCATTCTGAGTTTAATGAAACATTGCAGTAGATGTATTAATTAGGGCCTACTACATTTCAAGTTGTGCAATAGGACGAACATCTTTGAAGTTGATACAATCTTAAAGTTTGTGAAGCGAGTAGACAGTATAATGACGAAGTTTTAGAATAAATTGCATTTTATTAGTCATAGCGTTTTCCAATTTTCAATATGCAAACAATCAAAGCACCATTGACCCAGCTTAAGAATTTCAAAGTTAATATCGGCTAACATGGCATGCAACCGTGATAAATAAGACATAGAAATGTCAATAAGTTTAAAATAAAATTGTTTTTTCTTGCAAACTAGCTTGTTATTGAACAAGAATCTTTGAACTCCGGAGCATTTGTCGCGATCCATGGATACTGGATGTCAACTGGTGCATCAAAAGTCACTTCACATTGATAGTTGTCATTTCCTCCACCGTTGATTGCAATGGTTGACTCTGCATAGTACACGGCATCAATCCTCTCCATCTGAAGCGTATACGATGCCAAGAATTCTCCATTTAGACTCCAGGTTACAATCGGGTGGATGGGGTGAAGAACGCTGTCAGCGAAAGTGATGTTGCACGACACACCCGAAGAACTGATATCGATTGAAGTGCGTGAACACTGTGGACCTGTGTCTGTAAAACAGAACGGAAAATATGGCCATTAATAGGTAAAAGCTAAGAGTCAAATGGGTGCTGTTGTTTCACCAGAGTCAAAGAAGAGTAGCCTATTTTCCACCCGTTAACTTTATCTTTCTGCTGCTACCGATAGGCTTATACCGTCGATTGTAGGCCTAATGCAGTTCTTCAGCTACAGAGATAGTTTTTCTGGTCCTGTTCTGCGTTGATTTGCATGTGGTCAGCACTAAAAGCTTCATCATCATCATCATCATCATCATCATCATCATCATCATCATCATCATCATCATCAGGCACTAAAAGCTTAGAGCTTATTAAGTTCTGTGATGTCTCACTATCTTTAGCTTTTGAGTCTACTTCCAGTGAGCGATCTGCTAGTCTATGGCCTATGCAGGTCGTATGGGATCGAAATGGCAACCAGGCATTGACTAAAAAACTATGCAGAATAGCCATGTTTGGAGACAAATTCCAACTTATTTTGGTCAACAATTTAACACGCAATAATTATGTAAAACGTCTTGTCTGAATCTGTTGTCTAAAAATTAGGCTGAGGAGACTGTCTTAGAATTTAATTGAATAAATTATATGCAATAATTAGTCAAAACCCATTCAGTGCGATACGCATGTGCAATAATCTCCAAGGCCACAATTATTATTGATCAGGATTGAGTAAGGCCTAAATGAAGACAACACCAAAAATGTTTTGATAGGATGCCAAACAATTTTGGCGTCCATTGTCCTAAATTTTCAAAAAATAAAACGCCCCCAAAATAGTCAAAGAACTTACGAATGACAAGAAACTTGGCTCCAACGTTGTCTGTACTGTCGGCACATTTTCCAACATACAACCCAGCAGTTGATATTGGATCTCCAGTTACTGTTGCCTTCTTGATAACTAGGCCGGTTTCTTTAAGGTCATATAGATCAATCAATAATGGATTCCTAATACCGCCGATATCGATGATGTTTTGAAGATTGGACTCATCGGAGGATGGTTGAACGCTCCATGTTACGATTCGAGGGTCAGTTTCCAGATTCATCATCATATCCAGCTGTCCTTCGTAAACAGCCTGATTCTTCAGATTCGGCTCACAATGATAGTCTAAAAGCAACAATTTTCTTGGAGCTGCTAAATTTCGCAGTCGGTGGTCACATAATAGCACACTACAATATTATAGTCTCTAATTTATTGCAAGGATGCCTTTAGGCATCCACTGTGGCTGAATCATAACTTATAAATATATCTATTACTTTTTGGGTTCTCGTACATTATGCGAAAAATCAGAAGTAGCCTAATTCAAAACTGCAAATCAACCAACATTAATAATTTAATTTACAACCCTTCAGGGAAATGGCACAGACCATGATAGTTTTAAAGCGAGCGACACAAGAAATAATTAATTTTATGTTCACAGTGTCAGCAGGCCTACTAATCTAAATTTTTAGATCGCCCATTATTTTTATATCATAATTCATCATTCATGAAATGCCTAAGCAGCATTATTATGCCCTGTTGATTTTATAAGCTTGCAGATCGAAAACTGGAAACATTCTAGCAAATTATATCAATTTAAGTGTCAAAATCATCACTGCTCGTGTTTCAAAGTACATGTAGCCCGAGAGCAGAAAACTCGCTTGGCGGCTTATTTCCCAAATGTACATGCCAGCTGCAACCAGCCAATCACCATCGGTTGCAGCTGCCATGTACATTTTGGAAATAAGCCGCCCGGCCACACATACACCGTCCAACGAATTGATCAGCCGCTCAATGAATTGTTAGCAACTGATACTACACGGTGATTCATTAAAAAACGTCCCATACATATTTCACTGTAACTCCGTCAAATGTCATGCTATGTGAAAGAAATTTTAAAGGAAGACAGAGGAGTTATTTCTAAACATTCGGAAATTTAAAGTTTATGTTCAAATTGACCCCCTTTGGCAGCTACGCATGCGCGAAGACGAGTACGCCACTGTTTGACTGATTCATCAATGATGCGCTGATCCATCTCGTCCCATGCCTCCACAATTCGACTTCGCAACTCACTGACATCACATATTCGAGATCTGTAGACCTTCTCTTGCATGACACTCCATATCTTATAGTCCACTGGATTTAAATCAGGGTTGTTGGGTGGCCACAAAGTAGGCGGGATCAATTCAGGTGTTTCAGTTTCCAGTAACGCAACAGTGTCCCGTGCTCTGTGCGCAGGAGCGCTATCCTGCTGGAAGATGAAATACTCATCGGTAATGTCACGAATTTCTCGTAAAAGGCCCTGTTTTAGTAGAACATCTCTGTAATATTGTCCATTGATCTTAACGCCCGGTTCGATTAAATGGATATGTTCGTACGACCGTGTGCAGAGATACCATAAGGGATTTGCTGAAAATTGGTCGATTCCGCATAAGACAATTTACTGGAACGTCCCTCTTCTGTGTACCGGCAGATGCGTGATTGTGAACATTCTGATTGTTATTGGGTGATGACACAGTAAACAATTTCTCACCAGGAGGCTAAACCAGATTAAATTGACTAGGTTTGCATGATACAACCTCAGTGACTGACAGGAACGTTGAAATCTTGCTTATTTCTCGAGATTATCGTGACGTCATTAGTTTCGTGATCCGCGTTACGTCATTATAGCTCTGAACGTGACATAATTTATATAGCACTTGGCCGGATCATCAAACTTCATTATTCTGAAATTTCATTAAATTTGATGGTCATCCACATGAGTTATGCCACTTATGTGGTGGGATGTTTTTTTATGAATCACCGTGTAGTTGTAATATTTACTTTAAAATTGCATTCTACAGTTCGTTTATTAATTTTAGGAAAAGCACAAGGTATTAAAGTGATAGTAATGTAACGATGTTGTGCACTTGCTGATAGAAGTGGAAGATGATGTTGAAGAGATTGTGGTCGTTGTCTCTTCTGCAGTTGCACTTGTGACCTCAGCGGTTGTTGTTGGTGTTGACGCTGCAAAAAAAATGAGATAAAACAATGAACTTTTAAACCTATTTTAACCTGAAGTGGAGCCAGAGTCAAGTAAGAGAGCCACATGTCGGGACAGGCGAGGCAGAGAGTAACAGTGGTACTAAAGGTGGTGAATTTGCAGAACCGATGTAGGCTAAAATTTAAAGGAATATGATCTTGCATATGATCAGCATCTTACAAAGTCAGACCTGGGGGCAGACCGGTAACGCGTCCGATCACGGAGCGGGAGGTTGCGGGTTCGACTCCAGGTAACGACCTTGGGCAAGTTGTTTACGCACACGTGCCTCTGTCACCAAGCAGTATAATTTGGTACCGGCGTGAGCTGGGAAGTAAACAACAAGTCCTACGATACGCTGGTCTCGTGTCCAGGACCTTGGGATTCGTCCATTGTTGGCTCAGGACCATGGAAAAGGAGATGAGCGACTCCCTATGTTCCTGATAGAACGGGATAGGACGTTTTACTTATTATTTTGCTGCCCGCGGAGCTATCAGATATGACGTCTTGGGACAACTCGAGTCCATTGACTTGCTACGCTTTCGGGGTACACAAGGCGGTGTAAATGTTTCAAATTACCCCTGGACGCTAGATTTGAATCAATCATCGCATTTATTGCACTAAAAATCAGGAAAATGCTCTTGCTTCTTGTTTTGGTCTGAAGATTTTCATCCGTCGTCCGACTTCGTGCTTTGTTATCAATATTCTGACCCGGAAAAAATAATAGCTTCGAAGCGGTTTCTCCAAGTAACTTCAGCGCCGTATTAGTCGCTCCTTCGTTTAGGACGCGATTCAGCGGAGCCAAAGAAATTGATACGTCAAGTTGACCTAAGAAAGAAGAAAGTTTCGTTAGAAACATGCAGGCACTATTTCAAACCGACTGAAAATATAACCACCAATCGTCACACATGAATAATTGATTGCTGCTTCTCGCACTATCTTGGCTTTGCAGCGGGACAGACGGGGCGATCAGACCTGATCACGCGCATTATTGTAGTCTCAAATGCGACGGCGTTATTTGACTTGTAGTGATTGATTATAGACATTTGTTAACGAATTCAATTAAATCTAATATGTGTCTCATGGCATTCAAATTAAGCGGAAGTAGATTTTGAAGGCTTTCAAAAACATGACAGCAGAAGAATAGAAGTTGGTCTAGATTGTATTTCAGTCTGGATTTTGATTAGTAGGCAAGTAGCAATTTATCTTCAAGCAATTTTGATGTTGGCATTGTATTGACTTTTAGAATAGGGCCTTTTGTTCGCTGTTAAATATCATAAGCTTAGATCTTGCTTGAAAGCATGCTCTGACGTCCATAATTATAATTTATTATAGGCTAATTAAACAAATACCGATTTGTCGTCTTTGATTTGAATGCTATTTATTATATTAGTCATCTGCAATTTTAAACTTTGTCGGCAATAGCAGAGGGAGAAATAATTTTAAACTGAAATAAATTGTGATATGTCGCTCTCTCCTTCTTTAGTCTTCTGCTGTTGAGCAGGTTTGTGACGTGGACAATCCGGGGATCCTCTCCGACCGCCGCCATCCCGCTCTGTCCTGCGCCTTTCTCTTGGTGTTACCATATACGTCTCCATTATCCAGATCGCTCAGCATAATTATTTAATCTTCTTCTGCCTCTCGTTGCCTTTCCCTCCATACGTCCCTCCAGCAGCGTCACCAACATACCCTCTCCTCTAAGTATGTGTCCCAGCCACCGATGCTTTCTCCTGCTACACAACATTAATTATTATGGATCATACACATTTCTTAGCAACAGTCAGACAGAAGACCAGGGTAGTCTATATGAGGATGTTCCGTTGGTTTAGGTAAGCAAGGTATTTCGATGGTTCTCTTCTAACAGCTGTTCTTGATTTTCGATCACTCTTCGCTAAGAAACATTCTGTGGTAAACAAATTCTTCATCCTCATCTAATTTAGTCAAGGACTCTGAAAGTTTATTTATTATATCACAAGTCTTCTGACCTGGGTCTTTTGCTTTGAAAAACCTATGCAGTTTATTCCACGTTGATCAATTTGTTGGCCATTAGTGAATAAGTTAAAGTTTAAAACATGTTCATTCATGCATTCATATCACTTGGATCGTGGTCATTTAAAAAACGTCATGGCAGAATATTGAGCAACAGATTAATTATAACTGTACTCATAACTGTTCTTATATAGCCTAATAACTGTATACGCAGATAATTTCTTAGTCATGTGTAGCTAGCTGTTTCCTAGTCCCAAGTCAGATCAATTATTGAGTCATTTCTAAACTTCTTCTTAGTAATAAAATGGCGCTCAACCTGCTATTAAAATGAACATTTGTGCAGGCATTCATAAAAGATTTGCATTCTGAGTTTAATGAAACATTGCATTTGGTGTAGTACGTAGGCTACATTTCAATTTGTGTAGGGCCTGTGCCAATAAGAGGAACAGCTTTGAAGTAAGCTACCATCTTACGGTTTGTGAAGCGAGTAGACAGTAAACGCGTTCCAACAATATAGGCCTACCTAATATAAGCGTTGCCTGCTACATAGCCTACGTCTCTTTGATTTTGAACAGTATTAGAGTCAATGAAATGCGTGATCGGATGCCCCGTTGCAAAATAACGTGGGCAGTGATCCTTAAGACGTTCAAAACAAACAAAAACAAAGACATAGTATGGTATTATTGTTACCAGGACAAAGACCTTATTTTAGATGCTTAGCCTACTCTAATATAAAGTTCTAAAGAGTTTGCATGTTTAAACAGGTCCCCACTTCAAAGGATGATACTTGTAGCTGTGGTGTAAATAGGCTAAGACCATTTATAGACATTTAAAAGCAGGCACGTTCTCAGACCTCTAAACCGATAATATTCGTAGAGTAAGCTTATACAAAGAGTTCGCGATGCTGGGGGAGTGCGTTGGCGCGAATTGGTCCAATTTTATCGAACGTTCAACCTAAGTGTTTGATTATTTTGATAGCGCTTAGCTTCAATGTACAGTAGGCATAGTCAGTCCTCCATGGAAAAGATACGTCCTACAGCAAACGATCGGCTTGAAAGTCCTTAGTTTAGTTTGTTTTAGCAACAATGCTTCACCTACATGTATTTGTATATAGATGTCTAGCGTCGCCCTCCTTCTTTTCCCAGGCTTTGGACTGGCATAACTAGATTATGAGTAGTTGTGGAGTTTCTAACTTCGATACCTAGTTTAGTTTGCTCCACCGTATAGTGTAGGCCTACGAAAAGTCAATTGTGTTGACTTAACGCTCGTCGAAGAGTTACTGTAGAGATCCATTCAATGGTCTGGTTTGTTCATTGAAAAAAACAACAGATGCTTTTAATATTTCAACCGCGAATCTTTAAGGAAAGTCTTTCGGATAACTTGTTTTCTAGATCTAAGTTCTTATGTTTACAACGGGTGAGAGGCTAACACAGTCATGCTTAGGTTAGCTACACAAGCCTGGGTTAGCTACACATGCTTAGGTTAGCTACACCAGCTTTGGTTAGCTACACATGCTTAGGTTAGCTGCGCAAGTGCGCATGCTTAGGTTAGCAACACATTATTAGGTTTGCTGACACTCATTTGGATAATGAATTTGCCAATGCATGTCAGCTTGCAACTCTTTAGGCCTATAGACTAGAAAGTGTAATCAATGGCAGGATGGTCTATTAAAATAGATGACGTAAACTTATTTAATTTTATTCAGATTTTTCTTAATTTGACTTATTATTGGCTGGCTTAGCTGACATTATTCTTATGAACAGTGCATTCGAGAATTGAATCGATGTACAACAGTTACTGTCGGGTTAATGAAAATGCAGAGCACCTAGTCGTGTTCAATCTAGTTTGTTTCCTATACTGTGTCCTCTGTCTATACTCACAAAATTACGCACGATGACGTTCTGTTATTTATACTTGAGGGAGGGCCTTTCAATACCACGACACATATTAATATCTCACTTTTCTTAGACAAACTAATATCGTTATGAACAAGGTTTTTATTTATTGGATTGCGAACGGATGATGCAATTTACAATACAATTCACTTTATTGCAACCAGAAAACAAGAAAACAATAAAAGTACAAAACATGCATGCATTGGCTACAAAGGGGGCCCCAAAAGGGATGGACATCCCGCTGGGAAGGGTCACCCAAGTAAAAAAAATTCCAAGAAAAATTGATCAAGATAGCTGAAAAGAAAGACACTAAATCAAATTAGGTGATGACAGATTGCAGAAAAGCTTATATTGTCAAGAGCATGTAGAGAAACAAACTTAACTAAGTACTTACATGTAACTAAAATCTTAACTACACATGGTCATGTGCACTTCAAGTAGCTTTAGTGGAGGAGAGTAGAAGAACACGAAGTTTCTTTTTAAATACCAGCAGACTACTCGATTGACGAATGTCAATTGGTATTGCGTTCCATACTTTAGTGCCATAAGATTTAATAGTAAAACGCCTAGTATTAGATTGAGCTTTGACAGGGCGAAAAGCCGATGAATTCCTAGTGAAATGCAAATGGATGTCAGAGGCGTGAGGGAGGTAACCTTGGAATACCGAAGGAAGGAGACCGTGTTCGTCTGTTCGAGTCGAAAAAAGAACTCGCAAATTTGGAGATCCTTTATCTGGTCAATTTTCAGGAGATGGAGTTCATTAAAGGAAGGGCCAGTGTGTTCCCGTTTACGAATACCCGCAATTATACGAACAGCCCTCTTCTGTAAGATTACAAGTTTATGAAGCCTGGATTCGTATGTCGATGCCCAAACAAGGTTGCAATATGTGAGGTAGGGGTAGACAAGGGTATAATACAAATTCATTCTAATTGTCTTTGGCAAGATATAAGCAACGCGGAAAATAATACCAATATTTTTAGCGCAGTAGCAACTGATCAAATGGATAGGATTTATACTGGTGTGTTGTAACAGCAAGAATGATCTTCTGTGAACAGTGGACCGCCTAGAACACTGTGACTTCTCCTCTGCCTTACAACAAGATGTCGTTGGCTTCCATCACATAAGAAACTAATGACAACGTTTTTCGATTCAATTGCATTTTATTAGTCATAGCGTTTTCCAATCTTCAATCTGCATACAATCAATACACCATTGACCAAGCATAAGAATTTCAAAGTTATTATAGGCTAATATGGCTTGCAACCGTGATACATAAGACATAGAAATGTCAATAGGTTTAAAATTCAATTGTTTTTTCTTGCAAACTATCCTGCTATTGAACAAGATTTTTTGAACTCCGGAGCATTTGTTGCGATCCATGGATACTGGATGTCAACTGGTGCATCAAAAGTCACTTCACATTGATAGTTGTCATTTGCTCCACCTTTGGTTGCAATGGTTGACTCTGCATAGAACACGTCACCAATTATCCTCTCCATCTGAAGCGTATACGTTGCCAAGAATTCTCCGTTTAGACTCCAGGTTACAATTGGGCGGATGGGATGAATAACGCTGTCAGCGAAAGTGATGTTGCATGACACACCAGAGGAACTGGTATCGATTGAATTGTGTGAACACTGTGGACCTGTGCCTGTAACACAGAACGGAAAATATGACTATTATTAGGTAAAAGCTAAGAGTCAAATTGGTGCTGTTATTTCACCCGAGTCAAAGAAGAGTAACCTATTTTCCATCCGTTAACTTTATCTTTCTGCTTCTACCGATAGGCTTATACCGTCGATTGTAATGCAGTTCTTCAGCTACAGAGATAGTTTTGTCTGGTCCTGTTCTGAGTTGCTTTGCATGTGGCCAGCACTATATTATGCTTAGAGCTCATTCAGTTTTGTGATGTCTTACTAACTTCTGCTCTTGAGTCCAATTCCAGTGATCGATATTGAAGACCAGCACCCATCATTTTAATTATTTTTCGGTTTTTATGAAGGCCCAAACATGACGATTTGAAGAGAATCTAAAATACTGTTTCTCCTAGTCTATATGCAGGTCGTATGGGATCGAAATGGCATAGAGACATAGACTAAGAAAACCCGTGCAGAATTAAAGCCGGGTTTGGAAACAAATTCCAACTTATTTTGGTCAAGAATTAACACGCAATAATTATGTAAAGCGTCTTGTCTGAATCTGTTGTCCACAAATTCGGCTGATGAGACTGTCTTAAAATTTAATTAAGTAAATTATATTCAATAACTCATCATTAAGTGCGATAAGCATTTGCAATAACCTCCAAGGCCACAATTATTATTGATCAGGATGGAGAAAGGCCTAACTGAAGATAATGCCAAAAGTTTTTGATTTAATAATCCAAAAAGGATGCCAATTAATTTTGGCGTCCATTGTCCTAAATTTTCAAAAAATAAAACGCCCAGAAACTAGTCAAAGAACTTACGAATGACTAGAAACTTGGCTCCAACGTTGTCTGTACTGTCGGCACATTTCCCGACATACAACCCAGCAGTTGATATCGGATCTCCAGTTACTGTTGCCTTCTTGATAACTAGACCGGTTTCTTTAACGTCGAAGAGATCAATCAATGATGGATTCCTAATACCGCCGATATCGATGATGTTTTGAATATTGAGTTCATCGGAAGATGGTTGAACGCTCCATGATACGCTTTCAGTGTCAGTTACCAGATTCATCAAAATATCCAGCTGTTCTTCGTAAACAGCCATATTCTTCAGATTCGGCTGACATGGATAACCTTCATGTAAAAGTAACAATAACTTTGTAGCGGCTGCTGTATTTCGCACTCTGTGGCTCATAATATTCTCATAGCTCATATTTTTATTGACTACATTGATGCCTCTTGGCACACACTATGTAAATGTAAGTCAAAACTGTAAATCAACAAACTTTAAAACACCCTTTCGTGGAAATGGCACATATTAATTATTAAAAGACTTTAGAGCAGGCTAGGCCATGAGAAAGCGACACAAGAAATATCTAAATATTCACAAGCTATAAATTTAAATGTTTATAATAGGCCTAATATTGCACAGCAACCAAAATTCTTAAGTTAATATCTAGTTTAAGAACTAATCCTACAGCTCGTTAGTTCCTCGTCAAGTTGTCTGCCTGTGGGACAATTCCGTGACAATGTCAGTGGCAATGGCAAAAACATAGTAACGTTAGAACAGATTACTTCGCAACAGCTATAATGTTCACATGTCAACTTGCTCAAACTTATTAAATAAATGTCACATTCTTTAATAGCCAAAATTTATGCGTAGTGAAGAAATTATTATTTGAATAAAAAATTATGATAGTAGGGCCAATAGGAATCGACAATATTTTATGAAAATAATATATGGATCTATTTTTAAAAAATTTCATGGCGCATTAAGGGATTCGTTATAAGACCTACCTGAAAAATAGTAATTTGGGCTATTATAATCTATGGTCTACTCAGTCTACTGAATTCTCTGAAAACAATATTTAAACTTAGTAAGCGTGTAGTAAATTTCATGAAAGTCAGTTTTACCCGAAATTGTGCACGTTTTGAAGTAATCCGGAGCATTTTTGGCGACGCCTGTAGGGAGGGCATCTGCTGGTTGACTGAAGGTCACTGCACATTCAAAAGTTGCATCAGATAATGAATTCAGGACGATGGTTGACGTTGCAGTGATTTCTGTTGACGATGTGTTTATTGTAAAGGTCGAAATGTTCGCAGGCAACGATAGACCGTTGATTGACCAACGAATAACAGCGTCGATGGAGTATCTTCTTGCTGAGCCGTAGACGATCGTACAAGACAGTTGTTGTTTGACATCATCCGATGTTCCAGTTGATTGAGCAATGCTTGACGAACATATCGGATCAGTTCCTATGAAATAAATGTCACTTCTGTCACAGTACAGTAGGGTAAGTAGGTTTCTGTTTTAGAGAATGATGTAGAAAAGGAAGATGATTGTAGGCTGCTTGAAGCATCTGGGTCGCTCTGTCACTTGTGTCGTGATTTTAGCGGATTTCTGCCGTCTTGGTCTTTTACTGCCAGCGTATCGCCACCCATCTGGCAAACCTCCCTCCTTTCTCCGGACTTAGGACCGGCACAGGGACGTTGTTAGTTCCCTGTGGCGGAGGATGGAGGTTAAGTAGGTTTCTGTTTTTTAACACAATTCTAGAGAATGATGTAGAAAGGAAGATCATTGTAGTTTGTGCTAATTCATTTATAAAATCGAGTCAATGGCTTATAATAGATAACAATAATTGTCACGTTACAATGACCATATGTTCCACAGTTAAGTATTCGAATGTCTCATTTATTTCATAATTCTTAATAATGAGAGAGTGAACACTTACGAACAACAACCAGCTGAACTGCGGCCGCTGATCCACTTTCAGTGTTGTAGCATTGATAGATTCCAGCCGTTGAAAATGTCGCTCTGTCCGATGGAGATATAGTTGCATTGAAGACGACTAAGGTGTTGGCTTCTGTTCCTTGTGAATGATCAATGGCAAATGCTTCATTGAAAGGATATTCAATATCACCGTTTGTTGTGAGTTGATACAAACCGGAAGATCCAGTATCAGCGAATGGAATGATCAACCAATCGAGGAACGTATCGTTGCTCTCACAAGTTATCGTCGTATTAGTCGCTCCTTCGTATACGACGCGATTCAACGGAGCCAAAGAAATTGATACAAATGAACCTAAGAAATAAATGAAAAGTTTCGATAAAACATACAGGCGCTATATCAAACTGACTGAAAATACCATTCGTAGACTGTCTGTCTGTGATTAAGCGAAGGTTTTTAATCGGTTTTCTCAAGGTTTACACTCAAACTTTCATCTCTGTCGTCAACTCGCAAACCATTCGTGTGGGGCACGGTCGTTTAGTGGGTATGTTCGTTGCTTTGCAGCCAGAGGGTTGCATGTTCGAATCCACTTCAATTCACTTTTCAAGTCTCTGCGTTTTTGCTTTGGGTCTCGAATTTTCTAGAATGATGACGTCTTTAATGACCTATTAATCGCATGGTGAGTGGCTAATTAACACATCAACGAGTAGTAGTAGTAGTAGTGGTAGTAGTAGTAGTAGTGGTAGTAGCAGCAGTAGTAGTAGTAGTAGTAGTAGCAGCAGCAGCAGCAGCAGCAGCAGCAGCAGCAGCAGCAGCAGTAGTAGTGTGGAGAACGGGGGCTGGGCGAAGACCCAGGATGACCAGTACCAACCCCTGTCGTCAGGTACCCTTGCAGTCCGCGGAGTCCACTTTAGCGGTAGACTAAAGATTAGCCGACTAGGCTTGAACACGTTTCATTGAAGAATCACAGTTTATTGAAGAATCACAGTTTTCACAGCACGATTTATGTAGCGCCACGATCAGAGAACAGTAATTGATATAGCGCCCAGATTCGGAAAGTCAGTTGCAGCAGAAAGTGAAAGGTCAGACAGCAACAACAGATCGGAATGTCAGTAGCAGCGACTACTGCAGCGCAAGAGTCCGAGCGTCGAAGCAGCTTTGTCCGTCAGCTAGGTTACGGTAGTCAGGCACCGAACCCCAGTCCTGTAGAGGGATACCTGAAGAGGCCGATGTTCTTCTCGAGGCACAGATCAGGATTTACCCCCTCTACAACAGTATCACTCAACGAACGTTTTACCGTCCGTCAAGCCAGATCATTTAGCCTGACTACTACGCGGTTTAGGCGTTCTTCACCAGGCCATTCGTCTGCCCCGAGCAAGCGTACGAGCGGACTTATATACCCTGTATGTGTGCTGAAGATGTAGATGTGCTGAAGATGTAGATGTGCTGAAGATGTAGATGTGCTGAAGATGTAGATGTGGGCTGTAGGCGGCGTAGGCTAGATGCGCTGAAGATGTAGAAGTAGGCTATAGGCGGCGTAGGCTAGATGCGCTGAAGATGTAGATGTAGGCTATAGGCTAGGTATGCTGAGCAAGTAGATGTGCTGAAGATGTAGATGTGCTGAAGATGTAGAGGTGCTGAAGATGTAGATGTGCTGAAGATGTAGATGTGCTGAAGATGTAGATGTGCTGAAGATGTAGATGTGCTGAAGATGTAGATGTGCTGAAGATGTAGATGTGCTGAAGATGTAGATGTGCTGAAGATGTAGATGTGCTGAAGATGTAGATGTGCTGAAGATGTAGATGTGCTGAAGATGTAGATGTGCTGAAGATGTAGATGTGCTGAAGATGTAGATGTGCTGAAGATGTAGATGTGCTGAAGATGTAGATGTGCTGAAGATGTAGATGTGCTGAAGATGTAGACGTGCTGAAGATGTAGATGTGCTGAAGATGTAGATGTGCTGAAGATGTAGATGTGCTGAAGATGTAGATGTGCTGAAGATGTAGATGTGCTGAAGATGTAGATGTGCTGAAGATGTAGATGTGCTGAAGATGTAGATGTGCTGAAGATGTAGATGTGCTGAAGATGTAGATGTGCTGAAGATGTAGATGTGCTGAAGATGTAGATGTGCTGAAGATGTAGATGTGGGCTGTAGGCGGCGTAGGCTAGATGCGCTGAAGATGTAGATGTGGGCTATAGGCGGCGTAGGCTAGATGCGCTGAAGATGTAGAAGTAGGCTATAGGCTAGGTATGCTGAGCAAGTAGATGTGCTGAAGATGTAGACGTGCTGAAGATGTAGATGTGCTGAAGATGTAGATGTGCTGAAGATGTAGATGTGCTGAAGATGTGGATGTGCTGAAGATGTAGATGTGCTGAAGATGTAGATGTGCTGAAGATGTAGATGTGCTGAAGATGTAGATGTGCTGAAGATGTAGATGTGCTGAAGATGTAGATGTGCTGAAGATGTAGATAGGCTGAAGGTATAGGTACAGGCAGAGATACAGAGCAGGGCAGACACACATACAGACACCCATACAGTGCAAAATCTCTACACGGCTCCCCCACAAACAGTCCCCAATTCCACTTTGGGGAGAAAGGAGCAAGGCACTGTCCCCAAAATTCGACTAAGCATCGGTCTACTGCAATGTCAATAATGCGCGGTCAAAGTTCAATGCACGAAATATTGTTCAGTTCAATACGAATGTTCAAATAACGTGCTATAATCCGATTCATGTATACAATTAAACTACTGTTCATTTTTCATTGTTCCTGGATAACAATCGCACAAAATAAATTCTTCCGCAAGGAATTAAGTTTACACACCGAAAGTCATTCGCAAAACTAATGTTATATAGCGGCATTGTACGTGCACAGTTTAAAGTAAGCGTCAACACATGCTAAAATGTTAAGGCAGATCGCTCATAGACTCACATAACTTCGGTACGCCGAATATCACATAAAACAGAATCGCACCCACTGGGTTCTGATCACATAACAATTGGTTATTCGTAAAGAATTAGATCTACATCATAAAGGCGCTAAATAAGCATCGGCATGTTAAAATGCTAGAGCGCGTCGCTCATAAAAAGAAAATCGCACCCAATAGGGTTTCAGATAACCTAGTCCGTTAAATTCAATCAATAATGTTCGCATTATTCGTAGGATTCACACATATAGGGTATCACATAAAACTAAATCGTTCCAGAGCAAATTAGCAGTTGGCTATTCACGAAGGATTATAAGAACGGTGCTAATTAAGCATCGGCGCATTGTTTACAAGTCTCACATGCGGGATATCCCGTAAAGGCCGACTGTCCGGTGCGATTTGCCCTTCTATCAGCTACAATTAAAACGTTACTGTTCGTTATCGGTGGATTTTAAACACAACAATAATCATACCCGCAAGACTAAAACAATGTGGGACGAACAGTCCCTCATCACAATTAACGGTCCCACAGTAACCCCGTAGACCACAACCATCTAACAGAACTTTTAAAGTCACCTTAGCAAGGTCCCCTTTCTTTCGTTAGAATTCCGTTGTCCACTGTCCTTGGTCCAGCGAAGAAGGTTCAGGTCGGTTCATCTGTAGGTCAGTTCATTTATCGGTCGGTTCATCTTTGATTGGTCCATCGTGGTTCGGTTCATCGTTGATTGGTCCATCGTCGTTCGGTTCATCGTTGATTGGTCCATCGTCGTTCGGTTCGTCGTCGATCCAGATTACGTCGGATGGCAGCAACGCTGAGGGTAAGGCAGGGGGAAGGCACCCCTGGTAGACGCCGAGGAGAAGGTCGGGGGTCCAGTGTGGGAATTCCATGGAGAGTAGCTCGACGAAACATTCCGCCGACACGATGGTCGCTAGTTCACATCCGCGACGAACGATGCTGGCCATCTCTGCCTGCGTCATCGTAGGGCCCAAGACTTTGTCCAGCACGGGATCCGGAACGTTCAGAAGTGAACAGATATCAAACCCACACGCGTCATCGTCCGAACTGTCAAACGTTCCCAACAGTTTCGTAGGAACCAGGTCGCTGCTGCTGGTGGGTTCCACCGTCGCGGAGACAGCCGCCGAGGGCGAAGCGGCGCTGACCGAACCCGCCGCGGCGGGTGCAGAAGAAACGCCCTTGACGCGTCTCACCCGGTACGGTCGGCAATTCTTTTCGTGCCTCCATCTCGATCGAGCGGCATACGGACCGGAGA
Organism: Lumbricus rubellus; assembly: GCA_945859605.1. Lineage (NCBI taxonomy): Eukaryota > Metazoa > Annelida > Clitellata > Crassiclitellata > Lumbricidae > Lumbricus > Lumbricus rubellus. The sequence goes on from OX243814.1 coordinate 52,717,802, forward strand.
AGACTTGTCCACAGACCGAGCATCGAACCACGCTCTTAGCTTCCATTTCCACGGCTGACTGCTGACGAGTTTCCGAGGACGGCCCGATACGAGAAACCGTGGACGTGCGCACTTCCAGGAACTAGCTGCGAATGAGGGCAGCACTGACTGCGCCGAGGATGCAGCGTCCTAGTAGGCGGGGCTATGGTCATAGGCCGTAGGCGGGGTAGACTAGATGCGCTGAAGATGTAGATGTGCTGAAGATGTAGATGTGCTGAAGATGTAGATGTGCTGAAGATGTAGATGTGCTGAAGATGTAGATGTGCGCAGGCCAGAAGTGCTCACGGGGGACCCAAACGCGCTGACTTGCGCGCACGTAGAAGAACCTTGCGCGCTGACTTGCGCGCCCGTGGAGGACCTTGCGCGCTGACGAAGAACTTGCGCGCAGACGACGAAGAGGAACGCCTGCGGACGCAGACTCGTGCGCCGACAAGGATTCTTGTGCGCACCGACGACGAGACTTGCGCCGTTCGCCTCAAACTCCTTACTGAAAACGGACTGGTCGGCGAGGGTTGCGACGAGGTCGGCTTGAACCGGTCGTAGTTCCGTCCAGGTCTCCCTCGTAGACATCTCTTCCTCGCGCCTTCTTATCCAGCGTCCTGTCTCGTGGCCGATCGACGGCAAAAGCTGTCGTGCCGCCGTTAGCTTCGGCGGGTGTGGCAGGCGATTCCGTTGTAGGTGAACGCTTCCAACGGTGACGTGGCCGACGGCTTGGAGGAGCTGTGGCTTCGTCTGACACCTCGATAGCTGGTTCATCGGTCATCCTGGTAGCTGGCTCACTCCACTGCCCCTTTGTCCGCCCATAGCAGTGGCGAAGTTTGTCGACATGGGACACGAAGGGCTTAGCCTTCGGCGACCTTTGGAGGAGATAGTTGACCGGACCGCACGCCTTCTGTATCATGTAGGGACCCGTGAAATTACGCTGGAATTTTGGGCTACGACCCACAAACTTCCGTGGGCTGAAGTAGTAGACCCAGTCGCCTTCTTCGAATCTTGCCGGCCGTACTCGCAAGTCGTAGCTGTGTTTGCGCCTCTCAGCGTTCCTCTTAAGGCTTTGGCGAGCCACGCCGTAGGCCTTCGCGAATCTTTCGGACAGCTCCGCCACGTAAAACAGACCAGCGGGTCCCTCTCGAATCAGTCGTACAAAATCAGATCGATATCCACCCGGGTCAAAGAGCACAAGTCCACGATTCAAAATCAGCCTACAGGTAGACAGACCGTTCCTATTCACATGAGCGAGACCAATCGTTCTCTGGAGACATCCATATCTCAAGTCAAGAGTTCTAAGACACCCAGCATGAGAAAGAGCATCAACGAAGGCATCGGTTCTAGGAAAAGGATAGGAATACTTCCTTGTCAGATTAGGCCTAACAGATTTGCCGTAACCATTACGAGACCGTAAAGATCTATCTATCTCCTTGGCGAGCACCACATTCGCAGAACATTCACCAAGAGCAGGTTCCACAACACCAGTCGACAACATCTGATCCTGTTCTGCATCAATGGCGGCCTGATACGGAAGCGGCTGCTTCCTCAAGGATTGTCTCACAGGACGAGAGTCTCCGGTGTCAATCCTGTGCTGAGAGATCGTGGTCCTCCCTAGGTCATGGTCCGTGGTCGAGAAAATCTCTTCGTACTTGACCAACAACTCCTTCAGTCTCTCCTTTGTTTCTACCGGAACATCCTCAGAAATCTCCTCCATCAACTTTCCCACTAAGTGTGCTTCACCGGAAGGATCCGTCTGTTCTTCCTTTTCCTTCCTTACCTCGACCTCCACGGGGTGTAAGTCACCCAACATTTGATCGACAGTCAACATAGCAGGATATTCATTCAAGTTTACAACCCTAATACACGCCCTATTAGCATCGTCATTCATCACAACTCGGGCCACATGCAAACCGGGTTGGATTTCCTTCGATTCGGTCATCCACGCCTGGGCAGAAGTTGTCAAATCCCGATATTGCGTCTTACAAGAAACATCGCTCTGGGATCGAGGAAGAATTGTAGTCTCCTCCGCAACCATCACCCTGCGACACCAAAGCGAGCCATTACCCTTAACCAGAGGAATGCGGCGCCGACCAATGAAGAGTGCGCCCTGACCAAAACCCAAGCGACAACGATGCTGCCTCAACCAGTCCATCCCAAGCATTGGTTCGCCTATCTGGTCAGAGACAAGAAAGCCCGTATCAATAGAGAACCCTCTGGAAATCTTAATCGGAACATCAATCTGACCCAAGACTCTAATCTGTGTTCCATTAGCAGCCAAAAGAATGCGGTTACTAGGCTGAAGCGGCAGACCATCAACATCAGCAGAGGGAACCAGGCTTACCTCCGACCCAGTGTCCACTAGGCATGTTCTTTGCTGTCCGTTGATCGTTCCACGGATGTAGATCGCGTTGTTCGTTACGCCCGTTGCTCTGTCTCTCGTCGTGTGGTTGGTGACGGTCGTCCCATTCTGCTCCGACGTCGGTGGGTCCGAGGTGGCTGCGTCGTCACGGCGGTTGAAGAACTGCTGGCGCTGGCGGCACCGGCGAGCCACGTGACCGACCCGTCCACAGTTGAAGCAGGTTATCCCGCGCCCGGGACTACCTGGTGCGTTCCCTTGCGAAGGAGGAGGAGGAGTAGGAACGGTAGATGGAACCGTCCGTGGAACAGCCGGTTCGGCGTTGAAACTCGTGCGATACGAGCCTCGAATCTCGTCCAGCTGTCGGCAGATTCTTCCTTCCATGTCCTGTTGCCACTTACGCTGCGCCGCGAAGAAGCTGTCCAATTGAGACTGGAGCTGTCCACCGGCGTCGACTTCCTGAGACCCTCGCACTCGATTGGCAGGTCTCCGACGATCGTCCAAGTCCGCCGTTTGCTGATACGCGGCGAGGCGTAGAGCCGTTCGATACGCCTCGTCGATGGTCTTAGGTTCACGTTCTCTCACCTTTAGAGACAATTCCCGGTCGCGGATCGCTTCGAGGAAGGCGTCCTTCGCAAGGATTTCGGTCGTTTCGCTGGACGGCACCGGGTAAGCAAGGACGACGAGTCTCCGGATGTCGTGAAGCAGATCACCAAGAGTCTCATCGGCTCTCTGTCGGCGATAATAGAGTTGCGCTCGGAAGGTCTCGGCTTGACCCTCCGACCCGTAGCGTTGACGCAGTCTCTCGACGAGTTGTTCGTACGTGACGTCCGTCCGGGCCCCGAAATCCCATAACAGCTGCGTTGCTGCCTTCTCCAAGGAACAACGGAGGAAGTCGACTTTGTCGGCTGCAGTCCATCGGTTGTGTCTTGCGCACACGTCGAATTGTGCCAAGAACGATTCGAGGGATCCGGTTCCATCGAATTTTCCGGGCTTCACAGGATTCCTCTTTTCACCGACCATGCGACTGACATTCTCCATGACTTTCGACTCCAACCCGCTAACGTCTCTTTCCGCAATCAGCATAGCTTTGCGATCCTTCTTCGGCGCATCGTCGAAGTCGATTTTCTCGAGGAAACGGCTGGACTCGACTTCGTAGTCGACCAAAACGTCCCTTCCTCGTCCAGCGGCGGGTGAAGAAGTCGTTGGGAAGTCAGCAGCATTTCCGTCCGTTCCACCAAACACTGAGTTCCACATTGCTGCTGTTCTGTCGAAATTTCACCGGCGTCGTAGAAGTGCTGCGAATTCTGGAAGCAATTTGAAGCAGTCCAACGAATTTTTCAGTCACACCCCACTTCCGGGGACCAGTTTGTGGAGAACGGGGGCTGGGCGAAGACCCAGGATGACCAGTACCAACCCCTGTCGTCAGGTACCCTTGCAGTCCGCGGAGTCCACTTTAGCGGTAGACTAAAGATTAGCCGACTAGGCTTGAACACGTTTCATTGAAGAATCACAGTTTATTGAAGAATCACAGTTTTCACAGCACGATTTATGTAGCGCCACGATCAGAGAACAGTAATTGATATAGCGCCCAGATTCGGAAAGTCAGTTGCAGCAGAAAGTGAAAGGTCAGACAGCAACAACAGATCGGAATGTCAGTAGCAGCGACTACTGCAGCGCAAGAGTCCGAGCGTCGAAGCAGCTTTGTCCGTCAGCTAGGTTACGGTAGTCAGGCACCGAACCCCAGTCCTGTAGAGGGATACCTGAAGAGGCCGATGTTCTTCTCGAGGCACAGATCAGGATTTACCCCCTCTACAACAGTATCACTCAACGAACGTTTTACCGTCCGTCAAGCCAGATCATTTAGCCTGACTACTACGCGGTTTAGGCGTTCTTCACCAGGCCATTCGTCTGCCCCGAGCAAGCGTACGAGCGGACTTATATACCCTGTATGTGTGCTGAAGATGTAGATGTGCTGAAGATGTAGATGTGCTGAAGATGTAGATGTGCTGAAGATGTAGATGTGCTGAAGATGTAGATGTGGGCTGTAGGCGGCGTAGGCTAGATGCGCTGAAGATGTAGAAGTAGGCTATAGGCGGCGTAGGCTAGATGCGCTGAAGATGTAGATGTAGGCTATAGGCTAGGTATGCTGAGCAAGTAGATGTGCTGAAGATGTAGATGTGCTGAAGATGTAGAGGTGCTGAAGATGTAGATGTGCTGAAGATGTAGATGTGCTGAAGATGTAGATGTGCTGAAGATGTAGATGTGCTGAAGATGTAGATGTGCTGAAGATGTAGATGTGCTGAAGATGTAGATGTGCTGAAGATGTAGATGTGCTGAAGATGTAGATGTGCTGAAGATGTAGATGTGCTGAAGATGTAGATGTGCTGAAGATGTAGATGTGCTGAAGATGTAGATGTGCTGAAGATGTAGATGTGCTGAAGATGTAGATGTGCTGAAGATGTAGATGTGCTGAAGATGTAGACGTGCTGAAGATGTAGATGTGCTGAAGATGTAGATGTGCTGAAGATGTAGATGTGCTGAAGATGTAGATGTGCTGAAGATGTAGATGTGCTGAAGATGTAGATGTGCTGAAGATGTAGATGTGCTGAAGATGTAGATGTGCTGAAGATGTAGATGTGCTGAAGATGTAGATGTGCTGAAGATGTAGATGTGCTGAAGATGTAGATGTGCTGAAGATGTAGATGTGGGCTGTAGGCGGCGTAGGCTAGATGCGCTGAAGATGTAGATGTGGGCTATAGGCGGCGTAGGCTAGATGCGCTGAAGATGTAGAAGTAGGCTATAGGCTAGGTATGCTGAGCAAGTAGATGTGCTGAAGATGTAGACGTGCTGAAGATGTAGATGTGCTGAAGATGTAGATGTGCTGAAGATGTAGATGTGCTGAAGATGTGGATGTGCTGAAGATGTAGATGTGCTGAAGATGTAGATGTGCTGAAGATGTAGATGTGCTGAAGATGTAGATGTGCTGAAGATGTAGATGTGCTGAAGATGTAGATGTGCTGAAGATGTAGATAGGCTGAAGGTATAGGTACAGGCAGAGATACAGAGCAGGGCAGACACACATACAGACACCCATACAGTGCAAAATCTCTACAGTAGTAGTAGTAGTAGTAGTAGTAGTAGTAGTAGTAGTAGTAGTAGTAGTAGTAGTAGTAGTAGTAGTAGTAGTAGTAGTAGTAGTTATAGCAGCAGCAGCAGTAGCAGCAGTAATAGTAGTAGTAGCACATTGCTTTATTTCGATGACTTACTTTTTGTCGTTTGTATAGCTAGAATGCTAACGCAAAACAGAAGGAACTTGATCTGCGTTTTTGCCATCGTTGATCCGAGTCGATGACAGACCTAAGCTTACACTGTTGAAGATATTCTGCCTCTGGGAGCTTTCTGTTCATAGCTGCATTTATTTTTATTTTTATATAAGAAATCGATAAAAGTATTTGCATAAGACATACAATTGCGTGATTTATTGCTTCTGTTGTGAATGCTGTGGCATTCATCCAGTGCGAGTGGCATTGGTCCTTATAATTTCAAAAATAATCATGGCCATTTGCCTTACCATACATTTTATTGAACCCAAGCAATGATAGGGCCTATTTGATACTGAGAAACAAGTATAGTAGAAAAAGGGATAAAAGGCCTGCAACCTTATAGGGAAGCTGGGTTCCGCTAGTGGACCACCTGTAGCAATAGTTAGGCCCTATAAATTTTGGCAGAGTTGGTAAGCTACTATGAAACAGGGGCGGATCCAGGGGGGGCTTATCCGGCCATGGCCCCCCCATTTAGAATTCCCATGTATCGTGGCCCCCCCCCATTTGGATTGAACATGCTGTGGAGCAATGTACACATGTATAAATGTTGGCAGAGTTGGTAAGCTACAATGAAACAGGGGCGGATCCAGGGGGGCTTATCCGGCCATGGCCCCCCCCCAGTTAGAATTCCCATGTATCGTGGCCCCGCCCCATTTGGATTGAACATGCTGTGGAGCAATGTACACATGGTACAATTTGGCCCCCCCTATTAAGAAATACCCATGCATTGCGGCCCCCTCAAAAAATTTGGCCGGATGACTAAAAAAAAAAAAGTCATCAACTTTTTGGGTGGACAAAATGGTATTATTTTCCCGAAAATTTGGCCGGATAACTAAAAAAAAGGTTATCAACTTTTTTGGCGGATACGAGAATTTTTTTTCCCAAGGCCTAAATTTTTTCCGGACCCAAGACCAAGAATTTTTGGCCCCCCCCCCATCCTAAATTTCTGTATCCACCCTTGCTATGAAACGCAGTTCTCAACTAGCTAACTACGTTTATTAAATTTAACGGAGCACTATGCAATATGAGTAATGATATTCTAATTTTAAAGAGCAAGATGTTAGTCAAGTTACGTAAGGTGATAAGTGTGTCAATTGTTACAAATACGAGGTTCAGGGCATTTTAGTGAAAACATTCGAAAATTTGGCCTCTCAAAAGTCACTCTCATAGTTGCCGCTATACAATGCATTGCATGTGAGGTCGAAATATTTAAAATTAATGTTTTCTGAATATTTACAGATTTTAATGAGCCTTAACTTCACTCTACCCTCAGTCAATATTTCTTTCGTTCGTCAAAACATGATTAAGCATGAGCATTGGAACATCGATTGCAAAGCGAATGTCATTCATTTGGCTAAGCACCTACAGCATTATTAATAGGCCTACTAGAACCGCCACCATAACCATCAATCTATGAAATATGCAGTAAAATTATTCTGTCTTTCTCAGCTTGATTTTATCACTGCTACCATTGACTTTGACGGACTTTGACTTTACACTGAAACTGTACAATCCATCTGGTTCCTTACAATGGTTTTGGTCTCTCAGAGCTGTAGGCCTAGACTACTCTGAACGACCGCCGGAAAAATCGACATTTTTAGGCAAAAATTTCTGACGACCTTTTTTATAGTCATCGCATGCATTTTTCAGGATTTGCCGTCCGAAAACCCATGAAAACGTGTATAAACGCTCACATTTCGGGATTGTTTGCCTTATAATACGCGATTTTTCTCTGCGTATACCCACTTGGTCTTTCTGAGGTGAGTAGGCTATAGGCTGTAGGCTATAGTCTACCCGCGTATACCCTTGAGTAGGCTATAGGCTATACAACCCTGGTCTCTCTACTTGCCGGTTGCTTAGACATTCCAAAGATTTATATTAAATTTACATCGTAAATAATACGACAGTCAAAATTTGTTTATATTTAAGCCCTCCTACTCATTTTTCCCCGTGAGTTCTTAAATTATTGGCAACAACAGAGTCATAAATAAACCTAAAACAATAACATCCACTGTGCAGTTATTATTACAATGGCATTTAAACCTAAGTGAACTCTATATTATTATTATTACTCATGTACGGCTTAAAGATAGATATAGATCTAAGATTGTATTTTTGAGTTTATAGCCAAGAACAAAATTTTACTGAAAATCAATTATTACACTTTCTTTAGCATAATATTAGCCTACTGTTTACGATTCGAGACATGTCTTAGATCTTGGTAGCAGAATTAAACCTAAATTATGCAGAAGTCAATGCAGACTGATATCAGGCAGGCAGATTGACAAACAGACAGACAAACCTTAGCTCGAGGGTACGCGTATACCTTAAAATAGAATACGTTAAAATACGTGCGTACGTTTCAAAAATAGAATACTCGTATGGTACGTACCGTACACGAAAATTTTATTTATGGTTTACTCGGCGACCCATAGCATACGTATAATCTGACGTCAACTGTAGGCCTATGCGTCATTGAAACCGGTAGGCTACTTCCGGTAGCGTTGCAGTAAATGTAATTCGATAAATTCTTCTGTTATAATTAATTTAATGCAAATTGTAGGCCTACAATGTATTTCTGATGAGAGCCAAGTGCACGTCACTGGTTTGCAAATTGTTATAACTCGAAAGTTGCAGTAGGCCTACATTTAAGCTTATGTCTTATTGCCTACGCATCAGTCAGCGATACCCAGAGATCATTGGAAGAAATAAACGCACGTGAAAGTTTTGAAAAATGCGAAAAACAATTATTTTATTGAATGCAATTTTTTGACAAACATTTTTTGGTTGGATCAGGCAATCGCATAATAACACACCTTTGAAGTGCTACAGCAGAACTGAGCCGACTGACTGACATTAGTGCATTAGCCTAAGTGCAATGGGTAATCCTGCAGTTTAGGTACTTTTATTATTTTGCACTGTTATACGGGATATTAATTTATCAGCAATAGTTTGAAGGAAGACATTGACCACCCTCCCATCCCTCCCCCACTTCGACCCCTCCACCCCCTCCACCCCCACCCCTCCCCACCCCCACCCATCCACCCAAACCCCTCGACCCCCAAACATTTTAGTTAGGTGCTTTTATTGGGGTGGATGGGTGGGGGTGTGGAGGAGCGTGGGTGGGTGGGGTGGAGAGGTGGGTGGGGAGGAATGGGGAGGGTGGAGGGGGTGGGATGTGTAGAGAGGTGGGGGTGGGGGTTTGGCTGGAGGGTGTGTGGAGGATGGAGGAGTGGGGGAATTGTGTGGGTGGAAAGGGGTGGAGGGGTGGGGATTGGGCTCCCACCCCATATCCCTCCCCCACCCCTCCACCCCTTCCCACCCACCCAATCCCCCCACCCCTCCATCCTCCACACCCCTCCAGCCCAACCCCCCACCTCTCTACACATACCACCCCCTCCACCCTCCCCATTCCTCCCCACCCACCTCTCCACCCCACCCACCCACGCTCCTCCACACCCCCACCAATCCAGTGCATCCACCCCAATAAAAGCACCTAACTAAAATGTTTGGGGGTATGGGTGGATGGGTGGGGAGGGGTGGGGGTGGAGGGGTGGAAGTGGGGAGGGAGGGATGGGGGAGGGTGGTCAATGTCTTCCTTCAAACTATTGCTGATAAATATCTCGTATAACAGCGCAAAATAATAAAAGTACCTAAACTGCAGGATTGCCGTGCAATGTATGCTGGATAAACATAGACCTACATTGCGTTTTGCAATTTTCTACCCCGTATACTGGGTTGTTTGTTTGCTTAAATTAAATTGAACATTCTTTTAATGAGCAATGACATGGTTAACGTATTTTATTTATTGTTTACGTACCCTAAAATAGGGTACGTTAAAATACGTAGGTATGTACCTTTCAAAAAATAGAATACGTATGGTACGTACCCTCGAGCTTTGAGACAGACTGACAAACAGACAGAGTCATGGAACCGAAAAAATAGCACTTTTCTTAGACAAACTAATATCGTTATTAAGAAGAAGGTATTTAATGGATTGCGAACGGATGATGATTGGCGCAGTAACAAATGATCAAACGGATAGGAATTATACTGGTCTGTTGCAACAGTTATAATGACATATTTTTTAACATTGGACAGTTTAGAACACTCTGACTTCTCCTCTTCCTTGCAACAGGATGTCGTTGAGTTCTATCACATAAGAAACTAATGACAACGTTTTTCGATTCAAATGCATTTTATTAGTCGTAGCGTTTTCCAATTTTCGATCTGAATAAAATCAAAGCACCAATTACCGAGCTTGAGAATTTAAAAGTTCACATAGCCTTAATATGGCCTGCAACCGTGATAAATAAGAAATAGAAATATTAATAGGCTTAAAATTCAATAATGTTTCCTTTCTTTCTCGTTTGCATCATGCAAACTATCCTGTTTTTGAACAAGATTCTTTGAACTCTGGAGCATTTGTGGCGATCCATGGATATTGGATTTCTGTTGGTGCATCAAAAGTCACTTCACATCGATAGTTGTCATTTGCTCCACCGTTGGTTGCAATGGTTGACTCTGCATAGAACACGTCACCAATCCTCTCCATCTGAAGCGTATACGATGCCAAGAAATCTCCGTTTAGACTCCAGGTTACAATCGGGCGGATGGGATGAAGAACGCTGTCAGCGAAAGTGATGTTGCACGACACACCGGAAGAACTGGTATCGATCGAAGTGCGTGAACATTGTGGACCTGTGCCTGGAGAATAGAACGTATGTATATATATATTCATAGGCTGAAGAAAAAAGCCAGTGGGTGCTGTTGTTTCACCATACGCAAAAATAGCCTATTTTCCTCCGGTTAACTTGTGCTTTCTGCCGCTACCGATAGGCCTATTATTCAGTCGATTAATCATCATGCAGTAATTCAGCTGCAGGGATATGTAGTTTTGACATTTTCTGGTCCTGTTCTATGTTGGTTTGCATGTTGTCAGCACTATTGTAATAGAGCTCAGTCAGTTCTTTGATGTCTCACCAATGTCTGATCTAAATGTTTGTGAGCGATCTTGAAGACCATCACTTGGATTGTTATTGTGTTTGCACAAACATGACGATTTGGCGATTAATTATCTACATGAAAATTGTTGCTTTTGTTGGTCTTTATGCAGGTCGTACGGAGTCGAAATATATCAATCAGGCTACTGACGACAAAACCGATGCAGATTAGCTCCGGTTTGGAAACAAATTCAAATCAACTTTGGTCAAGAATTTAACACGCAATCTCGAAAATAAAACACCCATAGCCTATAAGTGGAAAAAACTTACGAATGACAAGTAACTTAGCACCAACGTTGTCTGCACTGTCGACACATTTCCCAACATACAACCCAGCAGTTGATATCGGAATTCCAGTTACTGTTGCCTTCTTGATAACTAGACCGGCCTCTTTAACTTCGTAGAGATCAATCAATGATGGATTCCTAATACAGCCGATATCGATGATGTTTTGAAGACCATACTCGTCTGATGATGGAAGAACGCTCCATGATACGCTTTGAGGGTCAGTTTCCAGATTCATCATTATATCCAGCTGTCCTTCGTAAACAACCAGGTTCTTCAGATTCGGCTCACATTGATAATCTAAAAGCAACAATCTTCTTGGAGCTGCTGAATTTCTCAGTCAGTGGTCACATAATAGCACACTAGATAGTAGTAGGCTATCTTATTTATTGCAATGCTGCCGTTAGGCTTCCACTGTGGCTAAATCAGAATTTATGAGTAGATCTATTAGGCTACTTTTTGGTTTCTCGCACGTTATGCGAAAAATCAAAAGTAGCCTAATTCAAAACTGCAAATCAACCAACTTTAGGCCTAATAATGTAATTTACAAATTACAACCCTTCAAAGGAAATGGGACAGACCATGATAGTTTTAAAGCGGGCGACACCAGAAATAAGTTTATGTTCACAGTGCCAGTAGGCCTACTAATCTAAATTTTTATATCGCCCAATATTTTTTCTATTATAATTGATCATTCATGAAATTCCTAAGCAGCATTATTATACCCTGCTGATTTTATAAGCTTACAGATCGAAAACTGGAAACATTCTAACAAATTATTTCAATTTAAGCCACAAAATCATCACTGCTCGTGTTTCAAAGTAGACCGAGAGTAGAAAAACTCAACTCGCCTAGCCACACATAGGCTACAGTCATACAGCATCCAAAGAATTGATCAGCCGCTCAACGAATTGTTAGAAAATGATAATAGTTGTAAGATTTACTTTAAAATTGCATTCCACAGTTCGTTTATTAATTTAAAGAAGACACAATGTATTAAAGTGATAGTAATGTAACGATGTAGTGCACTTGCTGATAGAAGTGGAAAATGATGAACAGATTGTGGTCGTTGTCTTTTCTGCACTTGCACTTGTGACCTCAGCAGTAACTGTTGTTGTTGGTGCTGACGCTGCAAACAAAAATGAGATAAAACAATGAACTTTTATTTTAATTTTTTTTTTATCACGCTTACATAAAAATTTAACATGAATGCGTCATTTTTTATAATAGTTAAGCTTATGTCCTACAGCGCATAATGGTCTTATGAATAAAGTTGACGCCATCACTCGACACACATAATAATTGGTCTGCTTGCGTTATGCCAATAGCAAAAATTATAGGTATCTGCCTACGTACTATACAGCCTATTATAATAGTACTAAGTACACTAGGCCTATATAAATAATAATTGCATCTGTTGCAATTGCTTGTAAACTGAAATTTTGGCATATGAAGCATAAATATTCATACCTTTTTATTCGTTCAACTTTATCTCATGAAATTTTGGAATCATATTCTTGGTCCAATGCTCTAACTATGTGGATAATGTTAGCGCGATATGTTATCAGGCATTAGAGATATATGAAAAACAAATTGGCTTACTTTTTTAATCACGGTGTAGGCCTATGTCTAGTTCGACTGCATATTCATATTCGCTTTATTCGTCGACACGCAGAGAGAGATCCTTAACCTAAGGTATTCTTTTGCTGCCCGCGGAGCTTTCAGATAATTTATGACGTCTTGGGACAACTCGAGTCCAATGACTTGCTACGCTAGAATATCGGGTAAACGAGGCGGTGTAAAGGTTTCAAATTACCCCTGGACGCTAGATTTGAATCAATCGCATTTATTGCACTAAAAAAATCAGGAAAATGCTCTTGCTTCTTGTTTTGGTCTGAAGATTTTCATCCGTCATCCGACTTCGTGTTTTGTTATCAATATTCTGATCCGGAAAAAATAATAGCCTCGAAGCCGTTTCTCCTAATAACTTTAGCGTCGTATTAGTCGCTCCTTCGTATAGGACGCGATTCAGCGGAGCCAAAGAAATTGATACGTTAAGTTGACCTAAGAAAGAACAAAGTTTCGTTAGAAACATGCATACACTTTGATTAAAGCATTTCAAACTGACTGAAAATATTATAACCACCAATCGTCACACCTGAATAATTGATTGCTGCTTCTCGCACTATCTTGGCTTTGCAGCGAGACAAACGGGGCGATCAGACCGGATCACGCGCATTATTGTAGTCTCAAATGCGGTGCTGGAGTTCGGATCACCATGCACGTAGACTGACTGATTAGATTAAGCGAAGATTTTAAATCGGTTTGCTCTCAATAATGATTAGGCGGTGACAGGACAGTTACCCCGTGGACAATTACCCCCGGACAATTACCCCTCCGACAATTACCCCTGGACAATTACCCCCAGGACAATTACCCCCCGGACAACTACCCCCCGTGCCAATCACCCCCCGGACAACTACCCCCGTACCAATTACCCCCGGACAATTACCCCCCCCCGTGCCACAGTGTGAGCTTGTTTTTCTCTCACGTGTTAATCTGTTACCAGTCTCTTTTTATTTGTCAGACGTTCAGCGCTGCCTAAGCCTATCCTAAATTAACTTTACTGTGGTATAACCAATTACCCCCGTGCAAAATTAAGTCATGTTAAACGCCTGCCTAATTAAATATTTAAATGTTATTGATAGAGTTATGACTTTAGTTAGCATAATAACTGAGCAAGGTTAACTTCAACGTTTTAAACGCCTGCTTAATAAAATATTTAAATGTTATCGATAGAGTTCTGCCTATTGTCGTACTCAAACGAAACGACACCATTTTTGCTAAATTCTTGTGTTTCTTCTGTTTCACGTAGAGAAAACCTGTACGCAGATAGCTAAGAAATAATGGTAGTAGCGAGGATCTAGTGTGCATAAGTGTGTACAATACGTATTGCAGAGTGAGATAGTGAAGAAAGATGGTTATACCACAGTAAAGTTAATTTAGGATATTGTCCAGGGGGTAATTGCCCTAGGCTATACTCTAACATTCTTCTCCATCAACTTGTAAACCAATCGGTGATTTCTTTGATCAACATCGATTCTTATCTGAAATGACGATCACGATGTCTCTTCAAATGATCATCCGTCGATTGGTTATAATAGAAATGGCGCCACAGAAGTCATTGGATTAGATTCGATCAACTAAAGTAAAGTGACCCTCAGTCCGATAATCAACTCGGTCAACTTACCCCTCAGGCCGATTGTCGACGCGCTGTTAAAGCAGTAAGTCTTATCCACCCCCCACCCCCTAGGTTTTATCAATTTCAAGCTTTATCCGTATGAAATAACAATTTGACCTTTTAGGTAGCTGTAGGCCAGTGTAGGGGGTTCATTGGCACAAATTTTGGGGTAAAATGTGAGATGATACCTCACACCGTTCGCTGTTTCATATTGATTGTCGATAGATAGGGCCTATGAATGTTTTTTCTCTCTTTTGATTGTAAAAAAATTACTTATAGCCTAACTAGTTTTTATAGTTGAATATTTGACTTTACTATAATTATATACACTATTCTTCTATAAAATAAATCATGTTCTACATACACACAGAATCCAACATTCTGCTTATGCGTAAGTAGGCCTACACGTTTTGTGGAATCTATACGGGTACCCATGGAAAAAAATCATAATTTCGAGTTCAAATCAAATCATTTTATTTTGCAACCAAAAAAAAATAATAATCAAGAAAACAAGAACAAATCGAATCAGGCATCAAAGAGAACAGGGTTAACAAATATAAAAAAGCAATACTTAACTAATGATGCCAAAAGTTAGAATTTGATTGCACAGGGGACCCAAAAGGGTCTTGCAACCCCGCTAGGCGAGTCCCCTGGGCGGTAGCATCAAGATTATGATGGCCATTGAGTTGCCATAGAGTGGTTCTGACATAGATTATGAGTCAAAATAACCAACGGAAAAAATAAACAACAAACACCTTAACTAAAGCACAGTTATACAATCGATGATCAAAGAGCCTGTTGTATGAGGTTCAGGCACGGAGATCCTTGGATGGTCGAGAAATACACAAGTACATGTAGTAGGGATTTGTCACAAAACTGCCTTTGTGACTGCCACTTATTGTGGCGCCGCCTGGCGAATGCGCTAGAGACTCTTGCCGCCTACGTGGTCCAACTCTTGGACACCACTTTTATTGATGGCCGTCGCCAGTCATATGGTCGTGGAAATACTGGATTAGCAGTTCGTCGCACGCCTCTACAGCGTGCTCGGGATGACCGTCGTGCTGCTACCGTCTTCCGACGTCTTCTACTACGACTTCCGGTGGATACGTCTGCGACTTCCGGTGTCTGCACGTCTTCGACTTCCGGTTCCTGTGACGTCTACGTGTGCGCCTCCGAGCACACTTCCGGTGTCAACAAGACTCCGACGTCTTCGACTTCCGGTGTCTGCACGTCTTCGACTTCCGGTTCCTGTGACGTCTACGTGTGCGCCTCCGAGCACACCTCCGGTGTCAACAAGACTCCGACGTCTTCGACTTCCGGTGTCTGCACGTCTTCGACTTCCGGTTCCTGTGACGTCTACGTGTGCGCCTCCGAGCACACTTCCGGTGTCAACAAGCCTCCGACGTCTTCGACTTCCGGTGTCTGCACGTCTTCGACTTCCGGTTCCTGTGACGTCTACGTGTGCGCCTCCGAGCACACTTCCGGTGTCAACAAGCCTCCGACGTCTTCGACTTCCGGTGTCTGCACGTCTTCGACTTCCGGTTCCTGCGACGTCTACGTGTGCGCCTCTGAGCACACTTCCGGTATCAACGCGCCTTCGACGTCTACGCCTCCGACGTCTCCGAGTACGCCTTTGAACAGGCATCCTACACGCAGTGACGATACGTTGGACAATACGCCATTGAGACATTCGTACCACAGACACTTTCGGAGTTTATCCTCTTTAAGACTTCGGCCACACAGGCGAAGCCGATCCCACGTAAAATAAATACATTGAACAAGAGACAAGTTTGTGTCAGATTTATAATCTAATTTAGGTCGCCACCAAATTAACTCAATGCGGGAGATAGGATAAGTTAGTCACAAAATTCAACAGTTAGTGTCGAGTATCAGGGACCGCAAACGTAACTTAAAAAGACAAAGACTAGGCAGCAGTCTAATGGAAATAGGAATAACATTCCATGTTTGAACTCCACTGTATTTAACAGAGAAGCGTCGAGTGTTTGTGTGGGCATAGGGCAAATGGTAGGAATCAGCGTGTCTGGTATGGTATGAATGCACCTCAGTAGTATGGATAAAAAAATTCTTAAACACAGGAGGTAATAGGCTATGGAAATATTTAAACATGAATCCACCTATCTGCATCTGTCTAATTTGGTAAACATTGAGAAGGCTGTATTCGTGGAATTTAGATTCAGTCGAAGTTCCATAGGGCAAGTTTGCTATATATCTAATTGCTCGCTTTTGGAGCTTCATTAGATCCAGAAGACTAGATTTATAGGTAGAGGCCCATATTATGTTACAGTATGTGAGGTAAGGGTATATGAGTGAGTAATACAAAGTAAGACGAATTTGAGGAGGCACTAGCTGGGAGGTACGGGATAATATTCCAAGATTTTTAGCGATTTTATTAGATACAGTTTTTATGTGGTCTTTCCAGGTTAGGTGTTGATCTACATACACTCCTAAAAATTTGGTTGATATTACCTGGGTGAGTGGGACCCCTTCAATGCACACCCCCAGGTTTCCTGTATGACAACTCTTTCTATGGGATTTAAAAATTATATAATTAGTTTTATCCAGATTTAACGACAGTTTATTAGCATGGAACCATTCGGCTACATTTTTAAATTCAAAGTTGACGTCATTAAATAGAGTTTCAAGAGATGAGCTGGAGTAAAATACATTAGTGTCATCAGCGAAGAGTATAAAGTACAACAGAGAAGATGCATTAGGGAGATCATTGACATAGATCAGGAACAGCAAAGGACCGAGAATTGACCCCTGGGGTACTCCAAAATGAATTTGCCGAAGGTTAGATAGAGCACCATTACAGGAAACCAATTGGGATCGATTAGTAAAATAACTTGAGAACCAATTTAATTGGGTGCCCCGGATCCCATAAATGCTTAGTTTTTTTAGTAAGATATCATGATTAACAGTGTCAAATGCTTTTGCCAGGTCGAAATAGATTCCTATTGCGTACTGGTTATTTTCAATTGCATTGGAGATTTTGTCTTGCATACTCATTAGGGGCATGTAGGTAGAGTGCCCGGATTGGAAACCATGTTGAGAAGGGAAGAGAACATTTCCCTTAGAAAAGAAATTATTAAGACGTTCATACATAGCTTTTTCAAAAAATTTTGAGAAAAATGGTAGTACTGAAATGGGTCTATAGTTTGTTACATCGTCTTTAATCCCTTTTTTATAAACTGGAACCACTTTGGCAATTTTTAAAGAGTGGGGAACTATCCCAGTGCTAAAAGAACAGTTTATTATACCTGATAAAAGATGGGCAACCGCGGGTAGCGAGTAAAGTGCAATACCAGGATCAATATCATCAACTCCTTTGCCGTGTGAACAATTAATGGAGTGCCCAAGTTGGATAATTTCCTCTGGGGAGGTTTCACTGAGTCCAAATGATTCAATAAGTGATGAAGGCATAAATTTCTCAAAGGAGGTCGTGGCATTGGGGAGTTTAGCTGCAAGTGTCTGATAAAACTGTGAAGTATGAATTAAATTTGTTTGCCATGGACCCAGGGTCAGAAATCTTCACCCCATCGACTGTTAGAGATAAGACATTTTTATCTACGTTATCGTTTGTACCCATAAGAGTTCGCAAGAGGCTCCAGGTTTTCTTCAAATTATTGCTATGCTTACAGAATTCTGAGGCATAATAATTTTTCTCAGCTTGAATTCTCAGTGATTTAAATTTGTTTCTATAAGAAACAAACTTGAGCTTATTACTATCATTTGGGCTTTTTATAAACTTCAGATATAGCGCAGATTTTTTCCTACAGGATTTAAGGAGACCCTTTGTCATCCAAGGTTTTTTGGGAGTGGAATTTCGTCCGTACTTATTTTGAATAAGAGGGAAAAATTCATTATAGGACTCCATGTATTTGGATTGGAATAAATCGTACGCCTCGTTAGCATTTTGGTTAGCACAGGCTTCCAAGACGGGGGACCAATCAATTTGGGCAAGGGCTTCATTAAAAGCAGTTTTATTTGACTCCGTGAATAGTCGATGAGTACCAACAGGAGGTTTGTTAAAAGGCAGAGGACCATAATCAAACTGAGCTAGAATAGGCAGATGGTCAGAGATATCAATAGCTAGGATGGATGACTTAGTTAGTTTTGGCCATGTGTTAGTGAAAATATTATCTATAAGAGTGGAAGAGTTGCAAGTAATTCTCGTTGGTCTGGTGGTGGCAGGTAGCAAATGATGTGAGGTCATGCAACTGTAAAATTCAGCAGTACTCCTATGCTCTGCGATTTTTAACAAGTCCACATTGAAGTCTCCCATCAATAATAGATCCTTAGACTTTTTATAGAGTTTAGTTAGTAAGCAATCTAAGTCATTCACAAAGTCATTAAGATTATGATCTGGTGGTCTATAGATAATTCCCGTAGTCATGGATCCTATTTTTAGATGAATTTTCAGGAAGTATCCTTCAAATGATGGGAATGAGGTCATGGGGCCCTGATCTGAGACATCTATAATTTCGTAAGAAATTCCCTCTTTAACCAGGAAGCCCACCCCTCCACCTCCCTGAGAAGAACCTCTTGATTTATGGATAAAGTTGTATCAGGGTATGTTATTCAAGTCGACATTATTTTCCTCCAGCCAAGTTTCAGAAAGCCCCAAAATGGACACTGGGAGAATATTTAATAGATCTCTGATCTCAGGTAATTTTGGTAATATGCTTCGACAGTTTATATGCATAACAGATAGAC
The DNA here is from genome assembly GCA_945859605.1 of Lumbricus rubellus. NCBI lineage: Eukaryota > Metazoa > Annelida > Clitellata > Crassiclitellata > Lumbricidae > Lumbricus > Lumbricus rubellus. Next base: position 52,736,777 of record OX243814.1, read on the forward strand.
AATTGGGGGAAGTAGAGAAGTCCGGTTGCAGGGAATGTGGGGTAATATAGGTACTATCATAGGTTATATCATTGAAATAATTACTATCAGGATCAAGATCAGGACAGTTTAATAAAGGGCGGTTTTCAAATTCATTAACAAACAATTTCAGGCATGGTTCAGAAGAATTACATAGCAAGGGATGGGACCTATTTTGATCATTATATTGTACACGGTCTAGGCAATTCACCTCATCATCAACATCACAACAAAAGGGGAGTTCCCTGTCAATACAGGTGGGACATAGGCATACTTTTCCTACGCAGAGTGAACAAGAATCATCCCTAGAGTGCAGGGGACAATGTGCCTTCAATTGATGGTCATTATTAGTTGGCTCAATTCCTGTATCAATCGAAGCTATGTGGAAAACGTGCTGGGAGTGTAGGCCTACCCCAGAGGGATGAGTGCTGGTTGGGGCAAGTGTGGTTGGGGCAAGATGGTGGTTGGGGTGGAGTGGGGCTGGGACAGGTTACGGGTTGATGCAAAATAGGGTGGATGGGTTGGGAAGAGTCCTAAATTTTCCGTGCAGTGCTGGGTTCCCCAGAAAATTTTGGCAAATTCGTGCCGCAGACGGTTGAGAGGTGGTTTGAAGGTGAAAAAACCTAAATTTCTCGGGCAACGCCGGGTATAGCCCTATAAGCTAGTAAACTAATGATTGAATCTATTTAGTATAATGTATGTGATTCACCTGGTCTTTTAACGGTAAGTGCAGGCAGAATGCAACCGCATACCAAAAGGAACTTGACCTGCATCATAGCCATCGTGTAATAATGTCTGTGTCGATTCATCCACAGAACTAATGCTTTAGGCTTAGCGGATGTATCAACTTTAATATACGACACCTACGGCGTTATTTGACTCGCAGTATGCATGATAATTTATTACAGACAATCGTTAACGATTTCAATTAAATCTAATATGAAACCCGTGTCATTCACATTATGCGGAAGTAGATTTTGAAAGGCTTTCAAAAACATGACAACAGAAGAATAGCAATTTAATTTGATTTCTGTCTGAGTTATGATTAGTTGCAGCAATTAAATTTATCTCCAAGCAATTTTGGATTTGGAATTGGTATTGACTCGCAGTAAATTTTCGCTGTCGGCTATTATAAACCACTTTATTCTATAGCCTTAGGCTACTAATAGATCTATAGCTCTGACGTCTGTGCGATAATAACGACAGTGATTTGTCGTCTTTGGCATGCTATATATTATAGCCATTTGCAATTTTAAACTTTGTCAGCGGTAGCCGAAGGTGGCAACTAAACTTAAGCAATTTCGAAATAAGATAAATATTGATATTTGTTGCCACGTGATTTTGACATAAATTATACACATTTCTGAAGACACTTAAGCAGAAAGGTCAGTTCAAATGAGTATGTTGGGCTGGTTACTGGTTAGTAAGTGAAAATCCGGGAATCAGGTTGAGAAGACGGAACGTTGCTTCTGTAGGCCGGTGTAAAGGTTTCAAATTACCCCCTCCTAAACATTACCCCCGGTAACTTGAAACCGGTTTCAGATTACCCCCCGAAAACTAGATTTGCATCAATCATCGCATTTATTGCACTAAAAAAATCAGAAAAATCGTCCCGCTTCTTGTTTTGGTCTGAAGATTTTCATTCGTCATCCCACTTTGTGGTTTTTAATCAATATTTTGATCGGAAAAAAAATAATAGCCTCGAAGCCATTTCTCCATGTAATTTCAGCGGCGATTTAGTATTTTAGTTACAGACGAAAATATTGATAACAAACCACGAAGTGGGATGAAAGATTAAAATCTTCAGACCGAAACCAGAAGCGGGATGATTTTTCTGATAATTTGAGTGCAATAAATGCGATGATTGATGCAAATTACAGTTTTCAGGGGGGTAATGTTTAGGAGGGGGTAATTTGAAACCTTTACACCGGTGTAACGGTTTCAAATTACCCCCTGTTGAACATTACCCCCCCCCCCGGTAACTTGAAACCGGTTTCAGATTACCCCTCCCCCCCGGAACCTAGATTTGCATCAATCATCGCATTCATTGCACTAATAAAATCAGAAAAATCATCCTGCTTCTTGTTTTGGTCTGAAGATCTTCATCCGTCATCCAACTTTGGGGTTTGTTATCAATATTTTAATCGGAAAAAATAATAGCCTCGAAGCCATTTCTCCTTGTAATTTCAGCGGCGATTTAGTATTTTAGTTACATCCCCAGGATCTTACCCAGAATCAGACGTGCATTCTGATTTTCGAGGCGAGTACACGCTGCCGCCGAAAAATTGGGCTTTTTGTGCAGACAATTTCTGACGTATTTTTTTTAGTCGTCAGATGTGTTTTGATGATTTTTCGCTCGAAATCGCTTTGTCGCGGCGTAAAACACTCAAAATCTGTAATTTTTTTTAAGAATTTTGAAATTAATATTGTCTTATAACCTTCAACCGTGATGAATAAGAAATAGAAATATTAATAGGTTAAAAATTCAATAATGTTTTCTTTCCGTCTCGTTCTGCAACATGCAAATTATCCTGTTATTGAACAAGAATCTTTGAACTCTGGAGCATTTGTGGCGATCCATGGATATTGGATTTCTGTTGGTGCATCAAAAGTCACTTCACATCGATAGTTGTCATTTGCTCCACCGTTGGTTTCAATGGTTGACTCTGCATATAACACGTCACCAATCCTCTCCATCTGAAGCGTGTTCGTTGACAAGAATTCTCCATTTAGACTCCAGGTTACAATCGGGCGGATGGGATGAATAACGCTGTCAGCGAAAGTGATGTTGCAAGACACACCAGAAGAACTGGTATCGATCGAAGTGCGTGAACACTGTGGACCTGTGCCTAGAGAATAGAACGGGGAAATGTATAATTTGTATATTCATAGGCTAAAGCAAAAGGCCAGTGCGTGCTGTTGTTTCACCATATGCAAAGAAGAATCGCCTATTTTCCTACGATCAACTTGTGCTTTCCTCCGCTACCGATACGGCTGTTATTCAGTCGATTAATTATCATGCAGTAATTCAGGGATACAGTTTTGGCATTTTCTGGTCCTGTTCTAGGTTGGTTTGCATGGTGTCAGAACTATAATAATTATACTAGAGCCCATTCAGTTCCTTGATGTCTAACCAATTTCTGCTTCTGAGATTTTTCAGTGAACGATCTTGAATACCAGCACCCATCACTTGGATTGTTGTTGTGTTTACCCAAGCATGACGATCTGGCGATTAATTAACTACATGAAAATTGTTGCTTTTGTTGGTCTTTATGCAGGTCGTACGGGTTCGAAATGGCAATCAGGCTACTGACGACAAAACCGTTGCAGATTAGCTCCGGTTTGGAAACAAATTCAAATCAACTTTGGTCAAGAATTTAACACGCAATCTCGGAAATAAAACACCCATAATTATAATTGGGGAAAAAACTTACGAATGACAAGTAACTTTGCACCAACGTTGTCTGTACTGTCGAAACATTTCCCAACATACAACCCAGCAGTTGATATCGGAGCTCCAGTTACATTTGCCTTCTTGATAACTAGACCGGTTTCTTTAACGTCGTAGAGATCAACCAATGATGGATTCTTATTACCACCGATATCGATGATGTTTTGAAGATTGTACTCATCTGAAGATGGAAGAACGCTCCATGTTACGATTCGAGGATCAGTTTCCAGATTCATCAATATATCCAGCTGTCCTTCGTAAACAGCCAGGTTCTTCAGATTCGGCTCACAGTTATAATCTAAAAGTAACAATTTCCTATCCGCTGCTGAATTTCGCAGTCAGTGGTCACATAATAGCACACTATAATATTATTATAGTCTCTCATTTATTGCAATGATGCTGTCCTTAGACACCCACTGTGGCTGAATCATAACTTATAAATAGATCTATTACTTTTTGGGTTCTCGCACGTTTTGCGAAAAATCAAAAGTATTTCAAAACTGCAAATCAACCAACTTAAAAAATTTAATTTACAACCCTTCAGGGATATGGTACAGACCATGATAGTTTGAAAGCGAGCCACACAAGATTTTTTTTATTTTCACTTAGTGTCAGTGCTAATCTAAGTTTTTAGGTCGTTCATAATTTTTTATACTATTACCTATAATTGCTCATTCATCAAATTCCTAAGCAACATTATTATGCCCTATTGATTTTATAAGATCGAAAACTGGAAACATTCTAACAAAATAATTAATTATATAAATTTAGGCGACAAAAATCATAACTGCTCGTGTTTCAAAGTAGACCAAGAGTTAAAAAACTCGCAAAGACACACAGACACCGTCCAAAGAATTAATCAGCCGCTCAATGAATTGTTAGCAAATGATACTAGTTGTTTTCTTTCGGTTAATGAATTTCGCAGTCAGTGGTCACATAATAGAATAATATGGTATCTTATTTTTTGTAATACTGCCTTTAGGCACACATTATGGCCGAATCATAATATGAACATATTAATATCTCGCACATTTTGCGAAAAACCGAAAGTAATTCAAAACTGCAAATCAACCAACCTTAACAATTTAATTTACAACCCTTCAGGAAATGGTACAGACCATGATAGCTTGAAAGCGAGTGACACAAGAAATAATTTTATGTTCACTTAGTGATAGCACTAACCTAAATTTTTATAGGCCTATGGCCTATTACTCTATAATATTATAATATAATTATGAGTAATATATGACTGAGCAATATTATATTATAATATAATATTGCTCAGTCGCCAAATTTCTAAAGAGTGCAGCAGCTATATTGGCCTGTTGATTTTATTGGCCTACAGCCATACAGGTCGAAAACTGAAAGCATTCTAACAAATTATATCAATGCAAGCGACAAAATCGTCATCACAGCTCGTGTTTAAAAACATTCAGAGTAGGCCGAGAGTAGAAACACTCGCCCAGACATACAGACAGATATCCTCCAAAGAATTGATCAGCCGTTCAATGAATTGTTGGCCAAAAAATAATGATACTAATTAGAATGGTTAGGCCTATTTAATTAGGAATTGCATTCTACGGCTTGTTTATGAATTTTAAGACAAACACGATATTAAAATCATGACAAAGTAATGACGCTGTGCACTGTGAAGTGTGTACTTAGGCCATTAGTGTTAAGCCGAACCCACTGCTGAGATGGCAACTTTAAATGCAACCACTGCAGTGTACAAATTAGATTTTTTTAACAATGGGTGGGGGACAATTTGAATGTCTTAAACAACGTCTGTGAGCACTGAAATTAAGTTCTGTTTGAAATATTTGTATGAAATCTGGTCATCATGACTTTGTGTAAATACGTATTGTCTTTAAAACTGTAAAATTTAAATTCGAAATTCTTACTTTTTGTCAAGATATTGGCAAAAATCTTAAGGGGGTGGTCTTTTTGGCGCTCCCTGCACTGATAGAAGTGGTTGATGATGAAAAGATTGTGGTAATTGTCTCTTCTGCAGTTGCAGCCTACCTATGGCCGCAGCGGTTGTTGTGGTTGTTGGCGATAGAGAAGACGTCGTCGCTTTTTGGCTGGTTTTTGACTGGCTGGCTGTTGTTTTTGTTGCTGCTGTGACTGCAATCAGAATTATGACAAACAAAATTTAATACGTAGCCTACGTCTGCCAGCTGTCCCTGCTTCGACGGGTTAGAAATTCAGTTTTCCCCCTCAATAAACGAAAACAGTATAGGCACAATGAAGCTTTTTCATTGAAATGATTAAATATAGGCTAATTGTATAATTTTAGGCTAGAGTGGAATATTTCGGAAACTTTTCCTAAGCAAAATCTGGGTGTTTGTCGAGGGGCCTTTGTCATGTCCTAGGCCTACAACACTTCCAAGACATCATTTTATCCATAGCAACTTGACGAGTTTCCTGATAAAGTTTCCGGACTAATTTTCAAAAGAAGATTTTTTTAGTGTTAATTCAGTAAGAAGCATCATCCACGAGGAACTGCATTTACGCCACAAATTCACCGCCTCGTCTCCTCTGCTGCTACCTGCTGCTCCATCTCCGCAATGTTGCTAGCTTACTTGACTCCTGACACCACCATTGCCCCATCATCACACCCACTCCTTCAATTCCTTCATCACACCCAGGATTGATTACTGCGTCTCTCTCTCTCTCTCTCTCTCTTTGCTGGCTTCCCAGCTGGAGGGTTGAGGTGCTTAGACCAGGTCTTACGTACAGCAGCGCGTCTCATCGGACGCACCCTCGCATGTCTGGGGTTTCAAGTTAATAGTGATGGTTCTGCATCATCCATTCGGCAATAATGTTGCCTTCAAGTTGTCTAAAGAAAGTCCTATATTATATTCAATTGTGCATTAATTAAGAGGTCTCAATAATATTTAAGATAATTAATATTGCACTCTATAACGGAAACATTGAAATAATCAAAGAAATGGCTATACACTGAATATGGGAATTTAAGATACCGGTATCTAACGGTGTAAGCTTACTCAATTTCCTAAAAACAATATTTATACGGTGTAGGCCTATGTGTTGAGAATAATTCTATGAATATATCAGTCTCACTCGAAATGGTGCACGTTTTGTAGTAATCTGGAGCATTTTTGGCGACGTCGGAATAACGATTATTTGCCGTTTTGCTGAATTTCGTTGCACACTCATAAGTTGCATCGGAGTCTTGACTCACGACGAGGACTGATGTTGCAGTGATTTCAGTCGGCGTTGAGTTTATTGTGAATTTTGCATTGTCCGCAGGTATTGCTTGACCATTGACTGACCAATTCATGGCAGCATCGATTGGAAATTCTCTGTATCCGCCGTAGACGATCGTACAAGACACAGTCGACTGAGGGATATTGGATGAACATATCGGATCAGATCCTGTCGAATAGAAGTTGAATGAATTTAAGTGGATTTCTTGTTTTAAACATAATTTCTCAAAATGATAAAAAAGGGCGAAAGTTGTTGCTTTTGTAAATACTTGATATAGGGGGAAAGTTGCCAGAGATGGACCACGTAATGATGACCTCCGTTTTTGCCACATATTATGAGAAAATAATTTTGCAACATGGTCTTTACATAGATTATTGATATACCTGTGGACACAGTAAATTTTCATTTAAATTATTTGAATGAAAAAATGTTGAAAATTAAAAATCGCATTAGCGGTCCAATGGGACCATCTTAGGAGCATGGGCGACAAAGGTGGACAATGGAATAAATATATTGTTAAAGGCGGACAAACAGTCTTAGGCCTAATTCATCAACCATTTCTGCTCAAATGAACCTTCACTAAACAGTACATATTATGCAATTTTTTAAATAATTAATAAACAGACAAAATACATTAAATTGTCATTTTGATTCATTTTAAGCACTCAAAAATACAAACAATTTCCTATTTTTTCTTCACAATTCAACACTGTCCATAGATCTATCACTGTCTTTAATAAATTATAAATGCTAGCTTAGTAGAATATATAGCAGTTATTTGCATTGGTAATAAAGAGCATCAATGATGAATGGACAGCTTTCATGCATACTTGCAGATAGCCTAACTTGGACCACACATGTTTCATCTTAGGCAATTTGTACACACTCACTTCCAACTCATGATACCTTTAAAACAGTTGTGATATTGCATTTCTGGTAGGGTATCCTGTAAACAATTCTAAACTTTCCAGCAGGTCCAGCCACGACTTTTTACATTTTACCACCAAACTATTATTAGATCAAGTAGTGTCAATTCGTTTTTTCTGTTTTCTCGAAGGTTTTTCTGTGTAGGCTATCGGATGTCGAATTATTTCATTCAAGCTATCTTGTGACCTGCTAGATACGAAAGCATCACGTGGCAATCCAGTTCCAATCCGTGTGGCCAATCACGGAGTGGTCCATCTTAGACGCTGGTCCATCTTTAACAACGTTTTGTGTTTGACTGTCTCATGGTCGGTTCATTGGGGTCGTGCCATATTGGCTCTTTCATCAAAATGTCTCTGCGTTAAGAGTCTAGATAACCCGACAAATGGATGCGTCAGTGATTGAAATTACTCAATTAAGGAACTTATTACTTACGAACAACCACCAGTTGGGCTGCTGTCAAAGTTCCATTAGTTCTACACTGATAGAATCCAGTCGTTGAAATTTTCGCTCTGCCCGATGGAGATATGGTTGCATTGTAGATGACTAAGGTGTGGACATCTGTTCCTTCCGCATGATCAACGGCAAACGAATCATTGAAAGGAGAGATGATTTTTCCGTTGCGTGTTAACGTTTTCCCACTTGACGATCCAACGCTGGGGTATGGAATGATCGACCAATCCATGAAACTCTCTTTGTTTTTACAGGTTATCGTCGTATTCGTCGCTCCTTCGTATACGACGCGATTCAACGGAGCCGAAGTACTTACACCAAATGCACCTAAGAAATATAATTATAATACATGTAGTTCTTTTCATAGAAACATTTTAAGCGTCTTTAAAACAGATTGCAAAAGTCGCACAAAGTTCAGCGGTGATTAAATAAAGATGTTTTAATTCGCATTTTACGTTTGTTGAGAACGCCTGAGCTAATATTCATCCGTTATCAATCCCTATGAGCATAATGTGCATTGTGCAATCCATGGCCCCTATGTCTCTCTGCGCCCCATTCCTTGAATCATAGCCTAGTTGTATTACTTTCATATCTCAGCCAGGTCCCTACTTAGGCTACTGATCATGGTGTTCTGGCTAACACAAGGCTACATCTAAGTATTACTTGCACTGAACGGCGTCTAACTCTTTGGTGACACGGAATATCTGGATGTTATGAAAATAATAGTCAGTCAATTAAATTTCAATTCAAATTGCTTGAACTCCAGCTCTAGTGTGGCGGGGTCTATTTGCCCTTGTCTGAGCGAACTCTGGTGTCCTACTCAATGTTTCTGAGGCCGTAGGCGTCTCTACTCTAGGGAATGATCGATGCGAGCTCCTTAGTCATTTCATCCATCAATTTATTTCAGTAGGCAGAACCACGTCCTCTCTGTCCATGGCCCTGGGTTTGGAGCGTTTCCATTTGGAACCACGATATTATTTGCTCCATATGGTCTTTCCAATAGGTTCTCTGTCTTAAGCTTTTAGCCTTAAATCGGCAGCGAATGGGTGGGATAGGATAGAGTGAAGCAGGTTTTAAACAATATATACCAGGAAACACCGGGTACCCCGGAGGGCCAAAGGGCATGAAATTACATCGCAAGGGCGGGTGGGAGCTGAATTGGGGCGAAACCTAAACATTTCGGGAAACGCCAACTACATAATTAATAGTTGAATCTACATGTATTTAGTATAATGTCTGTGATTCACCTTTTGTCGTGAGAGCAGAAAGAATGCAAACACACATCAGAAGGAACGGAATCTGCAGCTTCATAGCCATCGTGCAAAATGTCTGTGTCGATTCAGCCACCGAACTAATGCTTGGACCGATGCAGCAACTCTAATATAAGGCGATGACGACGTTATTATATTTTGACTCGTAGTAATAATATTGATCAAAGACATGCATTAAAGAATTCAATTAAATCTAGTATGTGTCTCATGGCATTCAAATTATGCGGAAGTAGATTTTGAAGGCTTTCAAAAACATGACAACAGAAGAATAGAAATAGATTGTGTTTCAGTCTGGATTTTGATTAGTTGTAGCAATTAAATTTATCGTCAAGCAATTTTGATTTCGGCATTGGTATACATACACTTTCAAAATATTTTCGCTGTCAGCCGTAAACCTCCTTATATTAAACTATATCATACGCTTAGATCTTCCTTGAATGGATGCTCTGACATTCATAATATAATTATAACAATACCGATTTGTCGTCTTTGCCTTGCATCTTATTTATCATAGTCATCTGCAATGTTAAACTTTGCTAGCAATAGCAGATTGAGAAATAATTTTAAAATGAAATAAATGGTGATAGGCCTACTTTTCGCTACATAACAGTAATTATAATGGATCATGCACATGTCTGAGCAACAGTCAGACATAAGACAACGGTATATGAGGCTGTTTGGTTGGTATAAGTAGGGTCATACGGGGGTTATGGACCATTGAATCTTTTGGCTATTATAGCCTACGCTTAGGTATGTATAAAGATACAATGTGAATATTCTGTTTCAAAGTAGGCTACTTTAGGAGAGGTATTTGGAACGTTATTAAAGGCTGGAAAATAATAAAAAAAATTGTGAAAAATTCATAAAATGAATTTTTGTTTAGGGTCTTTCTCACTGGGAGCACCTCTGATTGGTGTTTCATTCGTTCATAGATAAAATGCAGTACAATACTTACATAATTCTTCCATCCTGGCGGCAGCGTGACTGGTACAGTAGAGCAATTGATTCCATACTGGGTAAAAAATGTAGCCTGCAGCTTTCGACCCTTTTGTAAGAGATCAATTTTTTGAATCAATTGAAGATGGGAAACATGGCATATGCTAATGTTTGGTTGGTGTCAGTACTAATCTATGAACTGGCTCACGCGAAATGGCTTTTGTGGGCGCTGTTGAAATTTCGAGTTCACGAATCTATGGACCAAATTATTATGTAGCCTACAGCTGTAGCCTACCGGTTCCACGACAATTGGTCTACCGACAACTCGTCTACCGAAAACTCGTCTACCGACCATTGGTCTAACGACAACTGGTCTACAGACGACTCGTATTGATGAAATAGAAGCTGAATTTATGAAAATGCTTATTTTAGCTTAAATGGAGGCTGATTTTCACTCATGTATTTCAACATGCATCCAGCATCTACTTCAGATCTAAAAATATATTCTTCATCCAGCTTCTATTTCTCGCCGGCTATTTTCGTCAATCCAGCTTCAATTTCATATATGAAAATACTCTCATCCAGCTTCCATTACTTAAGCGTTTTTCATCAATCCAGCTACTATGTAAGATCTAGAAATACCTTCACCCAGCTTTTATTTCTCATGCCTTATATTCGTCATGCCAGCTTCTATTTCACCTGCAAAAGAACCATTATCCAGATTCCATTTCTCTTGCGTTTTTTCATCAATCCAGCCTCCATTTCACCTGCAAAAAACTTTCATCCAGCTTCTATTTCTCAAGCGCTGGATCAGTTGTCTGTAGACCAGTTGTTGGTAGACGAATTGTCCGGAGACCACTTGTCTGTAGACGAGTTGTCTGTAGACGAGTTGTCTGTAGACGAGTTGTCTGTAGACGAGTTGTCGTTACCCCAGCTGTACCATAGAGTTTCAGTGCTGCCATTTTCGGTTAGAACGTGAGTTCTTTTACTTATAATGCATTTACTAGTTAATGACTGGTTCGGATAGGAAGAAAATAGAGGCTTTCAAAATGTTGGCTTGGAGACGAGTCCTGAATTATAAGCTGGATAGACAGGTTCACAAAGTAGGCAGTTCTGGAAAGGGCATGTGTGCACTATGCAGAAAGAACTACTACAATCAATAGACAGAATAAAGCATCGGTGAATGGGCCACGTAGGGTCACCCGGGGGGGTTATGGACACCCTGGGTGTTATGGCCACCCCTCTTCTACAGCTTAATGTGATAATATAATAAACTCTAATCTGTTTATAGCTCTATGCACATTCGTCCTTCACCTTTCAACTATAAACTGATGTCTCGATGGTAAAACTAAGATTTATACGCGTTGTTTTTAAAATTATCCCATTTCTATAAAATAGCTAACCCTGATTATGAAAATTGTAAAAAATGTGCCTTTTTGAGGAAAAATTTAGAAGTTGGCAGTTTTAAATAAAGGCTATTTGACATTGTATATATGTCTTTTATTTCACGTCATGTGCTTCCTAAACGTGAGAAAACAACGATCCGATATACCATTGCTATTGGGGTGATATGGACATTGTCCATATCACCCCTGGTGATATATAATACATAGTGGGGTGATATGGACACCCTAATGTCCATATCACCCCGGTTGAATGTTCATACCTCCCCAGCTGTGTTTTAAAGATGTTTTAAACAGACTTAATGATTGATGTTGGTATAATTTAATTGCTTTTTGTGATCATAATTATTGCAAACAATGCTACGAGAGTTCCAAAATAGACACATTAGGGTTCAGTGGTCTTTAGACAATGCCAAATTAGCAGGTGCACCACTGATGCGCTGGATCCATCGTATGTGCCGCTCAATGTACACCTACAGTGCAGGAAGAGATCTGGTATATCCCCAATGTTTGGGCATCCTGATGTACCGGTGATGGCACCGGATCAATCCTATGCCTTTTTATGAGGTATACCAGAGGAGCCACTGGGACCATCATCTATGTCAGTTTTGCTGAACTTACCGGATGAGGCACTGGATCCATCGCATGTGCCACTCAATGTAGGTCTACAGGAAGAGACATCTGGTATATCCATCCCCAATGTTTGGGCAGCTTAATGTACCGGCGATGGCATTGGATCTATTGCCCATGTCTACGCTACTCAACGAACCGGAAGATTTCCCAGGGCCAGCACCCATGTCCGTGTCTTCAGAGATGGACAAAAAGTGTTGCCTTTGTTCTGGTTACCAATGTTCTCATAAAGTTAATGACTGTTTAATGTTTCTTAATAACTTTCATATCAATCAGGTGCTTTTGGGTGATATCGACATTAGTGGGGTGATATGGACACCCCATGTCCATATCCCCCCAACCTCGGGGTGATATGGACACAAAACAAAAATGATATTTTCGAATTTTCCACAAAAACCTGTTTATATTTTTCAGCTTTTAATAACGTTCCAAGTACCTCTCCTAGAGTACTTTGAAAAGGAATATTCACATTGTAATCTTTATTTAAACTTAAGCATATAATAGCCAAAATGCTTAAGGGGTCCATAACCCCCCGGCTGACCCCTACTTAAAAGATAAGGTGTTATGCTGAGTGATCTCGATAGCGGAGATACATTATGGTCGCACCAAGAGGAGGGCGCAGAGCACAGATGGATTGAGGAGGTCAGAGGGGAACACGAGGTCGTTCATGTCACAAACCGGTTCAACAGCAGAATATTGAAGAAGAGACATTTACTAGCTGGAGTACCCGGCGTTGATCGGAAAATTGAGGATTCGCACCGCTCCCGGCCAATCTTTTACTTCCTTATACTCAATTGACCCCATCCGCACTCCTACTGCCCACGCCATATTTTTCCCCACCCTAGCCGACCCCACACCACCCGCCTGACCCCACCACACCACACCACACCAGACCCCACCACACTCCGACCTCCGCCGGCACGCCACTCTTGAAATTTGGGTTGTCCGGAAAAAAAGCGTATACGATGCCAAGAATTCTCCGTTTAGACTCCAGGTTACAATCGGGCGGATGGGATGAAGAACGCTATCAGCGAAAGTGATGTTGCACGACACACCAGAAGAACTGGTATCGATCGAAGTGCGTGAACATTGTGGACCTGTGCCTGCAAAATAGAATGGGGAAATATGAATATTCATAGGCTATAGCATAAAGCCAGTGGGCGCTGTTATTTCACCGTGCAAAGAAACTTAGCCTATTTTCTGGTGTAGGGAATACATATTTATGTAAAGTGTCTTACCTGAATCTGTTGCATAGCCTAACATTTAACAGGCTATTTACTAGGCTAGGGAGAATGTATTGAAATTCAATTGAATAAATTTTATGTAATACCGGTAGCTCAGCAAGGCACATTAAATACGATAAGCATTTTCAATATCCTCTGTTGCAAAATATTATTGATCAGGATGAAGTAGGCTAAGGCCGAACTAAAGACCATAATTATCAAAGATGTTGTGATATGATAAAATCCAATAAAGATGCTGAACGATTAGCGTACATTGTCATAGTACTTTTGCAGAAATAAAACGTCCAAAAATTACTCAAAGAACTTACGAATGACAAGTAACTTTGCACCAACGTTGTCTGTACTGTCGACACACTTTCCAACATACAACCCAGCAGTTGATATCGGAGCTCCAGTTACCGTTGCCTTGTTGATAACTAGACCGGCCTCTTTAACTTCGAAGAAATCACTCAACAATGGATTTCTAATACAGCCAATATCGATGATGTTTTGAAGATCATACTCATCTGATGATGGAAGAACGCTCCATGTTACGCTTTGAGGGTCAGTCAACAGATTCATCAATATATCCAGCTGTCCTTCGTAAACAGCCAGGTTCTTCAGATTCGGCTCACATGGATAACCTACATGTAAAAGTAACAATAACTTTGTAGCGGCTGCTGTATTTCGCACTCTGTGGTTATATAATATTTTAATAGCTCATATTTTTTATTTATTACATTGCTGCCTCTTGGCACACACTATGTAAATGTAAGTCAAAACTGTAAATCAACAAACTTTAAAACATGTTTTGTGGAAATGGCACAGATTAATTATAAGAGTTTGGAGTAAAAACTATGCCATGAGGAAGCAACACCAGAAATATCTAAATATTCACAAGCTACAAATTCAAATGTTTATAATAATATTGCACAGCCACCAAATTTCTTAAGTTAATGTCTGGTATTTAAGAATTAATTCTACAGCTCGTTTGTTCCTCAATAAGTTGTCTGCCTGTGGGACAATTCGGTGACAATATCAGTGGCAATGGGAAAACATTGTAACGTTAGAACAGATTTAATAATTTAATTTACTTCGCAACAGCTATTTCGCATGTCAACTTCCTCAAACTTATTAAATAAATGTCACATTCTTTAATAGCCAAAATTTATGCGTAGTAAAGAAACTATTATTTGGGAAAAAAATTATGTTAGTGTTAGTAGGGCCAATTATAATTATTATAGGAATAATATATGGATCAATTTTAGAACGGCTCCAAGACAACGACGCCACCACTAGGCCTACATAGTGCTCACTACATAGCACATGGGGTATGAAGCAGGGAGGGCGTTTTGCCTCTCTACCCTTTATAGTGAGCAGAGCTGCAGAGGAATTTTAGTCACCACCACTATTTGAGACAAAGTTACGCCCATGATGACATACGAAACTAATGACCAAGTTTTCGATTAAATCGCATTTTATTAGTCATAGCGTTTTCCAATCTTCAATCTGAATAAAATCAAAGCACCAATTACCCAGGTTGAGAATTTTAAAGTTAATAATTATAGCCTTAATATGGCCTGCAACCGTGGTGAATAAGAAATAGAAATATTAATAGGTTTAAAATTCAATAATGTTTTCTTTCCTTCTCGTTTGCAGCATGCAAACTAGCTTGTAATTGAACAAGAATCTTTGAACTCAGGAGCATTTATTGCGATCCATGGATACTGGATTTCTGTAGGTGCATCAAAAGTCACTTCACATTGATAGTTGTCATTTGCTCCACCGTTGGTTTCAATGGTTGACACCGCGTAGAACACGTCACCAATCCTCTCCATCTGAAGCGTATACGATGCCAAGAATTCTCCATTTAGACTCCAGGTTACAATCGGGCGGATGGGATGAATAACGCTGTCAGCGAAAGTGATGTTGCACGACACACCAGAAGAACTGGTATCGATTGAAGTGCGTGAACACTGTGCACCTGTGCCTGGAGAATATAACGAGGGAAATGTATATTTATAGGCTAAAGCAAAAAGCCAGTGCGTGCTGTTGCAAATATGCAAAAATTATGCAAAGAAGAATGGCCTAATTTTCCTGAATTAGGCTAACTTGTGCTTTCTGCCGCTACGATAGGCCTATTATTCAGTCGATTAATTATCATGCAATAATTCAGGAGCAGGGATACAGCTTTGGCATTTTCTGGTCATGTTCTAAGTTGGTTTGCATGTTGTCAGCACTATAATAGAACTCATTCTGTTCTTTGATGTCTCACCAACTTCTGCTTCAAATTTTAGTGAACGATCTTGAAGACCAGCACCCATCACTTAGATTGTTGTTGTATTTATCCAAACATGACGATTTGGTGATTATATATAGACCTACTCGAAAATAGTTGCTTTTGTTGGTCTTTATGCAGGTCGTACGGAGTCGAAATATATCAATCAGGCTACTGATGACAAAACCGATGCAGATTAGCCCCGGTTTGGAAACAATTTCAACTCAACTTTGGTCAAGAATTTAACACGCATCTCGAAAATAAAACACCAATAGCCTATAATTGAAAAAAGAACTTACGAATGACCAGTAACTTTGCACCAACATTTTTTGTACTGTTGACACATTTCCCGACATACACCCCAGCTGTTGATATTGGATCTCTAGTTAGGCCTATCGTTGCCTTCTTGATAACTAGACCGATCTCTTTAACGTCGTAGAGATCAACCAATGATGGATTCTTATTACCGCCGATGTCGATGATGTTTTGAAGATTGAAATCATCTGAAGATGGAAGAACGCTCCATGATACGCTTTCAGGGTCAGTCAACAGATTCATCATTGTATCCATCTGTCCTTCGTAAACAGCAAGGTTCTTCATATTCGGCTCACATTGAAAGTCTAAAAGCAACAATTTTTTGGAGCGGCTAACTTTTCGCAGTCAGTGGTCACATAATAGCACACTATTATAGTCTCTCATTTATTGCAATGCTGCCTTTAGACACCCACTTTGGCTGAATCATAATTTATGAATAGATCCAGGCCTATTACTTTTTGGTTTCTCGCACATTATACGAAAAAAACAAAGTATTTCAAAACTGCATATCAACCAACATTAATAATTTAATTTACAACCCTTCAGGGAAATGGTACAGACCATGATAGTTTGAAAGCGAGCGGCACAAGAAATAATTAATTTTATGTTCACAGTGTCAGTAGGCATACTAATCAAAATTTTCATATCGCCCATTATTTTTATATTATAATTGCTCATTCATCAAATTCCTAAGCAGCAATATTATGCCATGTTGATTTTATAAGCTTACAGATCGAAAACTGGAAACATTCTAACAAATTATTTCAATTTAAGCGACAAAATCATCACTGCTCGTGTTTCAAAGTAGACCGAGGGTAGAAAAACTCTCCCAGCCACACAGACACCGTCCAAAGAATAATTAGTCAGCCGCTCAATGAATTGTTAGCAAATGATAATAGTTGTAAGATTTACTTTAAAATTGCATTCCACAGTTCGTTTATTAATTTAAAGAAGACACAATGTATTAAAGTGATAGTAATGTAACGATGTAGTGCACTTGCTGATAGAAGTGGAAGATGTTGAAGAGATGGTGGTCGTTGTCTCTTCTGCACTTGCACTTGTGACCTCAGCAGTAACTGTTGTTGTTGGTGTTGACGCTGCAAACAAAAATGAGATAAAACATGAACTTTTATTTTAACATTTCTGTTTCTTTTTATCACGCTTACATAAAAATTTAACATGAATGCGTCATTTTTATAATAGTTAAGCTTATGTCCTACAGCGCATAATGGTCTTATGAATAAAGTTGACGCCATCACTCGACACACATAATAATTAATTGGTCTGTTTGCGTTATGCCAATAGCAATAATTATAGGTCTCTGCCTACGTACTATACAGCATATTAAAGTACACTATGTAAATAATAGTATCTGTTATCTAACGAAGTGGAATGGAAAGACTGCATTGTCCGATGTGCAGATCTGCATGGGAAGGTCTAAGGCGAGGTATCTGTCATCTTGGGGATCGGGGCAAGCGATGGCAATAAGTTGTGTGGAGCGCGGTGGGTTCGTTGCCTGGCAAGTTCGAATCCCGCGTAGGGCAAGTCCTTCACTCGCAATTGCTCGTTCGTTTCGTCGCGATGCATTGTCCGCGCTGTAGGCGGCAGAGCCTCCGAGTAACGAACTTTAAGGGGCGCTTTAGCAAAATAATACGAGAAACATGGGCGCCCGCAGAAAATTTCGCAGGAGGGGAAAAAATTTTACGATTGTCACGGTTAAATTTTTCAGTGACGAGAGCATGAAAAATACAGCGCTGGATAATAAAAAACACGGGTATTTTTTCTAAGAGGTTCCATAATGCAAATTTCTCAGTTTCATTTTGTGTTAGGCCCTATTTTTAATATGAATAGTTTCCTAAGTGTGAAATATTTGTTAAAACTCCAAAAGTAGGTGTTAAAAAGTAGGTCCATGAAGGGCACTATATATAGGCTTATTTATTTCTATAGAGAATTCTAAACGTAAATTTACGACTTTCACTGTGTGTATCATTCGTATCATTAGTGTTTTAATGCGAAGAAATTTGTTAAAAGCTCAAAAGTAGTAGTTAATAAAAATAAGTGTCACTTTCCCAGGGGGGGGGGGCAAATGCAAATGCCCCCTTGCCCCTATGTGATGGCGCCCATGACGAGAAATAAATACATAAAC
Organism: Lumbricus rubellus; assembly: GCA_945859605.1. Classification (NCBI taxonomy): domain Eukaryota; kingdom Metazoa; phylum Annelida; class Clitellata; order Crassiclitellata; family Lumbricidae; genus Lumbricus; species Lumbricus rubellus. The sequence continues at coordinate 52,755,056 of OX243814.1, forward strand.
AGTGTGTACAGTAACGAAGTAAAAGTAACGCGTTACTGTACTTAAGTAAAAGTTTTAGTACTTTCACATGTAACGAAGTATCAAAAAAATTTAATACTTTTACTTTCAACGAAGTAAAATTTTACCCATATTTCAGTACTTTTACTTCGTTACAATTTATGCGACACTCGTTATACAATGTTCGTTACTTCAATGCACTAATTAACATTTCGTTTCGCTAAGCTAAGACAGCTTATTCAATTTGCATGCCTAAAAATAGATTTTCGATGGGTGGTGCACGCTGGATGCACTGCCATTTCTGCAGCAGAACGACTCTTCAGCTGTGCATTGTGCTAACAATGAATCGGAAGCGTGCGTACTAGACTCATTGATAAGTGCCATTTCGAGAATTTAGTATTTGTGAAGGTTAATAATCGATTGAGTTAAGCTTATAGAAAGACTCGGTACTTTTACTTTTTACTTAAAAAGTATTATTTGAAGGGGCTACTTTTTACTTTTACTTAAGTAAAATTTGTGATGAGTACTTTTACATTTACTTAAGTAATTAAAATCCATTTTACTTTTACTTTTACTTAAGTACATTTGCCCGATACTTTCAACAACACTGTACATAAATATTATAATTGGCACAACGAAACTCATTCGGTGTCAAATTGTCGATTAAGAGAAATTTAGAGATTGTTGGCACTTTTACAGAACCAATTTAAGTGGATGAGTGAAAGCAATCATAAGTATCGTCAAGTCTAACGCTGCTTGCACTCTTTGGCGAAGTTAGAGCAACGCCAGAGTTAGACCTACGATGTTTAAAATTTGACAAAGTTCATTTCTTGGTGAGCACTCTACATGTGGTCCCTTACCCATCTGGGTCTCCATGGGCTACTATCCTCATGATCTCAGCGAGAGGGCCTGGTGCCCGATCCCTCCTCGCTAGGCCTACTGTTATGTGCTGGGCCAGCTACAGTCAGGTGACACACTCATTTCTGGTCAGCCAAGCTGCCTGTCATCTAACACCGTTGCCACATTCCCATCGAGCGTGCTCAATAATGGCCTGAACTTCAACGAATCGCTAGCGGTTCGACCTATCAAAAATAAAATTGATCAGTTTGGAAACTCTGCAGCATCTTACAAAGTCAGACCTGGCCGCCTTTGGTGCCTTTCTTCTGCTATCCATTTCCCCTTGAATTTACGTTCGACCAAAATCATTTAAATCATAGGATTTTGGTCGAACGTAAATTCAAGAAGAAATTGATAGATAAAGAAAGGCACAAAAGGCGGCCAGGTCTGACCGGTAACGCGTCCGCTCACGGAGCGGGAGGTTGCGAGTTCGACTCCGGGTAACGACCTTGGGCAAGTTGTTAACGCACACGTGCCTCTATCACCATGCAAGCAGTATAATTTGGTACCGGCGTAAGCTGGAAAGTAAACAGCAAGTCCTGCGATACGTTGGCCTCGTGTCCAGGACCTTGGGATTCGTCCATTGCTGGCTCAGGACCATTGAAAAGGAGATGAGCGCCTACCTATGTGCCTCGAGGAATGGGATAGGACGTTTTACTTATTCTTTTGCTGCCCACGGAGCTATCAGATATGACGTCTCGGGACAACTCGAGTCCAATGACTTGCTACGCTTTCGGGGTACACGAGGCGGTGTAAAGGTTTCAAATTACCCCTGGACGCTAGATTTGATTCAATCATCGCATTTATTGCACTAAAAAATCGGGAAAATGCTCTTGCTTCTTGTTTTGGTCTGAAGATTTTCATCCGTCGTCCGACTTCGTGCTTTGTTAACAATATTCTGATCCAGAAAAAATAATAGCTTCGAAGCCGTTTCTCCATGTAACTTCAGCGTCGTATTAGTTGCTCCTTCGTCTAGGACGCGAATCAGCGGAGCCAAAGAAATAGATAGGGTAGGGTGGGGCAGGACGCCCCCTTTAACGTTTGACATGACCCACAGTAAAGTTGCGCAATCTGAAGTCAACAAAAATTGGTGACAAGTAGCTGCATTATATGCACTATTCAGTAGAAATGTTGATTTTACTTAATGTTAGACCATTTCGAGAAAAACTTAATTTTTGTTCAACTAGTGTAAAAGAGCTTCTTGCCCCATACATGGGGCAAGAAGCCCTTTTACATGGGGCAAGAAGCCCAATGGCGTACATCTGCATTCAACTAGTGTAAAAGTGCTTCTTGCCCCATACATGGGGCAAGAAGCCCTTTTACATGGGGCATTATATACCATAGAAACATTCTTTTAGCCTACACAATATTGCCCAAAGCAAGGGCAATGATATGAATAGGCCTATATATTTTGTAACATAAAAAATTATATGAAACTAACCAAATTTATTGATGCAATTGGCGTTTCCATCTGTATTGGGGGAAAACGCCCCGGGCGGGGCGTTTTGCCCCAAAGCGTATGAGGCCTTTTGCCCCATCTATGGTTGTCTGCTATTATTGATTTTGTCGGTTCTTTATTAAACTGAATTGATAACTTTAAGCTATATTTCTGTTGTGCATTTATTTAGCTAAAATAATAATGACGTAAGGCTCATGCCGATCCGTTAAGCATGAAATTAATTACAGCTGAATGAACTGCATACGAGAATTAGAAAATAGACACGAAAAACAAACTTTTATTTCCTGTCTTCTACCGAAACAAGAAATTGGTCACGTTTTAACTTCTTATAATTCTTAATGGCGTCTGCTGTCATGGGCAGCTATCAAATCCCACCAAAAGTCGCCAACTGCAAAGATATTCAGCGGGGGCGTCTTCCCCACACTAGGCGTTATGCCCCACCCTACCCTACGTCAAGTTGACCTAAGAAAGAACAAAGTTTCGTTAGAAACATGCAGACACTAATTCAAGCCGACTGAAAATGTAACCACCAATCGTCACACCTGAATTGATTGCTGCTTCTCGCACTATCTTGGCTTTGCAGACCGGATCACGGCATTATTGTAGTCTCAAATGCGGTGCTGTAGTCCGGATTACCATGCACGTGGACTGACCGTGATTAGATTAAGCGAAAATTTAAAATCGGGTTTCTCTCAATAATAATTAGGCGTAGGCAATACTCTAACTTTCTTCTCCGTCAACTTGCAAACCAATCGTAACCCTGTGTCTGGTGATTTCTTCAACCTCGATTCTTATCTGAAATGACGATCACGATGTATCTTCAAATGATCGTCCGTTGATTGGTTATTATAGAAATGGCGCCACAGAAGTCATTGGATTAGATTCGATCAACTAAAGTAAAGTGACCCTCAGGCGGATAATCAACTCGGTCAACTTACCCCCTCAGGCCGATTGTCGACGCGCTGTTAAAGCAATAAGTCTTAACCCTCGGGCTACCAGGGGGGGGGGTGGTATCCACCCTTAAGTTTAATCGATTTCAAACTTTATCCGTATGGAATAACAATTTGACCTTTTGGGTAGCTGTAGGGGTTGATCGGCACACATTGTGGGGTAAAATGTAAGATGATACCTCACACCGTTCGTTGTTTCATATTAATTGTCGATAGATATGCATTTTTTCTTTTGATTGTACCTAAAAAGGACTTATAGCCTAACTAGTTTTTATATTTGAATATTTGACTTTGTTATAATTATATAAACTTCTTCTATAAATAAATCATGTTCTACACACACAGAATCCAACATCTTGCTTATGCGTAAGTACTCGTTTTGTGGAATCTACACGAGTAGGCCTATCCATGGGAAAAATCATAATTTCGAGTTATGTAGGCCTACCCCAGAGGGATGAGTGCTGGGTGGGGAAAGTGTGGTTGGGGCAAGATGGTGGTTGGGGTGGAGTGGGGTTGGGACAGGTGACGGGTTGGTGCGAGATAGGGTGGATGGGTTGGGCAGAAACCTAAATTTTCCGTGAAACGCTGGGTGCCCAGAAGGATGGCGAAATCGTGCCGCAGACGGTTGAGAGGTGGTTTGAGGGCGAAAAAACCTAAATTTCCCCGGGTAACGCCGGGTATAGGCCTATAAGCTAGTAAACGAATGATTGAATCTATTTAGTATATTGTATGGATTCACCTGTTGTCGTACGTGCAGGCAGAATGCAACCGCACATCAAAAGAAACTTGACCTGCATCATAGCCATCGTTTAATATGTCTGTGTCGATTCATCCACAGAACTAATGCTATATGATTGGCTAACCGATGTATGAACTTTAATATAGGACACCTACAGCGTTATTTTGACTCACAGTGTGCATGATAATATATTACAGACAATCGATAACGATTTCAATTAAATCTAATATGAAACCCATGGCATTCACATTATGCGGAAGTAGATTTTCAAAGGCCTTCCAAAACATGACAACAGAAGAATAGCAATTTAATTTTAGTTCTGTCTGAGTTATGATTAGTTGCAGCAATTAAATTGATCTCCAAGCAATTTTGAATTTGGAATTGGTATTGACTCGCAGTAAAGTTTCGCTGTCGGCAATTATAAACCGCTTTATTCTTTAGGCTACTATTATATCTCTAGCTTGAAATCTATAGATATAATAGTAGCCTATAGAGAAGGAGCGCCGCTTGTGGCTGCTCGCGGGATATTGCCTAGCTCTGTACTTTTAACGGCATGGCTGTGTTACTGCGCCATATAAATCGTCGTAATTATTATTATTAAAGCAGGCTCTGACATCTGTGCAATAATAACGACACTGATCTGCCGTCTTTGGCATGCTCAGTGGCGTAACAATAGGGTAAACTGAGTAGACAAAGTCTAGGGGCCCTCTAGCGTAGAGGCCCCAGAGGGGCCCCCGAGTTTGCAAGACTCCGAAAAAATATGTTAAATAAATATTGTAGGCTACAAAATATGTTAAATAAATATTGTAGACTACAAAATATGTTAAATAAATATTGTAGTAGACTAAGTAGACGATACCGTGTCAGACTCTCAGTACGGTTACCCGATAAGTGATAACCCGTCAAGTTCCGTCAACCCAACACGACGCGACGAGTCGGAGACGCCCAGCTCCAGCAGTGCACAGCACTAAATGTTCATTATTAGTGACAACTTTCCGGTCTCGGAAATGACGTCATTGCATTTGCATGGTGTTGATATGATTTTAGAGAAACTTATTTCCGTTAAATAAATTGCGCATGAGCATCTCATTGTTTGAGAAATGTATCCATCTGATAAGCGGCCTCGTACTTACGCCTCTGGTGCTAACAAAGACGCGACAAGAAGCAGAAGTTGGAAAATTCCGTTGCCAGCACTGCAAAGATGGATAACCATTTTGCTGCCAATCGGAGTACGCCTTACATAGGCCGTTAAGGCCAGCCTACTTAACTTCAGTCGCACATGTCATAATTGTCATTTCAGCCTAGTTATGAACTTACAGTTTACTGTAATTTGTACTTTATCTTGTTCATATACATCAGCATTTCCAATGTTTCTGAATTCGCAAATTTTTATTCAGAATACGGTCTTCTGGTGCGATTTTTGTCATTCTAGTTAAAATATCTTCAAAGCACGCAAAGTTGACGATTGGCAAATAAAAAATAAAAATTGTCGACCGGAAGTTGGCGTAATAATGACGACATAATTATGACTAAACAGTTAGGCAAGTAAATTAGTGAACTTTTTAACCTGTGTAGGTGTATCCTGAAAATTACAGTTCAATATCTCGAGTGAAATGGTGCAGAAGCAGGTTCGGCGCTACGTCAGGGAAATGCAGGGCAAATACCATGGTAAAAAGCTTTTGCCCTGGTCGTTGTCCTGCCAGAAATTTTGAACTGCCAGAATTTGTTCTGGCATATTGTTTCTAACTGTTCCCGTCCGTCCGCTCTCTAGCATGGAAAACATTCTTGCTCGGCAAAGTTCTAACAAGGCAAATGTTCTGGCAGGGCAAAATCCTGACAGGACAAAAGTTCTGGAAGAGATAAATTCTGGGGAGGCAAAAATCTGGCATTTCAACATCTTCTGGCAGGGAAAATTCCGAAAGGCAAACAGTCTAGCAAGGCAAAAAGTCTGGTAGGGAAAAATGTTTGAAAAAGTTCTGGCAGAAAATTTGGCAGGACAAAGATCTGGGGAGAAAAATTCTGGAGAAAAATATATCTGGGAGTGTTCTGACAAGGCAAAAATTCTTGCAAGGGCAAAATCTGGCATGGCAAAACTTTCTGGTTGGCTTAGAAAATCCTGGCAGGGCAAAATTTCTGACCGGGCAATAGTTCTCGGAAAGCAAAATTCGGGTTGGGCAAATATTCCTGCATTGCAAACATCCTAGGAGGGCGAAAGTTCTGGCAGGGCAAAAGTTTGGTTGGGCAAAAGCCTGGCATGACAAAACTTCTGGCAGAGAAAAATTCCAAAAGGCAAACAGTCTAACAAGGCAAAAAGTCGGGTAGGGCAAAGGTTTAGGAAAAGTTCTGGCAGAAATTTCTTGGGTAGGGCAAATTTTGGCAGGGTAAATCTCTGGGGAGAAAATATTTGGGATAACAAAAATATATCAAAAAAAGTTCTGGCAGGGAAACATTCTGGCAGGGTAAAAATTCTTGCAGGGCAAAATCTGAAATGGCACAAATTTATGGTTGGCTTAGAAAATCCTCGCAGGGCAAACTTTCTGACCAGGCAATAGTTCTGGGAGAGAAAAATTTGGGTTTGGCAAAACTTCCGGCATTGCAAACATCCTAGGAGGTTGAAAGAGCAAAATTTTGGTTGGGTAAGATTATCGTTGTGCAAAATTATGTGAGGGCAAAATTTTGGCTGGGAAAAATTCTGTCAGGCCAATATTTTGGCGGGACAAAAGCTCTGGCAGGAAATTTTCTCGCAGGGGCAAAATTCTGGTAGGGAAAAATTCTGGCAAATAAAAGTTCTTGAAGGGCAAAAATTCTGACAGGGCAAATATTTTAGTAGGGCAAAAACTTAGGCAAATTATTTTTATAACCTTCAACCGTGATGAATAAGAAATAGAAATATTAATAAGTTTAAAATTCAATAATGTTTTCTTTCCTTCTCGTTTGCAGCATGCAAACTAGCTTGTTATTGAACAAGACTCTTTGAATTCCGGAGCATTTGTTGCGATCCATGGATACATGATTTCACCTGGTGCATCAAAAGTCACTTCACATTGATAGTTGTCATTTGATCCACCATTGGTTGCAATGGTTGACTCTGCATATAACACGTCACCAATCCTCTCCATCTGAAGCGTGTTTGTTGACAAGAATTCTCCATTTAGACTCCAGGTTACAATCGGGTGGATGGGATGAATAACGCTGTCAGCGAAAGTGATGTTGCACGACACACCAGAAGAACTGGTATCGATCGAAGTGCGTGAACATTGTGGACCTGTGCCTGCAAAATAGAATGGGGAAATATGAATATTCATAGGCTATAGCATAAAGCCAGTGGGCGCTGTTATTTCACCGTGCAAAGAAACTTAGCCTATTTTCTGGTGTAGGGAATACATATTTATGTAAAGTGTCTTACCTGAATCTGTTGCATAGCCTAACATTTAACAGGCTATTTACTAGGCTAGGGAGAATGTATTGAAATTCAATTGAATAAATTCTATGTAATACCGGTAGCTCAGCAAGGCACATTAAATACGATAAGCATTTTCAATATCCTCTATTGCAAAATATTATTGATCAGGATGAAGTAGGCTAAGGCCGAACTAAAGACCATAATAATTATCAAAGATGTTGTGATATGATAAAATCCAATAAAGATGCTGAACGATTAGCGTACATTGTCATAGTACTTTTGCAGAAATAAAACGTCCAAAAATTACTCAAAGAACTTACGAATGACAAGTAACTTTGCACCAACGTTGTCTGTACTGTCGACACATTTCCCAACATACAACCCAGCAGTTGATATTGGATCTCCAGTTACTGTTGTCTTCTTGATAACTAGACCGGTCTCTTTAACGTCGTAGAGATCAGTCAACACTGGATTCTTATAACCGCCGATATCGATGATGTTTTGAAGACTGTACTCATCTGAAGATGGAAGAACGCTCCATGTTACGCTTTGCGGGTCAGTTACCAGATTCATCAGTATTCCCAGTTGTTCTTCGTAAACAGCCAGGTTCTTCAGATTTGACTGACATGGATAACCTTCATGTAAAAGTAACAATAACTTTGTAGCGGCTGCTGTATTTCGCACTCTGTGGTCACATAATATTCTCATAGCTCATATTTTTTATTGACTACATTGCTGCCTTTAGGCCCACACTATGTCCGACACATGCATGTAGAACCAGCCTAAGTCAAAACTGTAAATCAACAAACCTTAAAACACATTTTCGTGGAAATGGCTCAGACTATAAGAGTTTGAAGTATGCCATGAGAAAGCGACACGAGAGATATCTAAATATTCACAAGGTACAAATAATTTAAAGGCGGGATTTGACAACATCATATTATTATGGAACAGCAAAACAATATCACAATCAACAAATAAAAAAAATACTAGATTAAACTAGAAGCATGCGTAAGTGCGTATTCAGCACGGCGTTGTAGGCTATGCATGCAAATTTGCGAAACCTGGACACTAAAAAAGGATATCAAACAAAGTATAATAGCCTAATTATAATAGCGTTCGGAAAGTACTGTTAGAGAAGAATATTATAAATGTACTATACACAGAAAATAACAAACGTAGAGGTACGAAGAAGACATTAACAACAAATCAGATAATATTATGGTAGGAACCACAATAGCAGGGAAGGTGAAACTATTCGGACACATCGAAAGAATGAGCGATGATAGAAAGATAAAGACTATAGTGACGGGAATCATGGAGGGATCGGGGAGAAGAGGAAGACCATGCAGAGAATGGTTGCAGGACATAGACTGACAGAAGAGTGGTGCGGGATGAATACGCACTTACGCAATGATGACGAAGAGGAAGGTGAAGAGGAAGTGAAAGAGGAAGTGGACGAAGAAGTAGAAGAAGAAGAAGAAAACAAATTTGAATGTTCAATATTGCACAGCCACCAAAATTCTTAAAAATAGTAGGCTATTTAGGCCTATTATAATCTATGGTCTACTAAATTCTCATAAAACAACATTTAATTAAACTTAGTAAGCGTGTAGTAAATTTCATGAAAGTCAGTCTAACTCGAAATGGTGCACTTTTTTAAGTAATCCGGAGCATTGTTGGCGATGCCTGAAGGTGGATCATCTGCTGGTTGGCTGAAGGTCACTGAACATTCATAAGTTGCATCGGAGTTTGGATTCACGACGAGAGTTGACGTTGCTGTGATTTCTGTTGGCGATGTGTTTATTGTGAAGGTGGAATTGTCCGCAGGAATCAGTTGACCATTGACCGACCAACGAATAACAGCATCGATTGAAAATCTTCTTGCTGAACCGTAGACGATCGTACAAGACAGTTGTTGTTGCATGACATCACCTGATGTTCCAGTTGATTGAGGAAAGTTTGGTGAACATATCGGATCAGTTCCTATGAAATAAATGTCACAGAAAGTTAACTCATTCCAGCCGGAATTGTTTTGATACCTATGCTGTTAATGGGGTCACGGGTGACCCCATCCGGCGGGAAAGAGTTAAGTGGATTTTCTGTTTTAAATATAATTTTCAAACTGATATAGAAAGTGTGAGCGTTGTAGATTTTGCGTAATTTATAATTTTTATGAAACCGAGTTTGTGTCTCACGGTCAAATACTTATGACAGGGTCAATAGGTAGACTAATGGCATACTGAACACTTACGAATAACAACCAGCTGAGCTGCGGCCGCTGATCCACTTTCAGTGTTGTAACATTGATAGATCCCAGCCGTTGAAAATGTAGCTCTGTCCGATGGAGATATAGTTGCATTGAAGACGACTAAGGTGTAGACTTCTTGTGAATGATCAATGGCAAACGAATCATTGAAAGGATTTTGAATATCACCGTTTGTTGTGAATTGATACAATCCGGAAGATCCAGTATCAGCGAATGGAATGATTAACCAATCGAGAAAAGTATCGTTGCTATCACAAGTTATCGTCGTATTAGTCGATCCTTCGTATACGACGCGGTTCATAGGAGTCGAAGTAATATCTCCAAACGCACCTAAGAAATTTTAAAAAATTCGTTTAGAGAAAACAAATTCAGTAAATACCGCAAAAAGTCTGACTGTGGTTAAGCAAAGTTTCTAAATTTAGTTGACTTCAATGAGTCTTCTTTCATGGTATGAATAATGGTCCATTGCCCACATGCATGCGCATTTTCATACATGCGTGAAACAATAGGCTACATGCATGCAAGCATACATACAAGAATGCATAGAAATACACATACGATACATTGAAATACCATACAAACACACACACACTTTCAAATATACATACGTACATACATACATGCATACATACATACATACATACATACATACATACATACATACATACATAGATACATACATATTACATACGAGTACATACGTACATATTATACGTACACTAGAACGGACACAATATAGTAATGACTAATAGTAATGACTAATTGTAGTTACTAATGAAAGTTGAAAGTCGAGACAGTCCGTCGTCATCCAGTTCCTATTTCTACTAATTATTTCCCTCTGCATCTGAACGATAGTACTGTAAGCCATAGCCATAGTCACATACTGACACATAGTGTATGAACCAACCTCTGGCGATGACAGCGAAGCAGTTTAATAAGATTAATCTTCTTATAACAAACATCTTTCTCTCAACACCAATCATTCTCAAACACACAGCAGCTGTGCATACGGTCGAAAGTTGCATTCGGTACTAAGTTTTTCTGGTGTCAAATAGTTGTTTTTCTCTGTCTTGAAAGTCGCTTTCTGCGCATGTTCCTACAAAATGTTGCAGGTCGAGTGGAGTGCATTGCAAAAATGTGCTGCTCATTGACAGGTGATCCTTAAAAAACATCACGTGATAACACAATGCATATTTTATTATCAACTCGTGGGAATGACGACTAAGTCAATAATTATTACCTCGATGTAATCCATAGACAAACTCTGACTGACAAAGATCGCATTGAAATGCTACTATCCGCATAACAGTGATAATAATCTATTCTGCAATGAAAGCATTGAGCGTCGCATTTGTGAAAAAATACCAATATTATAGCCTAAGTAAGTGCATGTAAATATGCGCCGCCATTGTGACAAATACCAGTAAGCTTATTAGGCTATTATAGAATAAATATGCGTCGGCTACAACCTACTTAAGGTAAAGCTCTGCAAGCAAGTACATGTAAATAGGCTGCAGCTGTGGATCATAATTACGCTAATATGGATCGCGTACGATGTCATCTTGCGATCGAGTTCTCTATTAATATCAAAAATCATCGCCTACTTGAGATCTTCAATCTGCTGTCGTCTATTTTCAATTTGTAAAATAATTTATTTATTATATTCATCACTGGAGCAAGGAGGTCAAATTCTGATACCGTTTGTACTCTGACATTGTCATTCTCAAGGCTTGAGACTCAAGCCTGGATGAAGGAGTAGGGCGACACTGATCATCATTCTATGAAGATAATGTCACAAAGCAGCAACAAGCAGATAATTTATGTTGCAAATTTGGCAATCAGTAGCACAAGGAAACTCAATCAGTGTCAACTAGGAGAAATTTAGATTTTTAGCACTTTGAATGCGTCAATTTTAAAAAGCATGACGTTAGTCGCTAACAAGATAGCACAGCCTGCATAATTATCATATTCAAAACAAAAATAATAACATTTGTAACTATGCAGAGTTAGTTTGTTAGATCTAACTACATCGAAATTGATTAAAGTGGTCATCTAACATTTTTTCAAAGGCAAGAACTGCAAGGACTTGTGTTATATCCTACTGCAGATTGAATCGTCTAAATTGAAATGTGGGCGAAATGACGAAAACGAGCAACGAGTCTATCTGCCGAGTTGAGAACCGACCGAAGGGAAGATAAAGTAGACACAAGAACGTATCTGAGAGAGCGTTTTGGGTGTTTGAACACCCCTGAAATGAAATGATGTAAAAATGAAATAATGCATTTACTAACACGTCATGTAGGAAGCAAGAATTTAAAGCTTTTATTTCTTTGTGAAATTTTACAATAGCGTAGATCACGACCATGTTATATAATCATGATGATGTGGAGGCTGTTGTAGTTTTGAATAATAATTATTATTAGTTCTGCTTGGTAAACCCCATCGAAGCAAGCGACACAAAATATTGGCCTGCCCTCCTGCCAATCGCACATCCTTGCTGCTTTATTTTTTCTCTTTGTCCTTGACTGCGCCTACCTGCGAGAACTCTGCCGTCCTACAAGGGCGTCTGAAGTCAAAGCTCGCTCTATTCTATTCTATTCTATTCTATTCTATTCTGCTCTACTGACTAAGCGAGGCGTGCAGCTCCTTGTCCATCTCGACTTAAATTCATTGAACGGAACCACGCCCTCTCTGTCGCTGGCCCTGGCTTTGTAACGTTTTCATTTGGAGCTACCGCATACTTAGACCTACTGGGTCTTCCAATTGGTTCAGTGTTTAAAGTTATAACCTGCCTTATTAGCAGAGCTGGTTCTGCGTAACAGCCTTGAAGAAGTGCTGCATCAATCTATTAAGTCTATAGGCCTACGAAAAGTCTGAAAGTAGGCCCTTGAGTGTGCATAACATTATGGCATGGGTGAGATCGGGGATAGGACGGGCGGATTGGGAAAACATGGAAATTTAGAGGAAATCGTGGGTACCCCAGAGTGCAGAGTGGTGGCGGACTCACCCTCCAGGGCAGGTTCAAGCGGGATTTGGAGGAAACACCTACACCTCTTGGGAAGCGCCGAATATCCCAGCTACATTATTAATATATGATTTTATGTAGTTATAATGTCTGTGATTCACCTTTTGTCGTAAGTGCAACCAAAATGCAACCGCACATCAGAAGGAACTGGATCTGTAGCTTCATAGCCATCGTGTAATATGTCTGTGTCGATTCAGCCACCGAAATAATGCCTGGACCGATGCAGCAACTCTAAGCTTATAAGGCGATGACGACGTTATTTGACTTGTTACAGTAGTGATTGATTATAGACATTCTTTAACGAATTCAATAAATTCTACAATCTACACGGTGTCCCGATGAAAAGTAGAACCATACAAAAGTGTAATAAATTACTCATAATTCAATAAAAACTTTTCAGAGTTAGGCCTATCTGAAATTTTAAACGCAACAGCAGTGACCATCTTACTATCAACTCCTAAAATATTCGTGAGTTTGTCAAGTCTATGGGCGTTTAAAAAGTAGCACGGAAAAATAGAACTTTCCAATATGGAAAAGCTGAAAGGAAGTGAAATTCAGCTATTATGGTGTTCAAAATGTCCTTCTTGTTCACGAACACACGACCGTAGACGTAGACGCTACAGTTTGATGGTATGGTCGATGATCATCTGGTCAAACATCTACCACTTTTAAATCAGACACCCTACGGTTATGGGTGTCATGAATAGACCCCTACGCGTTAACGAAAAAAGCGCTTCTTCAGTAAATGTACCTGGTAGGCCTACTCGAGATCGAGGTCTGCACTGTTGGGCGGTCACAGCTGCGGGATAGGAAGCCGAGTGTCTCCCTGGACAACTAGGGTACTACGTCCGGATTATAAATAGTTGCAGCAATCAAATTTATCTTCAAGCAATTTTGATTTAATTCTGCAAATTTTCGCTGTAGGGTATTATGACAAGCCTGGCTGATAATTTTTATAAGCTTAGATCTTGCTTGAGAGCAGGTTCTGAGTTTTTTATATAATAAAAACACTGATTTATGGTCTTTGACGTGGATGCTATTTATTATCGCCATCTGCAATTTCATACTTTGACAGCAATAGCATAAAAAGAAACAAATTTAAAATGAAATAAATTTTGATATTTGTAGCTGCATAACATTGATTATAAATCAAACAAATTTATGAGCAAATTTATTGTAAGTTGTTTGCTTCTAGCACTAACAGTTCTTACGTTTCGATCACTTGAGATGGCGATGTTCAGTGTTGAATGCAAGCAACATTCTCTGGATTCTTTGGAAAACAAATTCTCGATCCTTATCCTAAAGTCGACGACTCCGAATAATTAATTGACTCAAATCTCCTCATCAAGTTCTCTTGCTTTGAAAGTTTATGCAGTTTGGTAATAGGCCTAAACTTTATTTCAAATTTTACCTAGACTTGGCCATACATGTAGCTGCTAATTGTATTTTTATGCCAGTGCGTACAAACTTAGTCTTCTGCATACTAGACTGATTAGGAGGCCTAGGCCTAGGCCTACTATTAGACATTCATGTGCACGTATTGCATTGAGAAAAATTAACGACAATGAAATATCAAGTTGGTAGCAAAGTCATCATCATGGCTTTCTTTATCGCGTAACAGGCAGTGGTGTAGTGGGGGGGGGGGACGCGGGGGAACGCCGTTCCCCCACTTTTTTCAGGGACAATGGAATATTAATAATAATACCACTAATATGATTATAAAGAGCGTTCCCCCACTTCATTTTTTAGGACTACACTTAGTCCACTGGTAGCAAGTTAATGCTATCTACCAAAGTGACAGACAATAGCTTATCGTTCACCACTGCACCGATTGTAGCCTACTGTCCCGTCCACGTGGCGCGATGCAGGACTAAGTGAAGCTGTTGCATTGTTCTGCGTGTACCTATATAATAGGCTTAATAGTAATGTTGTACACAGAGGCGTGACTATTAAACTGAGAACTAAGACAAATGCGCGAATTTATTAAAAATCATTCACATTCTGCTTACTTCATATTACATGAATACTGAGCTCTTTATTCTTTTTGTAACGTTTGCTGAAAAACAACTTTTAAAACGTCATATAGGCCTAACCAAGTCCTCGAATGATCCAACGAATTATATACTTTAGCGTGAGGATAAAAGAGAAAAATGTTCCAGTTGTAGGCCCTAATGAGAAAGATAAAAATGCGAACATATGATTCGAAAGCTGAATTTATGGCTGAATCATGCGGGTCACTAAACATTGATGTCGTTGGCCCTATTCTGTTGCTATGGCAACGCCATCATGCTCCTACATGATTCGCTGCAATCGGTTATGCCTGGACCAATTAAAACATTATTACCCGCTCGTGCGTAATCACCCACTCCGGATTTTGTAATTTTTCTCTCAGCAAACAACTTCCAATCACTGGACATGCACGAAGCACTGACGACAACCATCTCACATTTTTTGTCATCGCATTTAGGATCGTGTATCAACCAACGACTGTCGTTCTTTAGAGTCACAACAACCCCACAGACCAAGTTCTGTGGACAACTTACAGCTGTCGGATCTTGCGTACATCTCAGCCTTCACGAAACACTCCTCGTAAGCGTCAGACTCTGTCGCATTGGCCCCAACTGAAAAACAAAAACCAGAACAATGCGCATTGTTAGGCCTACTGCTTATCTTAGTCTACGGAAATGATTGTATCAAGAGCATTGTTCTATCAGCTATCCCACATGCGAATATCTGCAGTCAACGATGAGGTAGTTTACTGGGCAAACCGACTTTGATGACTCGTATCGCCATGACAACGCAAAGTAGAGAGGCTAAGATTTGTTACGTAAAGAATGAACTATATGCAGATAATAGAAGTGTAAACTATTTGCAACTGCTTTGATTGTCACCATTGCTACAGTGCCATGAAGATTGCAAAATTGTACTCACAACTGAGTTTTTCGTAAGTTTTGCGCCCATATTAGTGAAAAATTATATGTCTTAGTTTGGAATGATTTACAGAATCGGAAAGTACACCTAAAGTTGTACAGAATCGCCAAATTGCGAACTTCTATGTACATCCGTTCCTGAGATAATGACTTCTGAACTAGCCGCCAAATACATACATGTCGCGAGTGCGCTGCACCCCCTCTAGGTCCGTCAACTATAAAATACAGGAACATGATGATAGGCTTCTGCAAATTTGCACATGATGTACAAACATATCAAACTTCAAAATAGCAAAATTGCAGCCAAATCTGAGATGGTTCAGCAACAGGTCCTTGGTGATTTCACGTGGACTGACCCTATTGCAAAATAAAAAGTTGCGAAGGGCGATCAAAACATTAATGAAAAATTTTGTAATTTTTACACAGTGTTCTATTGATCTATTGGCACCTTTTGACATATCTAGCTTATTGAAATTCAGAAAAAATTGCCATTTTCACTCCACCCTAGTCTACATGCTGTTTACTCACGTACAACCTATTTATTATAGATCGACTAGGTCACTAAGAACCTCTGAATTTTACAATTTGGCTTATATAGTAATATTATTTTTAATCTTACCAGACTGACATTCGTTGGTTCTTCTGCAGTTTTGATCGAATGAAGGGCACGTTGTTGTCTGCTCGCAATTGCAATCTGTACATTAAATTTTTAGGATCTTAATACCAGGTGATTATATGTAAGTGCCACGATATGAGTGCTAGGCCTACAGCCTACAGGCTACAACCAAAGCGGTTATGAAATATTAGAAAACAGACATAGAGAATCTATGTTGCGGTCGTTTTGCTATTAAACCTACTTATTTTTAGTCTTTATTAACTTCTTGAAAATTAGAATTAATAGGCATAATTAATTTTTATTTCCATTTTTTTTACTTTATGTCAAATATTTTAAAAAATTTGTGCATGTTACAGAGGCGAAATTAAAAACTAGAGAAGCTGTAGTTGCCTTTGAACTAACCTGGTGCGGTCACTAAAGATTTCCGATTGAACGTCGGTTCATTCATTGCAATGAATGGATCCTGAATTTCCGTTGGTTGTCCGAATGTCAGACCGCACTCGTAAGTGGAAGAATACTTGAATGCTGTCTCAATGCTTAACAGTATCTAGAAGGATCTTCAACAGACTAAAGACCGTTCTGGCTCCGTCTCTATAATGGTCTAATGACTCTAATCACTGTGGTAACGCATAGACCTACTTTTTACGTTTAGGCTATAATTTCACAGTGTACGACCTCTGATATGACATTGACTATCCATTAAGCAGCGAACAAACTTAAAACTATGTTTTACAAATTTTAGGCCTAGTCTGCGGCAAACAAAATTCTTTACCAGGCCTAAGGAGTTCGCAGGTTCCTCTCACATTCATTCATCAACTGAATCTCACGAGGTCAAACACGTCTGACTAAAATATGATAATATTTCAAGATACCAGTGCTATTCGTATGCCTATCTATGCGTATTTTCTACCGACCTGAGCGAAGCGACCTAGTAATGTTTGCAATGAAACGTTTAGGCTATTCTGATTTTGAAAATTTCTTAAACCAAACAAAGACCCGTCATTTAATAGTTTTACTAAATGCCAACTCTAGAATATGCCAAATTTTTATTATAACAGGATTCGTCTTGTCTAAACATTGCGTTTATTCTCAAGGTTTCATCGAAATACGTTTTTCTTCGTACTTTTCATAGCTTCCGTTTTAACGAAATATAGTTGGATGACTTTTATTATAAGCCTACAATTGTTCCAAGTATTCTGAATTAAACATTTCTTGTTGACGCTGAAAGCTGGACATTCTGGTTGACCTGAAATAATATGAGCCATAGAATTAGAAAACAAGTTAACACGTGGAAAGTAGGCAGCTTTAATTTCCCATAGGTCCATGCTCAAATTTTATTTTAAATAACTATTATAGGCTAATCAATAAATCGTTCTTTTCGTAACCATCCATATAAAATAGCATAATTATAAAGGTTGCAAATCACATCGTCATTATGAGAATGCCGCAAGAAAAGATCCTAAAGAGATTGATACGGCTAAGTGTTAAGCCCTACACCCAGGCTACTTAGCGGTAACAGTCGTAACAGATGCTGCTGTAAAACTAACTTTATTTTGAATATCTCAAAAGATAGTATTTCAGCAAGTATTCATGATATTGTTTCGTCAAAGACTGACATTTAAACTGCTTCATTCAAGAGAGGATCAAAATCGATCAGCGAAAATGAAAACGAAATGCTTCATATTCAAAGTCTTTAAATCACAAGGAATAATTTTTTCATTGCTCTATAACGAAACAACGCACATCGTTAAGATTGCTACTGCTTGCATTTAAGTAACTGGTAGTCCTATATTATGATCTAACCGACTCACATTTCATGGTCTATCTGTAACTTTTATCTGTTGAGGAATTGGCTGCATAGTCTGAAACAAACATAGTTTTACATTGTTATACACAACAAGAAGTTCACAGAAGAAGTCCTGACAAACTGGCCTTGTGTTAAAACCGATTCGATCTACACTCTAACAGTACTTATTATAGCCTATTTCAGGATTTGGAAGACAACGCCAATGGAGTTTTCAAGTATAGGCCTACTGCAGACCTATAATGCTACGATTAGGCTATTTTTAAAATAGTTGTCTCTGAACTCACTGAGTGCAATCGCTGGAGATCTCCGATCAAAAATCGGTGCATTCATTGCAATGTTTGGCGTCTGAGTTCCCGTTGGTTGACCAAATGTCAGGCTGCACTGGTAAGTTGAATAAGCACTGTAAGCGGTCATGAATGTTGATGACGATTTGTAGGTTAATGCATCGTAACGGGTTCTTTCAGGCGTATGGGAAGCTATGTGATAACCATTGACAAGCAGTGTGAAAATAGCGCTGATTGGATTGTATGTGATGTCAGCATAGATGCAGCTGCACGTCAACTCAACGTGGGTTGAGTTCAGTTTCTTCATCGATCCCGTTGGACCTTGTCCTGAAACACACCGCCAAAACCTAACAGTTGGAGGTCTGAGTAAAGTTGTAAACTGTTTGGCTGTCTGTTGCGCAAATGAAATTAATTTTTTATAAATTAAAAATCACAGCGCATAGCCTTTGTTCCGTCGCTTCAAATCTAAAAAAAATTATGTATCAAACGGTAGAAATTATTATTCAATTAATTTCATTGTTCAATGTTTTCTAAATTCCGACGTCTGAATAAAATGATGAACCAACAATGACTTTAGTCAGAGTCATATAAATAGCCGCCGTTGATATCGTAACCTACAAGATCCTGAAGAACCCTGGAGGCTACAATGTAGGAGATTTCCTTATTAAAAGCTTACATGTAGCTTCAAAATGGGCCTACACACAAAAAAACGGTTTATCTGATTGTCACAAATATGCCGCATAGTCCTATAATAGTTACGTAGGTGTACTTACTAAATGGTAGTCCTATTATAGTAGGTGTACAGTAACTCACTAAATGGTAGTCCTATTATAGTAGGTGTACTTACGAACGACCAGAATCTTGAAGCTGAATGCCATCCCATGGTCACATTCTACAGAGTACAGACCAGCCGTTGATAGTTGAGGTCCACCTTTGCCTCTTGTTGTTGCTTGTTTAAGTGTTAGACCCAACGGATCAAACGCATATTGTTCCGCATATCTAGGATTGACGGCATCGTCATAATTGACTATAGTCCCAATATTGAATGACGACTCCGTCATTATAGTATTCGTCCACTTGACACCTTTGAGTCTAGCTGGATAGTAGACGAGTGTGTCGAGGTCTCCTTCAGATATCACGATATTCTTCAGAGGCGCCGTACATGGAGCAATCGCACCTGAAAATATCAGAAAGAAAATATAATGCTATATGTGTCAACTCAAATGATGCTCTTACATTTATTGTTTTACAAAGCGAAGATTGTAGGACCACTGATTAATAAAGAAATTCACGATAGCCCGGTCTAACAGTTTGCCTTTTAAAAATCTTTGAGCGTTATTTTGAAGGGTGTGTGTTGTAATAATTTGCAAGTTAGCTTCTCTATCGATTGCTTTGAAAAGCAAACAATTCAAACTGATTTTTTACAAATCAATATTTCATACTTTAGAGCGTCTGTACTACCTAGGTTATCCTCCGCATCTCTTTTTATACTACTGATCTTGCAAGACACAGATGAACACATGCACATGCACAATTGCACATGCACGTTCCATAATATCTCGGCATTGATCATCAGCGTCTTTTAAAGAAATAAACATGTTTGAGAAGCACTCAGATTGTATGATCAAAATATGACTAAGATTCGGTTACAACAGAACAAGAGAAGTTTTAAGATCAACATTTTGTGAACACTAAAACCAAAACAATATTTCCAAGGTATTATGAAAAGTCATTGGAAATGACTCATGGTGGATGTGCATTTTCCCGGATAACAGTGGTAACAGTGAACATAATAATTATTATGAAATTTGCAAGCTGAGTGAATATAACACTAGACATCGCTAAGGTGCTTCATAGTCAATTATAAAAGATATTTCAACATTTATTATTAATTCAACCAATGAAAACGATTACACAAATTATAAGCGTCAACATGAATAATGGGGATAAGGAAACTAGGCTAGTCTCAACATGGAGAGCACTCGATGTAAAACATTCAGTATTAAATTTTACGGATAATAAATGTTAGTCGGTTAAAACAAATAATAGGCTAATAATATTAAACACTTTCCTTAATTTCTGCTTTCTTCTTCCTCGTTTCCGTTCCTCATTGCCGATGTTTCTGGCGTCCTGTTCTTCGCTTCCTTTCTCGCACTCCTCTCTTCGTCTGATTTTCCCCGACTGCCGATAGATCCCCGGAATCCTAACTTAAATCTGCCCTCCTGGCTTCCATCCCAGACCGGCCAGCGGGCGCTTCCTCGACCAGTGTCCGACTGCTCTCTTCCTCCGAACACTCAACCTCCTTCCCAAACATGCCAACTAAAACTCTACCTGGTCAGTCCCTCCTGCCCATCCTACTGCCTAGACCTACCTAACCTGCTCGTGGCTCAACTCCCCGCTAACCCACTGTGGCTGGTCAGCAATCCTAGCTGATTCAACGTCGTTGTTACTTTTCTCTCAGTTAGAGTCAAATTGATACAGCCCACTTCTTCTCTAATTCATATCCAGGTTCCTACTTTAATTTACTGTTTTGCTCTGGTCTATCTTAGTGATTTCATTTGCCTGCTGATTTCAGCACCCCATCTTCGTCCATTACGCTCTTGTCACAGTAATTATCCCCATATCACTCAAACAAAGACTAGAGTAAACTTCCTATTAAATGCTTTTGTGCAGAAGATTGTGTTTCATGGGCGCCCGCAGAAATTTTTGCAGGGGGGGGGCAAAAAGTTTTCCCGATGATCACAGTTACCGTAAATGTCTTAGTAACAAGAACTTGAAAAATGCAAAGCTGGAAATTAAGAGCACGAGTATTTTTAAATGAGGTTTCTTAATGCAAATTTTTCAGTTTCATTTTGTGTATCAGCTTTAATATGAATAGTTTCTTTAGTGCAAAGAATTTTTTAAAAAGTAGATGTTGAAAGTGGGTTCCTGAAGCGGCGCCGTAATATTATAAGTCCATTGAATGAATGAATAAGTTAACAAAAAATAAGTGTCAGTTTTCAAGGTGCAAGTGTTCCTCTAGCTATTTCTATTGATAGGCTACTTATTTTTGTGCAGTTGTGAAGGTTGCATGAAAGCGAAATTCCAATCAAGTAGGCCAAAATCGATAGAAAAAACTATTTGCAAGAGCGCCTGCCGGAGGGTTAAAAGCCAATGGTCACTGTTCCAGCTTTTAACAAGATGTTGATCATGCAAGGCAGACAATAAATTAAGAGCATGTTTATTTCTACAGAGATTTCTAAACATAGATTTCTGACTTTCACTGTATGTAGGCCGCCTATCATTCGTATCATTAGTGCTCTAATGCGGAGAAATTTGTTAAAAACCCAAAAGTAGTACTTAGAAAAATAAGTTTCAATTTTCTAGAGGGGGCAAGTGCCCCCTTGCCCCTATGTGCGGGCGCCCATGTTGTGTTTCTGTGTAGGCCCTAACTGCTTGGTAGGCCTATAACGTAAAATCTCACTTTTTGCTGTTTGCGGACCCAAAATGCAAACAAACGTCAGAAGAAACTTGAAATCGTCATAGTCATCGTATGTCTGCGTTGAATCTACAGCTGGTCAAAATATTCTGTCTCTTAAAAGAATCCGATCTAGACCTATGCTCGTTG
Organism: Lumbricus rubellus; assembly: GCA_945859605.1. Classification (NCBI taxonomy): domain Eukaryota; kingdom Metazoa; phylum Annelida; class Clitellata; order Crassiclitellata; family Lumbricidae; genus Lumbricus; species Lumbricus rubellus. Next base: position 52,777,039 of record OX243814.1, read on the forward strand.
TTGTATGAGTTTTATATGAAACGCCGATGACTTTATTAGCATAGACCATAACCAGTAAGCTTATTATAATGAAGTTCATTTATTCAGTTTTTGATTTTTATGGAAATAAAACAACAGTAGAAGACACTTCATCTCGAATTCATATCCAGCTTCCTACTTTAATTTACTGTTTGTTATTGTAGGTCTTCAAAACTGTCAGTGAAGTCTGAGACAGCTTACATGCTACGTGCGATCACTGAATAGGACATTATTGATAGATAATCAATAGGCCTATTAGATTTTGAGATGTAAGTTGTCAAAGATGTCACTTCAGGACAAGAATCCTTAAGTAGTTTTTTTAAAGCAGTTTGAGTTTTAACTTCGGGCTATGAATAAAATTATAATACCTATTAGCATAATACACCTTTATTATCATACATCTCTATGGTGGTCATTGGTGAGGGTGTGATGGACACAAAGAAAGTGATTGGCTGATGAATAAGTCAGCGTTAATATTCCGAGTGATATTCCACAGTATTTTGAAGACCTATGTCGTCATGCTGATTCCCGTTTGTTTTCGACTGTTTTCTGAGAAGACCAGGCCATGTCTTCCACGAGTGGTTCCCTCAGCGATACGTGTTCACCAGAGTGCTGTTTTGCACGTTAAAGATTGTAGCCAGCTTACTTACTTAATTAACAATATTAGCTTACCCCGCATGGGATCGTTGCTTGTATGAGCTTTTTCAGTGGCCAGCTTCGGATGCTGGAGCCTGCGATCGGCTGGCTTAGTAATTTAATGTGTGAATGTTGACTGTGTGGTTAATACGTGAGAAGGCTATGCCTCTTCTAGCCTGCTCCTCGCCATTCTCTCAGCTCTATGACTCATCTAGGGACCTCTCTGCCCTCTGTCTTCTATCATTCATCTCATTCCCCCTCTTAGTCGGACATAGCAACAAATTGATTCATGGAATCAGCAAACCAATAATTTGCATTTGGACTGAGGATACTTTCTAGCTTTTAAATGCTAAATTCTATGGTAGCTTAATTTTTCAGAGGGCAGAAAAGATCAAGTTTCTGCAATTTATTGATCCGTCGAAGATCGAGTTTAGATGTCAGGATTTTGTTCAAAAGACGAATGCAAATAATTCGTTATTCAGCCACAAGGTTCGTCAAAATTCTTTATTAATCAGAAGGCAAGTTACACAGTTAAATATGAATCAAATGTGTCAGTATTGGTGAATGTTTTCTTCCAAGTGATGGTACTACGACAGATTCATCATTCTCCTACACGGAAAGCTGCAATCATTCGCATCCCTACTTCCATCCTGCACGTAGTCACTTACTCTGCTTTTTACAACAGCAGCTTCTCTCAGTGCCAACAACTTCCAATCGCTGGACATAAACGAAGCATCATTAACAGCCATCTCACATTTGTTATCATCGCATTCAGGATCGTGTATCAACCAACGACTGTTGTTACTTAGAGTGACAACAACTGCACAGACCAAGGTCTCTGGACAACAGCTGTCGGATCTTGCATACAACTCAGTCGCCAACACAAATTCGTTGTAAATCGCAGTCATATTGGTTCCGTCTAAAACGCAAAGTCATAGCGCTTCTTTATTTACAAGCAATATCAAAGCTGCTGAATATTAACAAATGCTAAGATGACATGAACCATAAGGATCAAATGTTGTGTTTTCATCAACCGACTGCATTACATATGGAAGCCTAAATTATTAATTAACGATAATTATATTAAGCATGCAGGTGTGCGACCTGGTGGCGGACCGGTAACGCGTCCGCTCACGGAGCGGGAGGTTGCGGGTTCGACTCCCGGTAACGACCTTGGGCAAGTTGTTTACGCAAATGTGCCTCTGTCACCAAGCAGTATAATTTGGTACCGGCGTAAGCTGGGAAGTAAACAGCAAGTCCTGCGACACACTGGCCCCGTGTCCAGGACCTTGGGATTCGTCCATTGCTGGCTCAGGGCTATGGAAAAGGAGATGAGCGCCTCCCTATGTTCCTCATGGAACGGGATAGGACTTTACTTTATATTAAGCATTATAATATTCTTTCCGACCGAAGAATAGGTTACAGTGGATGTGATAGGCCTTTTCGTTTATTAATCTGACATGGGGCGAAGACTGCATTAATTGGAAGGAAACAGCTAGGCCTATTATTATTATAGAAGAACGGCGTTGATGTATTAATATTTCAAGGGAGCAGAGGCCTCGGATGGGTGGCTGATGATGGATGATTCAACGGGAGGATGTGGTGGATAGAATGGGAGGATGTGGTGGATAGAATGGGAGGATGTGGTGGATGGAATGGGAGGATGTGGTGGATGGAATGGGAGGATGGGTGGATAGAATGGGAGGATGTGGTGGATAGAATGGGAGGATGTGGTGGATAGAATGGGAGGATGTGGTGGATAGAATGGGAGGATGTGGTGGATAGAATGGGAGGATGTGGTGGATGGAATGGGAGGATGTTGTGGATAGAATGGGAGGATGTGGTGGATGGAATGGGAGGATGTTGTGGATAGAATGGGAGGATGTGGTGGATAGAATGGGAGGATGTGGTGGATAGAATGGGAGGATGTGGTGGATAGAATGGGAGGATGTTGTGGATAGAATGGGAGGATGTGGTGGATAGAATGGGAGGATGTGGTGGATAGAATGGGAGGATGTGGTGGATAGAATGGGAGGATGTGGTGGATAGAATGGGAGGATGTGGTGGATAGAATGGGAGGATGTGGTGGATAGAATGGGAGGATGTGGTGGATAGTTGAAGTCTCGTTGAAGGGAGAAAAGGAAGGAATGTGTAGTCCTTATTATAAACCTAATCTAGCATTATAGGCATTCTCTTAAAGGCCTTCAGTACACGGCTTGCTGCACAATTTAAAGCAGATAGGCCGTAACAGGTCAAGATTTACTATGTACAAAAAGAAGATCACTGAAATTTTTCTGCATTAGAACAATTAAAAAGCTAATTTCAAATAATTATTAATGAAATGAATGACAATCAATCGATTTGCACTCATTATACTGTACAACATGTAGAATGTACCAGTGTACCTGTTGCTGAAAAGATCGTACCTATAGTTGGAGGAAGGGTAGTTGGTTGGGCTGTTCATGTTGGCGTAGCAGTCGTAGTTGGTTTGGCAGTTGATGTTGGCGTATTCGTCGTTGGTTTGGCAGTGGATGTTGGCGTAGCAGAAGTGGTTGGCTTGTCAGTTGATGTTGGCATAGCAGTCATTGGTTTTGCAGTTGATGTTGGCGTAGTAGTTGTAGTTGCTTTGGCAGTTGATGTTGGCGTAGTAGTTGTAGTTGCTTTGGCAGTTGATGTTGGCGTAGTAGTTGTAGTTGGTTTAACTGTTGATGTTGGCGTAGCCGTGGTTGCTTTGGCAGTTGATGTTGGCGTAGTCGTGGTTGGTTGGGCTGTTGATGTTGGCGTAGCCGTGGTTGCTTTGGCAGTTGATGTTGGCGTAGTCGTGGTTGGTTGGGCTGTTGATGTTGGCGTAGTCGTCGTTGGTTTGGCAGTTGATGTTGGCGTAGTCGTGGTTGGTTGGGCTGTTGATGTTGGCATAGCAGTTGTAGTTGGTTTGACTGTTGATGTTGGCGTAGCAGTCGTGGTTATTTCGGCTGTTGATGTTGACATAACAGTCGTGGTTGGTTGGGCTGTTGATGTTGGCATAGCAGTCGTGGTTGCTTTGGCAGTTGATGTTGGCGTAGTCGTCGTTGGTTTGGCAGTTGATGTTGGCGTAGTAGTTGTAGTAGTTGGGTTGAAGCAAACTATATCAAAACGTTAAAAAAACATGTTTGCAATCGTTCAAATATCATTCCTTTGCAAAATGACATTATCGTTGAAACATTAAACGGAAACGTGTAGACATTCTATCAGGTCTTGAATAACTGATTATACATGATTTAATTTTTTACGATTTCACTCTATTTTCGCATCAGATTCTGTGAAGCGTCAGATGATCATAGAAGATTTCCAAGGTGGATTTAGATGACTGAAGAAATGCAAAATATAAATTAGTCAATTAATTATTCATTAGTTCCAACATTTCTTAGTCAGGTCATGAAATCGCTTCCGTAAAAACTATTTTCAAATCTGATTTGAGCAGTCTCACTCAACGCACACTACTTCCTCTAACTAGAATACTTCATCAAGCTGCAAGACTGTGTCTTGGATTCTTTTACCGAGACCACATCACACCAGCTATTCGCTCTTTACACTGGCTTCCTGTATTTGAGCGCATTCGCTTCAAGCTGGCACTCCTCATGTGCAAAGCATGCACTGATCATCTGCCATCCTACTTAACTTCTATGATCACATCTTGTAACTCTGTTAAAGGTCGCTCTTCTCTTCGATCAGCATCTGCTGGAAAGTATGTAGGCTAGTTCGTGGTACATATCTTGTTTTTGGACGGCTTTCTTTCACATTTGCTGGTCCGTTCATCTGGAACTCTCTGCATCCTCATGTTCGTAACTCTCTTGGCCGAGACTGTCTTTCGCTCTAAACTGAAAACTTTGCTTTCCCAATCCACAGATAGTCTTTATGTCTGTCGAATTTCAATGTGCACTTCTGTACTTTGTAAGGATTGCATTATCAAAATTAATTGCAGTTTGATAGTACTGTCTAACATAAGTTATGTTAGACAATTATACAATCTAACTGTAACATAACTTTCAAACAAAATAATTGGTTCATTCTAGTATATTGACCTGGAACTGCCGCGGATGATTTCTGATTAAACGCCGGCGAATTTATTGCCATGTTTGGAGCTTGAAGTTCCTTTGGTTGAGAAAATGTCAGACCACAATCGTAGGTTGAAGAATCACTGTAGGTCGTCGTAAATGTTGCCGTTGATATGAAAGTATATATGTCGTAAATTGTCCTTTGAGGCGTATCGAAACTCATGGTATAACCATCAACATATAGTGTGAGATGAGCATCGATTGGGTTGTAAGTGCTGTCCGCATAAATTGTGCTGCACGTCACCTCGAAGTGGGTTGCGTTCAGTTTTCTGGTCGAAGCCGTTGGACCTTTGCCTGAAACGTAGCATGAGAGAATACATCGAACGTCTACGTTTTGTAAAAGTAAACTGTGCGAGTGCTGGAAATCCTTAAAGCATGTTATGCAGATGACAGTGCTCTTGAATATATCAGTGCCCCGCGCTTTACGTTTCAGCAGCGCTTTAGAAGTATTGAGATTGCGATTGCAAATTACTTTTTCACTAAAAATCGCTTCTCAGATTTTAGCATAAAGCACAATGAAAAAGCGCAATCACAAATATAAATGGTATTCTAAAGGTGAATTACGAGTTAGTGAAACTCTTGAGTGTCTATAGGTTTTACAAATTCATGTTTTAAATTTAAATTGGTAAAATTAATTTTGGCTTAAAATGATAGTGAAACGCATGGCCAGCCTATAATTGATTCAGCCTCACTTATTATAGGCCTAAATTAAATTGCAATGAGAGTAGACTATTGTGCAGCTTCAAATTTTGGGACATTTTAAGATTACTTGGAGGAATCACACGACGTTAAAATAATATCAATTTATTTTTAATGATTAAGCTAAGTTTGACTGAACTCAGACGTCTGATAAAAGACAAATTAGCCTAATAATTATTATCAACGGCTATTCTGACAGCAACGTCATGTCAACAACAGTGCTTTTTATGATCGATATTTTCTTATTGCTACAGAACAATAGAGCAATAGAACAATTATAGATCAATAGAACAATAGAACAGTTACGGTATAGCATTTCCTCACGACTGAAACGACAAATTGCTAAGTGAAGTTATGAAACTGAGAAAGATTAGCCGTGGTTAGTTGTAGGCCTTTAATTACTTACGAACGACTAGAAACTTGAAGCTGAATTCGTTGCCATTTCCACATTCTACGGTGTACAACCCAGCCGTTGATAGTTGATGTCCCGATTCAGCCGTTGTTGTTGCATTCTTAATTGTAAGACCTGACGCATCAAAGGCATAGTCTGCGGCAAAAGAAGGATTCACAGTGTCATCATTGTTGACTATGACAACCTCGGTTAACTCATCCGTCGTTGCAGTAGTCGTCCATTTAACATCATTAGATTGAACGGTTGTTGTTGCATTCTTAATTGTAAGACCTGACGCATCAAAGGCATAGTCTGCGGCAAAAGAAGGATTCACAGTGTCATCATTGTTGACTATGACAACCTCGGTTAACTCATCCGTCGTTGCAGTAGTCGTCCATTTAACATCATTAGATTGAACGGTTGTTGTTGCATTCTTAATTGTAAGACCTGACGCATCAAAGGCATAGTCTTCAGCATAAGAAGGATTCACAGTGTCATCATTGTTGACTATGACAACCTCGGTTAACTCATCCGTCGTTGCAGTAGTCGTCCATTTAACATCATTAGATTGAACGGTTGTTGTTGCGTTCTTAATTGTAAGACCTGACGCATCAAAGGCATAGTCTGCGGCATAAGAAGGATTCACAGTGTCATCATTGTTGACTATGACAACCGGACGTAACTCATCCGTCGTTGCAGTAGTCGTCCATTTAACATCATTAGGGTTTGATGGATAGCTGATCACAGTACTCGCGACTCCTTCATAGACGGCAAGATTTTCAAGCTGCGCCTTACATGGAACAAACGTCGCGCCTGAAATAAAGAACACATTATTATTACACAATAGAGGACACATTATTTTTATTACTGTATACCACTTATTTGATGTGAAACATTATCAAAATAAACTCTGCATGAGTAGGCTACATATTATGCTTGTAAAATAGTTCTGCATACATGGTATTTTTTACATTAGACTACCGGAGACAGCAGCAAACCAAACATAATTATAATATGTCAATTCTGCTGCACCCATCCGTCGGTAGAATGGCTTAATTGGCAGTTGTACAATGTACATATCCTCGAATGTTGCAACTGATTGACTCTAAAGTGTTTTACAGTAATTTTCTTTCCGTCTGATTATATCTTTGGTTATAGGTCTTAGCCTACTTAGCTGTTCATCTGCTACACTAAACGTTGTTCCTGTTATGGTATAATTATCAGTGAAAATTAATGTTAACATAGACTATATAAAATAATTATAATTACATCACTTAGCCTACATGTATAATATACATGTACGTCATTGAATACAATATTATGAGAAAAGACCGTATATAATGATTATTTATATTTATATATTTATATTACTTTTATATTAATGATTATTTATATAACGAATCGGCCTACGTATAAGTAGGCCTACACGCATCCCTACTGAACAGACATACGTTCATAGCATACTAGGTTCTGTTCACATTCATACATAAAGATGCATGCAATTCGATGCAAAACATTGCAATTTATTTACTTATTTTGGAACTTAGAGTAGTTGCAAAAATTTAATAGACTGTTCTTTGTTCAATGCTAATGTAGGTAAGCTTATAATTGGTATGAAACTCACATGTGCAGGATGCGGAAAATTCAGGCGCATTCGTTGCGACGTATGAGAACTGTATGTCTCTCGCTTCCATAAATGTTACTCTGCATTTGTATGTTGCTGAATCGCTGACATCAACTGTGATCATTGATGTTGAAACGAGATTCGGAAATTTCATCTTCCTTTCAGGTGTATCGCTTCTGTAGAATTTGCCATCGGATGTCCACGTCATCATTGTATCGATCGGATGTAAGACACTGTCGACGTACGTTATGCTACAGTTTCTTTGCACTTGTGTTGAATTATTGATGACTTTGCTGACACACGTTGGAGGGTAGCCTGTGGAAGAGAAAACTAGACAGAAACAGCAGAAGATACATTTAAGACATGAACAATTGAACATGAAATGTAAACTTGTTTGCTGCTGTTGCTACCAACTGCGGCAGCTCATGGTCATTGCTCGCTCTTTGACTTCTAAGGCTGCAGCATCTCTTGTCCGTGCATTTGTGCTAAGCCGCCTCGACTATACTGCGCCTACATCTTTACTGGTCTCCCGCAGGTTCGGATTGAGAGGTTGGAGAGGGTCCCACATGGGCTGCCGCGCGACTTTTTGACGGGTTCATCAAGTCTGACCGTGTATCCCAATAGGCCTATATGCGCGAGATCTTTTACTGGCTTCCTTTCCCGCAGCGCATCTCATATAGGATTGCATCTTTGGTTGTGGCGATGTTTATCTTTGTGAGATTTGCCTCCCCGTTTCCAATGGCAGAGGCCGCCGTGCACTGCGCTCTGCTGTCCATGGTGACTTAATGGTTCCTTTCACTCGCCCTGCAACAATGCAGAGGCGTTCGTTCTCTGTGCATGGTTGGTCCACCAACCTGGAATGGACTTTCCTTGACTATGCGACACCTCCCAAGCTATTCTCAATTCACAAACATTTGAAGGGCGCTATATAAATTTTGATTGATTGTTTGAGTCAGCATAACAACAGAAGTTCAAGTCACTTTTTTAAAGCTAGGCCTACGTAAATGGACCTCGTAGACCTAATCTGTAATCGTTAAATACTGCTGGGATTTATTTTGTGGATTTTACTTGGTGAGGAAATCTTTGCAATATAATTATGATTGGATTTTTCAATATGTTTTCTTGCAATTTTTTATATTTGACACTACTGTGAAAGAAAACCGTGATAGCTATCCAAAAGGGCCTTTAAAAAGAAAATAATTGCACACTGCCTAATGCTCATAGTCAGATTTCAGAGTTCCGAGTTTTATCAGCATAAATCGTCGAAATAAGCTAGCCCCTCCCCCTCCTGGCTTGGCCGAACCAGGAATGATTCAGCACTTGGGCTACCGAACCCACTGCGGTAAAGCCGACCTGCGTGTCGTGCTATAGCGGGCCATATTTCGTAGATATATAACCTGTAACCAATCCGCGGTTTGTCAGATTGTGTCATTAAACGAAGTTTATTATTAAATCTCGTACGAAAAGTAAAACACAAAAATCAAGGTAAAATGTTACATAAGTAAATCTGTCTACTTACGAACGATGGTCAATTTGGCAGCGAACCTTTGACGGGTCTTATTAGAGTCTACGATATAGTCTACGGCATAGATCCCTGCAGTTGATATCGGAGGCACTGTTGCGGTTACTTGAGCTCTCTTGATGACTAGACCAGTTGGGTTGGCGCAGAAGAGAGCAGTGTAATTGGTATTAACAATATCGTCGTAGTTTGTTAACATAGGTCTGCTAGTTTCATCTGAAATTGGATTCACAGACCAAGATCCTTTAGTTGGACTGTTGCAGGTTATCATCGTGTTATTCGTTCCCTCGTAAACGGCCAGATTTACCGGCAGAGTCGAACACTGACCGTAAACACCTGGAAGAATAAGTCTGCTATATTTAAATAAATACTTTCTAAACAAATGCGACCTAGCAATCAAAATATATTAGATTCATAATTTGAATGATAATGCATCGCCCATTCGCTGAAATTCTGCTAGATAACTTTCTCTACTATCTTTTCCTCTGAGAGCCAACTCCTGAATATAATATTATTATGGTCGTATGATCCAATAATTAATTATATAAACCAAAGTTAGATTGCGTTGTCAATGTGAAGTTTTTAATGTAAAGCGCACGACCTTTATGACCTAGTCATCTAGGCCAGCGGTTCTGAACTTTTTCAGACTCACGGACCGCTTTCTAATTTTTGGTCTCGATCAAGGACCCCCACTGAAATTTGGTGCCTCTGGCGCATTATCGTGACTGTAGGTCCATGACTATAATCCATAATAGGCCTATGTTATAGCCTATATGCCCCTGCACTGCTGTAGTACAAATTTATATAACTAGTACAAATAATATATATTATTATTCTTTAAAATTTATTAGAAAAAACTGCATTTTATTTCAATACGAACTTTGGGCATGCATATTCGACCACAGTTCATCTATTCAAAGTGTAGCATAAGCTTAATGCTCGAAACACTCAATCTGAGACCATTTTAAACCTCAACTACTACTAACATTAACTAACACTACTACTACAACGTCTACCGCATCTTCTACTACGTCTACTACTGCTAACACATCCACTATTATTATTTATTATCTAGGCCTATTTATAATTATCTTCTTTTATTATTATTATTATTATTACTATTATTATTATCATTATTTTCAAATCGAATAACACGGTAGACTACACGGCTTCTACAAACAGAAGCCTTATTACAGTAGGTCATCTTACTTGTTATTTATTTCCTATTAGTTCATTAATGTAGGCCCTATACTAATTATAGTAGCCTACTTTACTGAAATTGTTTGCTTTTGGATATGCCTAGTATCATGTCGATTACTTACTTTTTACCGTTTGTACAGTTAGAATGCAAACACAAACAAGGATAGACTTGAGTTGCGCATTTGCCATTGTATAATACAAATTATCTGCGTCGATCCTACAGTAATTTGAAGATTATGTTTGTTCCTCGCTGCATTCAATTTTATTTAAGACGTCGATGACTTTATTTGCATAAGATATTCCCCATGCACGCAATTTATTTATTGAGTTATAATGTTGTTGTTGTTGTTGTGGCATTCAACCTGCGCGGTCGTTGATGCCATGAACGTCTAAAACAAACACAATAATTTGTCAATCGTGGCAGATTTTCCAGAGCAGAGTTCTTCTTCTAAATGTTTACTATGCTAAGGTGCTTGGAGCTAAAAGCAGTCTATAATTATTATGTTGATAAAAATATTTAAGAAAATAATAGCCGCGTGTGTCTGTGAATAATTTATTTTTTTGTTCAAGCGCGTACGTAACCGACACCGTATAAATAAAACATTATGGAAAATTTTTAGTTTCTAGTTAGCCTATTAGTTGGAAGGTTTGAGATGCAGAACTATGTGCTCAATGTATGCTCTAGCCTACTTCTCCTTCAACGAAAAGTGTTTAACGATCAAAGTTTGAATCTTAGGTCACCAAGCGAATGGCTATATGGAAAAATAGGTAGGCTAGGCCCTAAAGGAATGAAGTCCTTAACATTGCGTAGGCCTATTGTTTAATTTTCTTTGTGCAACTCATTTTATCATACTCATAGAATCTCACTTTAGTTTCAAACTCACCAAACAACCTGGCTACTGATAAAAATAGTTTAGCCTTAGTATCAGTCTTGCCTGCTGCTTAGATATTTGGAAGATTTGTACAAACTAATTTTTCTAGAACTATCAAGTTAGGTCGCTACTCTCCTACTGTTCGTTAATTAATGACCTCTTAAACACAGCTATAGGCTAAATAGATCGGAAACAACAACAACCACATGTGTTTTTTATTGCTTTAATGGCATTTAACCGGAGTGAACTCTAATATTTATAAATTTTAAAATGCTTCAAGACGTGGCTGAAATTGAGTAATTTATGAGCTCAGAGCCAACAGCGGAAAATATTATTTTACTGAAAATCAACAAAGGTTCTTTAAGCAGCTTTTTTCATAACGATATTTGATACAACTATTAGGCTATTAGGCCTATTGTTATTATAATAATATTTATAGTCATTATTAGGCCTATTATTATTAATTATCATTATTGTTATTATTTCTATATCATTGACATTGTTATTAGTATTATTTTTTATGCCACGAGGCATTTAGGATCCCTCAGGGACTTAAATATTAACAGAATAAAAACATCTGGAAAGGCACCTAATCGTCGTTAAGATCCTGCGCTGGAAAGGCACCGCGGAATGCAACCGCATTGAATAGCTGGATCATAATACTGATATTATTATTAGGCCCCTAGTATTATTATTAATTTTTTGTATATTATTATTATTATTACTACTATTATTGTTATTGATATTATTATTATTGTTTTCATAAGTCTAGCAACCAGAGCCAAGCAGACACTATAATTAGCCTAACTATCTAAATACTTATTCTACTTTGTTTTTCAAAATCGTGATGAGCGACGTTGGTTCTAGAGCAACATAGGTCTAAATGGTTGTCGATTTTTCAGTAGGGCCTACATTTCTGTTCTAGTCTATAACCTCATACAATAGTCATACATGTTACAATCTCGAAGCAAAATATGAATTAAAATTTTCAGTCAGAGAATGTTCTAATAATTATAACAACAACGCTGCTGATTTTATAGTTTCCGATTTGCTATCATTTATAAGAATATTGTTCACACATAGGACTTCACAATCGAATTGTGGAAAGGTAACAATCTACACTAGCTCATGCAATTGTTTAGACAATAATTGATCTATTGTTCGTATATTAATTAATCCAAATGAAGTCAGAAGTCGGCAGCTGCAGTCAGGTTGTTTGAGTGATTCAAGGAGTTCCAATGATAAGTGTGGATGATTTTCTTAATGACCAAGTCTAGCAGCAATGTATTTTGTTGCAAGAGATGTTTCAGATTGACTTTAATGCAGCAGATCAAATAATATTTGAAAAAATATTGTTTTAAATGCATTTTTTTAAGACTTTCGTTGTTAAGGCAGCATCATCATTCTCTTGCACGAATCGCTGCAATCGGTCGCATTCAAACCCAACTGAACGCTATATCCCGTTTGCACGTAATCACCCACTCCTGATATCATGACTTTTCTCTCAGATAACAACTTCCATTCGCTGGACATACAAGAGGCACTGACGACAACCATCTCACATTTGTTGTCATTGCATTGAGGATCGTATATCAACCAACGACTGTCGTTCCTTAAAGTCACAACAACTCCACAGATCAAGGTGTCTGTACAACATTTGTCACATCTTGCGTGCAATTCAGCTTTGACGACGCATTCGTCGTAGACGTCTGTCGCATTTGTTCGATCTAAAACACAAAACCAAAACAATATATAATTTAGTACAACAGGTAAGAAAGCTTCAACTTCGGTGTCATGGATTTAAGGGCAATTAATTAAATTGAGTTTATCTTCATTTGAAAAACATTCTATTTTCTAATCTTACCAGATTGACATTCGTTGTTTCTTGTACAGTTTTGTTCTAGTGGTGGACAGTCTGTCGTCTGCGAACAATTGCAGCCTGAACAATCAAAAAAATACTTTTACCAATGCTTCAAAAGTGAAACTTTTTTACACCTACTTGTAGACTAAAATATTGGCTGCGTTTGTGCTAGGCAACAACAAACCGATTCAGAATCACAAGACTATAAATTATTAATCACCCTTTATTTACAAAATTTAGGCTATTTCAATTCCTGTTTTCAACGTCTAAAACTCGCACGACTAGTTTCCATCATTCGACATAATTATAATAGGTCTACGTAACTGAATAAATTATACAATAAAACACAGTGCAACTAGAATTTGAAAATTATACCATCGTCACCCAGTTACATGTAAGTCGTGCACATTGGTGAAGGATAAACAGCAGCAAAATCCACACCGATTCACAGACTATCATTATAATATTCCGGTGACTGTTATAATAGGCCTACTCGCCTAATTTGGTTCTGAGAGTGCTAATTAGGCCTACTGTCGATTGTGTAATGTGTAATGTGAAAACTTACCAGACGAAGAAGGTTCCGAAGTTGTGGCTGAGAAAAGGGTAGTTGTAGTTTCATCAATTGTGGTTGTTTCACGAGTAGTTGTAGTTGGCTCAGATGTGGTTGTCGGTGGCGTAGTTGTAGTTGGCTCTGTTGTGGTTGTTGGGGGAGTAGTTGTAGTTGGCTCAGTTTTGGTTGTTGGGGGAGTAGTTGTAGTTGGCTCTGTTGTGGTTGTTGGGGGAGTAGTTGTAGTTGGCTCAGTTGTGGTTGTTGGGGGAGTAGTTGTAGTTGGCTCAGTTTTGGTTGTTGGGGGAGTAGTTGTAGTTGGCTCTGTTGTGGTTGTTGGGGGAGTAGTTGTAGTTGGCTCAGTTGTGGTTGTTGGGAGAGTAGTTGTAGTTGGCTCAGTTTTGGTTGTTGGGGGAGTAGTTGTAGTTGGCTCAGTTGTGGTTGTTTGGGGAGTAGTTGTAGTTGGCTCGGTTGTGGTTGTTGGGGGAGTAGTTGTAGTTGGCTCAGTTGTGGTTGTTGGGGGAGTAGTTGTAGTTGGCTCAGTTTTGGTTGTTGGGGGAGTAGTTGTAGTTGGCTCAGTTGTGGTTGTTGGGGGAGTAGTTGTAGTTGGCTCAGTTGTGGTTGTTGGGGGAGTAGTTGTAGTTGGCTCAGTTTTGGTTGTTGGGGGAGTAGTTGTAGTTGGCTCTGTTGTGGTTGTTGGGAGAGTAGTTGTAGTTGGCTCAGTTGTTGAGGTTGTTGAAGGAGTAGTTGTAGTTGGCTCAGTTGTGGTTGTTGGGAGAGTAGTTGTAGTTGGCTCAGTTGTGGTTGTTGGGGGAGTAGTTGTAGTTGGCTCTGTTGTGGTTGTTGGGGGAGTAGTTGTAGTTGGCTCAGTTTTGGTTGTTGGGGGAGTAGTTGTAGTTGGCTCTGTTGTGGTTGTTGGGGGAGTAGTTGTAGTTGGCTCAGTTGTGGTTGTTGGGGGAGTAGTTGTAGTTGGCTCAGTTGTGGTTGTAGGAGGAGTAGTTGTAGTTGGTTCAGTTGTGGTTGTTGGGGGAGTAGTAGTGGCTAGTTCAGCTGTTGATGTGTGTGAAGTTGTTTTTGCCTGACCGCAAACTAAACAGACACGTAAAACATTAACGGATTTAATTTTGAACGATAAAGTTTGTATTAATAGGCCAAACCTTCATGCCCTCTAACTTTTTGACATGGCACTTAAATCACGTCCATAAATACTTTAATGTAGAGTATGTTCCTTTCAATCAAAGTTCCAGATTCAGAGGTCCATTTCGAGTTGTAAAGTTATTTATGGGTGACAACGTGAATGTGTGAATAAAAATGGCTGTTCCTCTTTTGAAAATTAAAGGCAATTTGGGATGGCGGCATCGAAATTAGACATGACACGTGATTGTGAAATGTGGAGCATGAAACACGTCTTTTGAAGCTGTGTGGCAATGTGCAGCGTTTGCCTGATAAAGACTCTCTGGCATCTGCGTAAAAGACCAACATTGATGAGAACACAATGGCGGTCTGTTGCAAGCATCTTAAAAGCAGTCTACATGTAGGCCTATTTACAGCTTCAATTAGATTAACCAGACAATAATTGCTATCGCTTCTTTTAACCCTTATAGGGTAACCGGGGGGTAAAAAAATAACCCCCAGTCTACTTTTTTTCGTACACTTCTTTTGAATAAAACAAAAAAGACGTTTGCTTTTGTGACTTTTCCTAGATATGTTTTTTCTTCACAATGCCGTCTTCAGCTGTCCCACATTGTGCTGCCACCTAGCGGTAGACTACTATGAAGAATAGGGTTTTAAATTCCGGTACTGGATAAATCATTTCTGCACTATGTAGATGTAAGCATTATATTTATTTGAACCGAATTGTTGAAGATACGGGGCTGCTGTAGTTTTGCATCTGAATTAGTCATTCTTTGCTGTGTGATTTCTATTTTCAGCAGCATTATATTATTGTAGTAGGCCTATACGTACTTTTGCATAAAGCTATCGAAAGAAATAGGCAATTACAACGCCACAAGAGGCGCGGTGGGCTCATTCAACCTGGAAACAAAGGGATATACTTGCAGTTGCAAAACCAGAAGATGGCCTCTTCTATTTTTTGGTTGATTCAGCAGCGCTCAACGCGCATGTCATAATTATATAAGTTGCAGAATCCAACATGGCGAGATCACGCACATTCAGTAGGCCTACGTTTGGACAAGCGCCGTGTGTTCCTGCTGGGAGTTGGTCATGAGCTAATCAGACCGCTTATAATCACGAGTCATCATTTTAATTCAAGTTTTCTTACTCATTACGTTCAATAATGTCTTGTCTATCAGATAAATTAAACATGACCGAAATTGGTTAAACATTTCCCGAGATTTTACGAAAATAAATTGGGGGTAATTTTTACCCCCCCCCCCGGTTACCAACAGCTGTAAACAAAAAGGGATTACCCTATAAGGGTTAATAGTTTGCACGGCGAGTTCTTTGCGCTTTGACATGCAAATTTATTGAGAAAATACATAAATTCCCTCTGTTTAAGATTACATGCATGACACTTAATTTAATTCAATTCACTAAATTGATTTCAATTGAATTTTATTTTCTGAATCGACCACATAAACAATCATTGCATTGAACAACAAAATTGAACTCTCACAATGCATTACATCAAGAATCAAGAATATTTGTTTTGATCTGACGATGACATTTTGACTCTGTTGGGGGAAGTCGACAGAGTCCCAAGTCAATAGAGTCCCAAGTCAATGGAGTCTCAACTCGCTAGAGTCCCAAGTCGATAAAGTCCCAAGGCAATAGAGTCCCAAGTCAATAGAGTCTCAAGTCGATAGAGTCCCAAGTCGATAGAGTCCCAAGTCGATAGAATTCCAAGTCAATAGAATCCCAAGTCAACAGTCTCAAGTCGATAGAGTCCCAAGCCGATAGAGTCTCCAAGTCGATAGAATTCCAAGTCGACATAGTCTCAAGGCAATAGAGTCCCAAGTCAATAGAGTCTCAAGTCGATAGAGTCCCAAGTCGATAGAGTCCCAAGTCGATAAAATTCCAAGTCAATAGAATCCCAAGTCAACAGTCTCAAGTCGATAGAGTCCCAAGTCGATAGAATTCCAAGTCAATAGAATCCCAAGTCAACAGTCTCAAGTCGATAGAGTCCCAAGTCGATAGAGTCTCCAAGTCGATAGAATTCCAAGTCGATATAGTCCCAAGGCAATAGAGTCCCAAGTCAATAGAGTCTCAAGTCGATAGAGTCCCAAGTCAATAGAGTCACAAGTCAATAGAGTCTCAAGTCGATAAGAGTTCCAAGTCAATAGAGTCACAAGTCAATAGAGTCACAAGTCAATAGAGTCCCAAGTCGATAGAGTTGCAAGTCAATAGAGTCACAAGTCAATAGAGTCACAAGTCAATAGAGTCCCAAGTCGATAGAGTTGCAAGTCAATAGAGTTCCAAGTCAATAGAGTTCCAAGTCAATAGAGTTGCAGGTCAATAGAGTTGCAAGTCAATAGAGTTCCATGTCGATAGAGTTGCAAGTCAATAGAGTTGCAAGTCAATAGAGTTGCAAGTCAATAGAGTTCCAAGTCAATAGAGTTCCAAGTCAATAGAGTTCCATGTCGATAGAGTTGCAAGTCAATAGAGTTGCAAGTCAATAGAGTTGCAAGTCAATAGAGTTGCAAGTCAATAGAGTTCCAAGTCAATAGAGTTCCATGTCGATAGAGTTGCAAGTCAATAGAGTTCCAAGTCAATAGAGTTGCAAGTCAATAGAGTTCCAAGTCAATAGAGTTCCATGTCGATAGAGTTGCAAGTCGATAGAATTCCAAGTCAATAGAGTTCCATGTCGATAGGGTTCCAAGTCAATAGAGTTCCATGTCGATAGAGTTCCAAGTCAATAGAGTTCCATGTCAATAGAGTTCCAAGTCAATAGAGTTCTAAGTCAATAGAGTTCCATGTCGATAGAGTTGCAAGTCAATAGAGTTCCAAGTCAATAGAGTTGCAAGTCAATAGAGTTCCAAGTCAATAGAGTTCCATGTCGATAGAGTTGCAAGTCGATAGAATTCCAAGTCAATAGAGTTCCATGTCGATAGGGTTCCAAGTCAATAGAGTTCCATGTCGATAGAGTTGCAAGTCAATAGAGTTCCAAGTCAATAGAGTTCCATGTCGATAGGGTTCCAAGTCAATAGAGTTCCAAGTCGATAGAACTCCAAGTCGATAGAGTCCCAAGTTGATAAAGTCCCAAGTCGAAAGAGTCCCAAGTCGATAGAATCCCAAGTCGATAGAATTCCAAGTCGATAGAATTCCAAGTCGATAGAGTTCCAGGTCAATAGAGTTCCAAGTCAATAGAGTCACAAGTCAATAGAGTTCCAAGTCAATAGAGTTGCAAGTCAATAGAGTTCCAAGTCAATAGAGTTGCAAGTCAATAGAGTTCCAATTCAATAGAGCTCCAAGTCGATAGAGTTCCATGTCAATAGTGTTCCAAGTCGATAGAGTTCCATGTCAATAGACCCCATCGGTCCGACCATAACTGAGGCACCCGAAGGAGTGGCGATCAAATCTACATCCATCCAACAGTTTGTGCATTCGCAAGAGGGCGCCTTGTCTGCGAGTGAAAGGCATGTAAATAATATTAATTTATAATAGACCTACTTCGTTTATTGAAGAAAATTAAGTCGAAAGACCGCAACTTATTACACGAATAAATTAAAAAGCCTGAAAAGTGTGATTAGTAAGCAATGCGCGCAGCTTGAGACACCACACGTTTCAAATGATTACAGATTTCTGAAGTGGGGTGATGATAAAATTTAGGCCAGGATCCTCTGGCGAGCACATTTCACTCTCACCCAAAGTTGTTGAGAGTTCATAGAAAGTGCCCATCTAGTAAGATAATAATTATTGTGGTGCGACAAAAATACTGGACATAATTATAGACAGTTCTGATTGGACTAGAAAATCAGAGTGTGCATAACTTTCATTCGAAATTAATTCATTCTTTCTGGCATTTATGTAGCGCTCCTTCAATTAAATCTACTCAGAGGCACTCCTGACTCCAGCGCGCGCGCCAAAACAGAACCGTTTTAAGTTTAGTAAATAACGATCCTGGTAGAGTCCAGGGTGTCTACGGTGTAGCTCAAAAGGAAGGCCATTCCAGCCCACCGGACCAACCACAGAAAAGGTTCGATTATTCATGGTAGCAGTACTAGCAAAAGAAACCAGGAAGACTCCCTTATCAGCAGAGCGTAGCTGACGACGTCCTTGGATACCCATTGTAAGGCTGCATAGCTCACGGAGGTAAATTGGAGCGAGGCCCTTACAACATCACCATACCAATGCAGCTACCCTGAACTCAATACGCTGGCGAATATTGAGCCAGTGAAGTACCTCAAGCATGTAGTTTGAGACCATTGACCATATTAGGGATTAGTAAATAGCCTATTGTACATTTGTTCAGCATTTACTGTAGGCCTACTTAAAATATAGTAATTTTGAAAAAGATCAATTTGTTTACTTGTAAAAGGCATTTCAATAGGCCTAAGCTTATATCTTGTTTTGCTGAAACTCACATGGTACATTGCAGGATGCGGAGAACACCGGTGCATTGGTTGCAACATATGGAAACTGCGGACTCTGTGGTCTCGAAAACGCAACATTGCATTGATAGTTTGGCGGATCGTAACTTTTGACCTGGAGCACTGATGATGATATGAACTCTCTCGGGTTAAGTCTTGTCCGCACAGGAGTATCGGTTTTGAAGAAGTTTCCATTGGATGTCCACGTCATCACTGCACTGATCGGATGGTAAACACTGTCGCCGTAGGTTATGCTGCAGTTCAGTTGAATTGCAGTTGCATTGAACGAATTGCACGTGCAATTTGGACCCACACCTGATGAAGATAACAAGAAATGAACTTAAGATAATAGAAAATAACCATTTTAACGGGTTTCACTCTCGTTTTGTTTTTGTATGAGGTAATTAAAGAAGTTGCAGGTTTCCTGTATTGATCGCGTGGAATACAAATAAGCAAATAAGTGAGGCTATCCTTCGCTATAGACTAGGCCTACCATTGATAAACAAGACGACAGTGGAGGATGTTGAGTGCCTAGGTTGGATTAGGCTTAAGGTGGCAAGTTACACAAAACGCAATGTATCGTATTGGCGTTCTATATTATTTTGGTCGATGTAGTATTTTGTCATCAATCCAACTGCTATTTTTTATATTTTCATCCATCCAAGCTAAATAAAATCCTTCCATCGATCAAGCTCTTGACTTTTTCACTCTACTCCGCCGTCCAGCCCTGGATCCGACCCGCCCCACTTCCGCATATGCATGCCCTCACCCTATCCTATACCCCAACCCACCCCACTGCTACCCATCCAATACCTAACCACTGTAACCAGCCGAATCCAGTTCCAATTTTCTTAGGTATATTTTGATTTTCCAATTCTCCGCCCTCACACTCCAATCCCACCCCCACTCCAACCACCTACATCGTTCATCCACCCCACGACGCTCCCACCATTCCCACCATACCGAACCCCACACCATCCCCCCAACCCGTCCCTACCCAATACCCATCGCCCGCATTTAAGGCAAATATTGATTTTCGCCTTAGTCCGCCATCCAAACCTGGCTTCACCCCCACACCCCACCCAACGTCCGCTTGCCCTCACTTCATCCCCTACCACACCCCAACCGTCCGTCACCCATCCAATTTCTAACCAGCCGAACCCAGCATCCATTCTATGGGGGTAGATTAATTTTCGTTTGCGCCTCGTCCCAACTCTATGCTTGGTTCGCCGTTTTGTACGGTACGAGTTATCTCGTACTAGGTGGTGCACGTGTTAATTAATTAGCATCAATCTTAACTACTAACAGAGTGTGCAATAAATGGCGCTAATAGCAGCCTACAAAATAAGGCCATCCAAAGGTGTCTTCGGAAATTGAACTCGACTCCGCTGATCTCCATGCCAATGTGCTATCAAATGCGCCACCGGATCACCCCTGATAGTTTTCACATACATTTTAAAACTAAGCTTACTTAGCATAGGCCTTTATGCCAACGTCAGTTAGGTAAAATTCTGCATAAAATAATAGAAGAAATATATAGACGTTTACTTACGAACAACGACTAGCTTAGCGCCGTATTTGGTGGTGGATCCATTGATATTTATGATATACAAGCCAGATGTTGATATTGGAGGAGTCACTGGAGACGTTTGATATTTCTTTACAATCAGACCAGTTGAGTTGACGCCAAAGAGGTTCGTGTATCCAGCAGTGACAACATCGTCGTAGTTTGTCAGTTTATAAGTGGTCAGGTCATCTGTAGTTGGTTTTAGAGTCCAAGATACTTTTGTCGGACTCTTACAAGTCAACATCGTATTCAGAGTTCCTTCGTACCCGGCCAGATTAATTGGTGGCGTCGAACACTGACCAGAGACACCTGAAGGAAAATCAGCAAAATTAGCTGTTCTTAATAAAACTAAATAAAGTTATGCGACTTACCCAAGAAAAACTACCGTAGCAGTTCCATACTAGTTCTAGTGTTCTGGCTGATAAACTTCCTATTATTATTATTTTTCATTTTAAAACCATCTCGTATAATTGGCCACTACACCAACAGTTGAGTAATACATGTACATTATTAATTTTAGATGGTTATTCCCGGTTGCCTTCACGCTTGCATGAGACGTCAGCAGAAGCATTTGAATTCACTCTAATGAAATTGTGTCAACGATTTACCTTTTGTTTGGCTTGGAAGCAGAATGCAGACGCAGATCAGGAGGAACCTCAGCTGAGTGTCTGTCATCATAACACGTTGTGTGTTCCTCAGCGCAGGAGCTGCAGAAGATAACAAGCGTCCAATTGCGCCCAATTTTATATACATGTACATGTATAAATCAGACGTCGACAAATTCATTAGCATAGGACATCGTTGACAAAATCTCATTAATTCAAATTCATTGCGATGGCGTTCATCCGTTCAAGCGCTGACCGCTAACGTGTTCAAACATTGCAAGTACATGTGTGTGCATTCGTTTAATATGCATGAGCATTAATTAAACAGACTGACAATCCGCAACCCAACATTAATTGCGAGAGGCAAAATGAACGTTGCGAAAACAAGAGTGAAAGGGGCAATCAGTAATATTATTGGATTTTAATCGATAGTTATTCTTTAGAGTGTGTAAAGAGCCAATGAGACAAAGCTCCTATCATCCTAATTAAAGGGTGGGTAAAATAATCCCACCGGACAAAATGAAATTTCAGTTAAAGTACAGCTTACTGCCGTGAACTGCATGAAGACATATTTTAGCCTTGTTGTCGTTGCTCATTCATCTTCAACTCCTACTGTTGTATAGGCTACAATGTCATGTTTATAACTTCAACAGTACTGAACATTTTGATCTACGGCAAAATACCATGGTTTCATCTCTGATTCAACGTCTGCTTTTACCCTAATATTTTCATCAGTCATCAAAATAGGCTATTTTGATCAAACTTTCATTTTTACTTATATAATTTATTATTAGTTATTAACACCATGCTTTCATCGCTCATCTAACTCTTAGTTTCACTGCAGCAATCAACCTGCCTGTAATTGATTTACCGCGTTGACCAATCGGACATCTAAACGTAGGCTATACCTGGTGGCACAAACCTGTGACAATCGAAATAAATGATCATATTTACCCATGCATGTTATTTCGTGCGGCTTTTCGCAAGGTGAAAGGGCAATCGCCTTCATCGCTTCATCACCCTGGTGAGTGCAGTAAATGCAAATTCCAATTGCCCACAACCACTCACCCGTTCAACGGTTGGAAAATTGTATTGATAATCAGGTGGCAGAGATTTCAACCGTAACGACATTATTATGAACGCGACATCCAACAAGGACCAACATATTATTAATTAATCATTTTAGCGTCGGGTTATCGCATTGAATTATCAACCTACTGTAACAGATCGGATTCAAGTTCCTTGCACGATTGAGGTGTTGAAATTTAATTTCGGTTCCACTTCTGCCCCATCACCAACTCAGATATACATAGCAGATTAACATTATAATAATAGTCTTCAGTAGTTTATTAATTCTCCCAATGTTCTGCAACAGTACTATCTGACACGTGGTTTTCGCGAATGGTTTCGTTGTGTTCCCATCTGACATGAACAGTGAACACATCGGATAGTAATCGACATGTGTGATTCTAATTCGACACTATTAAATTTTCATAATAATTATGTTCGCATTGTTCAGCACATAATCTGTTTCCAGGAGCGCAACCAGAAAATTTTCCTGGGGGGTGCTCAGGTGGTGCGAAGTAGCGAGTGCCAAAGGAACCTGCTTGATTGTGTAATCTTAAAGACCGAATGACTCCTACCCCCCCCCCCCCCCCCACGCACCAAAAAAACTCATCGGATTTGGAAAAATTGCGTGGGTCACCTTTTTAGCCTGGGGGGGTGCTCAAGCACCCCCCAGCACCCCCCTAGTTGCGCCACTGTCTGTTTCTGTGTCAATGTTAGGCTAATCTACTTTCGAATACCGACATTGATGACATTTTTTGGACTAAACAAATTATTGTCAGGCATTAATTAGAATGTTTAAACATTTTTAATACACGCAAGAGAACACAAAGTTAGTTGTCTGTGCTCAATATAGGTTATAGCTTTGAAAGTAATGCCACTTCGTGGTTTTTATTATGACAAATTTTGTCATGATAAAAACCACGAAGTGGCATTAATTTCAAAGTTATAACCTATATTGATCACCATATTTACCATATTTAATATGGCAACAAATATAATTTTATATAAATGCTGAAACAGGTTTAAGCAATGTTTGCCATTTAGTTTTCGGTTTAAGCAAGCTGACTATGACGCGGCTGAGCAAGTTTTGTTGAACTCCGGAGCATTTTCCGCGATCCAAGGATATTGGATTTCAGTTGGTGCATCAAAAGTCAGCTCACATGTGTATTTCCCACGATTGCGACTGTTGGTTGTAATGACTGATTCTGCATAGAAGACGTACGGGTCAATCCTCGTCCTCTGAAGTGTGTACGTTGCCAAATAAGCTCCATTGAGTTTCCAGGTTATATTCGGAAGAATGGGATGTATAGTGCTGTCAGCAAAAGTGACGTTGCACGACACATTGAAAGAATTTTTACTGATCGAAATGCTTGAACACAGTGGACCTCTTCCTGTAAATTAAACAAGCAAGGTAACAGATTGTGTTCATGCTTCTCTAATGTTTTCATACAACCTTAAGCCTACAGGTGTCGAAATCGTGTGGGCTAGAATAACTTATACAAAACGATCGCTGTTCTAAACAGAAGAAGCCTATTGTTGACCAAGAAGAATTCTTTGCACGTTGTGGGGGAGTGGAACATGCAACATGACGTGTGTTTACATAATTTATACAGGCCTGACTTTTAAATTAGATGATAACAGTATTTTAAAGTTTAAAGTTCAATTTAATAAAAAGGGAAGTTTCAACAAACGTTCTTCTCCTGGATGATGCTTAAGCTTATCTCAACAAAACACAGAAATCCAATACCAATACCGGTAATTAACATTTGCAGTGACAACCAAATAAAATCGTTAATTAAGACAATGTGCCGGAGCATAGGCCTATTATTCGTTTATAGGGGCAATGGTCGAGTAGCTTATCTGCAAAGTCCGTGATAAGTTTCAATAATTTTTTTATTATTTAAAGCAAAGAATGAGTTTCATTAGTGAAACTTTTGTTTCAGCAAGCAATTGATCTCATCAATCCAGCTTCTGTTTTAATATGACAATATGAAATAATTTGGCAACGTAAACTACGGTTCTACCTAACCTCTACTCTCGACAACCAACATCCACTGTCGCAAATTGCTAGAGGTAAAAATTATAGGCTATTGCAAGAATTAGTCAGATTTCCTTACTAATGACGAGTAGCTTGGCACCCGTTCTGTTGGTATTTGCACAATTTCCTATGTACAACCCAGCTGTTGATAACGGATTTCCATCTTGAATAGTTGTAGCGTTCTTGATAACAAGACCAGTCTGGTTGACGTCATAGAGTCTGGCCAGCGATGGATTCTTGTTACCAGCATCGATGATGTTTTCAGTGCTGTACTCATCTGAAGATGGAAGAACGCTCCATGTTACGCTTCGAGGATCAGTTGATAGACGCATCACTGTGTTCAGCTGTCCTTCGTAAACAGCCACGTTCTTCAGATTTGACAGACATTGATCGCCTAAAAGCAATTTGCTGGTGGTTAGTGTTTTGCAATATTCGATGAAGCCAATAGGCCTATATGTTTTTGTTAGCACGCTTATTAGGCTACCTTGTTAAAAAATTCAGACTACGACATAAAATTATGTTTTGTTTAGTTTAGGCCTAAGTTAAAGACGGCCTTATTTAATATTAAGCCTTACGCCTGTCTTCATTTGCTAATCATAAATAGAGTAGTAGGCATTTTGCGCATTTTCTGAATAGGCCTACTATTGATAAAAGGGATTGAAGAAATCGTGCGGTCTACTAACCGTTTGTCGTTTCTGTAACCAGAATGTAGACACACAAAAGAAAGAACTTGAGCTGCGTATAATAATTCGCCATCGTTAATCTTGGACTCAACGAATAATTTCTGGCTTCACATGACAGTCTGTTGTTTTTCGCGCTGCATTTGACTTTATATAAGAAAACTTGAACTCATTGATTATTCGCCCCTGTATTGAATTATTTGTGTATGACATTGAAGCATAGTGATTAGTGAGTGTTGTTGATCTTTTAGCTGTTTATAAATAGCCTAGCAACGGCATTGACTTGTTTTTCAGGCCAACGTTCTGGTTTTTGATGCTCATCAGTTTATTTTTATAACATATAAAAGCAGTCAGCTTGTTTACACACGCCCAGAATTGTTTGGTCCATAAGTTGAAGGATTTTAAGCAATATGGCAATTTGTTATTAAGGTTGATTTCGTAAATAGTAGACCTATTATTTTTAAAGAGCTGCAGGTCATCTGGAGGTAAACAACATTTCTATTTAGCGTTGTAGACTCTGTCAAGGCTGATTCATTCATTGTTTCATTGATTCATTCATTCATTCACTGATTCATTCATTCATTAATTCATTCATTATGGATATTTATATAGCGCCTCTTCAAGGTTACTACTCGGGAGCGCACTGTTTTAAGGTTCTGATAAAATGCCTCTGAGCAATCCCTAGTCATAAGGTGCATAGAAGCCCATTCTATACCATGGAAAACAGATAAATTGTTTCAGTTGAACTGGAAGTTGGATGAGTGATGAAATATGTAATGGTAAAGTAGAAGTCGAATGAACCATGAAAACAATAGGTCTATTATAATGCTAAGGTATTGACGTTAAAACAGAAGCTGGATCAGCGATAAAAATATTTTTTGCAGCTTTGAAAGATAGGCCTACTTATACAAATTAAACTGTTTAGGAAGACATAAAAGTTTGATGATTTTGTGCAATCATGATTTTTATGCAAAATGTTTGCAGTAAAAAGTAATAGAAGCTTGTTGATCGATAAATTCATTCGAATAGAAGATGTTTGATGATGGATGGATTATGTTAAAGTAGTGAATGTTTGATGAACGACGAAATCATGGCAAAATATGAATTGATTAATTTTCTATGCTAAACCACACGTTTACAGATCTGGTCTTGCCATTGAGGTGACCTATTTTGTTGTCACTAGGTCCTCTTTCTTCACTTTGTTGGAATTGACTTAATTCTAATTGATTAACCGACAATCAAAATTCAATGGCCTCATATTTTGTGCGAGAGGAGCCGGGCAGACGCAAAGATTATCCCCATGTATTATAGGCTACTTTATTTACAATGACTATTTTGAATGTGGGTCATCCGATTGTGGTTATTTTTAATCTGCGGATTCTAGGTCAATGTTTATACTGCAGTAGCCTATAGGCTATAGAATACAATTATACATGTTGAATCCACATGTTTAGCCAGGTTAAAAGTCAATTAGCAGATTAATAAAAATTATGTTAATACATGGAATTGTTAGAGGCTAATGTAAGCATGGAGAAAAATTGAAGACTCTATAGATGTTTACCGGTAGATGACTGACTGTAATATCTGACCACTCCAGTAGATCTTACTTAGAACTGACCGTTGCGTTCAGTCAGTCAATGTTATTGTCTTCAAAGTTTGTGTTTCTGCATGGTAATGCATACGATTAATCGTAGGCCTAATCGTAAACACGGGGACGAGGCTGCGGGAACCAGCTCAATCAAAGCAAAAGTTGATAAGCAGCGGAGCGGTCAAGAACCGGAGAGTCATGCAGGCAGTTAGTCAGAAGCCTACACAATCATGTATAATTAAAACGGCGTTGGAGGTAAATGGGAAGTGGAGGGATCAGGATAGCATCTGTGAAAAAACAATGTTTTTCAGATTCCACTGCAAAACCTGTGCAGATACAGCAAGAGGTGGAATCAGATATTTATTTCTGTGCTGAGATGATATAGGCTACTATTATTTTTGTGCTGTCAAGATAAATTATCTCTGTCACACTGAGTGTCTGTCTTTCTCTGTCTCTTTGCATATGTATCTCTGTATATTATTTGTTTATGGGCCCGCTGTCCCTACATTAACTTAACTTGTTCTTTTCGCTGATTGTTGTCTGGATATTCATCTGATTTCAGATTGCTTTTGGTGATTTGTCCATGATTGTGCACAGGCGAAACAGAAGTTGTTAATAACAATTCTTGTCAGGGAAAAAACGAACTCAAAGCTATTTTTAGATTTCAATGGATAAATTAATGTTTAATAGTCATCGCAACACTTTTTAATAATAATGACAAAGCATAATTTTTATATGGCATTTAATTATCATTGTCGACTATTATTATAAGCTTCTAGGCCTGTAAGTTAGTAGCCTAATATCATCATAAAACAGAAGCAAATTTGGGACATCATTGGGACACAAAATTAGGGATAACTTATAAGAATAATTAGCGAGGCATGAATGAAGAGTAAGAAGGCAAAAGGAAGCCCGATAACGATGTCATTGAACTGGATAATGAAGTATAGGCTACAGCAATTTGAAGGCAAGAGGTAGTCAATGTGGCGAATCAGTCACGAATGGCGACATAAAAGTGGCAGATAACCGTAAAGAAGAAGCAGAAGATTGTTGTTAATGTTTCTTTTACAATAAGCTTAATTCGCTTGAAAGCGTCATTGATTTTCAGCACTCCGATCATAAAATGCATTTCGCAACCACTGTTTTCATTTGAGTTTCATCATTTTGTCACACGCATCTATACAGTTGTAGCAAATCGGAGTAAAGTGTGAGCCTCCCGCCTTCACGTAATCACCAACCGTTGATTTACTTATCACCTTTACTTGACGACATTCCCACCGCTTTGACATGCATCGTGCATCGACTACCACCGTATCACTTGCTTTTCCATAGTCGTAGCCTTTATGAATAAGCCAACGCGAAATTCCACGGTAGGGCTTCTTTAGTGTCACAACGACGCCGCAGTGCAACTTCCACTCCAGCAGCCGACCTATGCATGAGTCCAACGGTCGAACGTAACGCTCAGCTTTTATAACCCGACGATTATAGAGCTCTCTCAGCTGCGCAGGTTCTAAAACAAACCACATAAAATTTAAGTATATCTATCTATTTATCTATCTATTTATATATAATATATATCATGTGTATACATGTATAATATACATGTATACACATGATATATATTATATATAAATAGATAGATAAATAGATATATTATATCTGTCTGTCTGTCGTGTTCGTGTAAGTAAGTCTTCTTCTTTAGCGAATGCAGTTTGCAACAAGCCATGCCACCGCGGTGGGACCCTAAGCAAGATGTAGAGTCTGGAGTCCTCCCGGAAAACAAAGAAGGCGGCACTCGTTCACAAGGTGCGACATCGACTGTCTTTCTCCACAGCAGCATGTAAGTAAGTAAGTAAGTAGCCTTTATTATCATCTGACAAGCACACGTGTCTGTTTGTCTGTCAGTTTACTTACCTACCTGCCTGCCTACCTACCTACTTAACTACTTACCTACCTACCTTCTTACGTACACCGTACACAGTACACACCCATCCATCCATCTATCTACCTATCAATAATATGTCTATCTATCCATTAGGGTGGTCGCATCTGTAATAAGCTTATTCTTCAGCTTATTCTCATATGTCAAACCTGGTGTAGTAATTGCGCTCAAGTCATAAGATATAGTTATATATATATAAAATATAAGAAGGAAATGATGCATTTGGAAGGCGTGATGGCGATTTTATAGAGAATTTCTTTAGCAGTACTGTTGTCTACACTGCTAGAGATAGTATTGTTGTATTGCATTGGATTAGCTAAGTACAGTGTAGATCATAATAAAACTCGAAGGAAGACTGAATCAGATATTGAAAGCTCTCTGAACGATCTTGCAATTTAAGCCCAGAATCTGAAAGACGCAAGCAACATTACTGAAGCAATAATTATAATTATTGTTAACTTACTGAGATGTTTTGTAGCGCACGGAAGTTCTGTTGTAGTTTCAACGCACTCTGTCGTAAATGAAAGTTCTGATGTAGTGAAAGGAGGTTGAGTCGTCGTTGCTGGTTCAGTTTGAGGAACATCAGAGTTTATTTCAGGGGTTGTCTGACTGGTTTCTTCGAAAGGTGGAATGGAAGTCGTAGTCGCTGGAATTATTTCAGTCGCTGCTTCATTCGTCAGGGGTTCAATTGAGGCTTCTGTGTTGAGAATTAAGGGCAAGGTGTCGACAGGTGGTTGATCTGATTGGGGGGTTGTGCTGGTTTCGAAAGATGGAATGGAAGTTGTAGTCGGTGGAATTATTTCAGTCGCTGCTTCATTCGTCAGGGGTTCAATTGAGGCTTCTGTGTTGAGAATTAAGGGCAAGGTGTCGACAGGTGGTTGATCTGATTGGGTTGTTGTGCTTTGCAACTTATTTACATATTCACCAGAACTACTTGTGATTGGCTGATCATCTGCAGCTGTTGCATATGGAACAGTTGTTAATGCGTCTTGTAGATCGGGATCTGTTTCTGGTTCGTGGGTCGTTGGCGTTTGATCGTGGTCTGATCCGCCAGCATCACATGATTCTCGTGTTGTTGTTGAAGCAGAGGCTTGAATAAATTAAGGATAAAATTAATAGTTTCAGACGAACCACACTTGCTAATGCAACGCATCGAGGGCGGATACAGAAACTTTGGACGGCGGGCCAAAAATTTCTTGACACCTTGGTTCAGGGAAAAAAATCGCATCCGCCCAAAAAGTTGATGACCTTTTTTTTTAGTCATCCGGCCAATTTTCGGGAAAATCATACCATTTTCAGCAGCCACTTAAACCAAATGGGGGGGGCCCACGATACATGGGCATTTCTAAATGGGGGCGCATGGCCGGATTGCCCCCCCCTGGATCCGCCCTTGCAACGCATTTCAATGTTATTATAATTATTGCAATACAACGACTGCAATATTTTTTTATATTGCTCTTTACACAGAGTTCTGTAAGACAATTATTATAGTGAACATTGAAGCAGAGCAAACATTTATTAGAAGTCATAGACTGGAAGTGATAGATTTTTCACTTAGATTGAAAGGGTATTTCATTATCTTACGGACATTGAGTAACTAACCTAGATATTCACAACCATGGTTATTAATATTTTGTGATAATAGAACAGAGCTTGATTGTTAGTAATGTTTCGTTTTTGTTATATCTAGCCTATTATGAAAAAAGTCAGCAAAAGACGTGCTGAAATCGATCTAAATTAGGTCGCAGTTCTAGCAATTTAGACATAGGTCTACACGTATTACCGTTGATATAAAAAAATGGATGTGAATTAATTTGACCTCTTATTTGATATTTACCGATCACTTTTTGAACTTATGCCTCCGTAATTCAGGGGAATTGAATGGAATGGTTTGTGTTGCATCATTCTGCCTACAGAATCAACTCGGATCTTATTGCGCAGCATAGCATAACCACTCGTGCGTTTCCATTTCTTAGTTAATTGCCGATTAAAAAAAAAATTATAAATGTTGCATGTAAATTTAGTCAAAGAGTACAATTAAGACTAATAGCAGGAGGAGACTGTTTCACTTATAAATCGTCTTACCTATTGGTTGAATGAGGATGCATGTGAAGCCAATGACGAGAAGAGAGCTGATCAAAAGAAGATTCGACATCATCGTGTTGCAAATGTTTCCACCGAAATCTGTGCAGCAGGTTCTTGAGACGAAGTCGATTGCTGAAGACACGTTTCTGAACTGAAATCCATGTCTTATATTAGACTTCAGTTTGACCTAGTGGTGATGACGATGATGATGATGATGATGATGATGATGATGACCTACTTAGAGTATGTCTTGCTGTTGTTGAGTCTGATGTCGTGAATGGTATGAATACAGTGAGTCGACTTAGTTAAGAAATGCATGCAATAAATCTTTATGTTGTTACCATTCCATCGTTGTCAATAATCTATTGTGCGACTAAAAGCATACGAGAAATTTCGAATGGGGAGTCGAGACATTTCATGGATGAAAATAATACATGTTGATGTTCGGTTACTGGACCATCATTGCTCGTATTAGGCCTACTCAGAAGAGGTCGAAGTGAGAAGATATGTTGATATCAGTGGTCTACTTCAATCTTCTTGAAACAACCCCGTATGAAGCCCCACCGGTCTGAACTTTTCATTCTTACGCATGTTGCTTGCAGTGCCATAGACCTACACGTGTAGCCTACTTTCCTCGAATGAGCTCAAAGGTCCACTTTGAATTCTCAACATCACGTGGTGCATTGACTTACTGGCGACGATAATTATAGTGTCAACCAGAGAGACACAGAGAGACACAGAGAGACACACAGAGAGAGAGGGAAACGGCAAGAGAACAATAATTAATTATAATAGTAATTGCGACAATTTATTTTGCGCCGTAACAAACTACGTCTTTACATTGACGTTAATTTTGATACTGGAAGGTCATCTTCTCGGACAGAGGGCTTTGTGTTGGAACTGTGAAGGCTCAACGACCTACTTCTGTGAACAACAGCGTCCATGTTATAATCTATTTGCGGATAAATCATAAGTGAGCTGTGTTGAAACCCACAATAATTTGACAAACATGTTTATTCAATATTGTTCGTGTATTTAGGCCTATGTTGTATATTTCTGATGATATTATAGTGCATGATTATGTAGACCTGGATCCATCCGCTCTTCGTTCGTTGGATGACAAGTCATGTCAACTTCTGATCTCTGTTTGATGTCGAAGCTATTTTTGAACGTCTATTCAATGTGAGTCCTTTCTTCGTGACTGAACCTATCATGTGACACAGACGCTTTTGAGAAATTATGCGGACCACTGAACTTGTGAAGCCTTGTCTTCATGTGAACCTGGGGAGTAGCTACGTTATCAAAACAGATGAGGATACGATAGGACTACATGTCTTGTTTTCAACATTCTTTCTTGACTTCGTCACTCTCTAAACACAAATCTCATCGGCCAAGTTTCAGCCAATAATCAATAAGTTCCAATAAGTTCCAATAAGTTCGTGCCTAACTCTTCGAAATCTTAGTAATTTCAAAAGAAACGACTCGAAGTTTAAATACTCTTGACCTCTTGACATACTACCTAGATCCGTTATGTTAAAGTCATTAGCCTATTAGGCTATAATCAAATGTAGCCTACGCTCATCCATGTAGGTGTAACTGCGTCTTTTGGTCTTTACAATAAATTCGCATGAAGGTCAGATCTAAGCTTATAAGTTGTATTTCTCAGACTATTAAATGGTTGAAAAATATTCATCTTTGAGCTAATATTACAAGAAATGCATGATGTTCTTCTTGAGTTGATTCGGTCGACGCAATAGAAAATAAACTGACAACTAGCTTTAGAAATATGCAGTTTAAAATAAATCAATTATAAATTTTATTTTGATGGATGTCCGACTGAAATCAAAATTTAAAAGATTCAACGAGAATCCACTCTCGATAAAATAAAGAAATTAGAAATTTTAACTTAGGTCTCAAGGACTGGATCATCGATTACATTGGATCAACGATTACATTGGATCATCGATTACATTGGATCATCGATTACATTGGATCATCGATTACATTGGATCATCGATTACATTGGATCATCGATTACATTGGATCATCGATTACATTGGATCATCGATTACATTGGATCATCGATTACATTGGATCATCGATTACATTGGATCATCGATTACATTGGATCATCGATTACATTCAATTTGGTCAAGCATTCGAATTAGCCTATAATTATACAGGTCTGTTATTGACTGGTATAGTGGGGCACAACGTTACTGGGTCCATCTCACAATCTCGTGAGGCGCTTTGGTAATAGTGGTGGCGTCGTTGCCTTGGAGCCGAGGTTCGAGGTTCGAATCCACCTCGCCGCATAAGGACCTTGGACAAGTCTTTCACTCACAATAATTGCTCAGCGCTTCGGCGTGAAACTCCGATGCAGTGTCCACTCTGCATTCGGGAGCGCCTCTGAGTAGTAAGAGCTTGAAAGGGGGGTTATAACAAGTGCACATAAATACATACAATGGGAACCTTCAGAGATCAGCTTTATATTGTTTGGAATTGCAAGAATGCCTGCTCACTACCAACGTGAGAATGAAAATTACATGTATGTCTGACAGACTGTACAGATATCAACTACTGAATATTCAAAACATTATTGAAGCAGGTAGGTCTACACTCTACAGGCCACTGTCCGCGTCAATGAATACATGTAGCCTAGGTCTACAACCTTCTAAGTAGGCCTAAGACTGTAAGACGTTGCAATTCACTAGCAGAATTATAACTATTGAAATACCATGACTAAATTGCTTTAATACAACTCTCATTTCATTAGTCTTCATAAGATCTATCACTGGCTAAGATCTGAAGTTTGGAAGTTGCTGAGATAAAATGAAAAACTGCAAAATTAATAATTAATTATGATTCTAGTGAGAGTAGGCCTCTAATGTAGCATAGTTTGTGTGCTGTAATTTGTTTTGTGTTCGGGTTAAGTCCAAGACTTAACAAGATGGTCGTCCATACCCATCACCCATTACCAAAACTCTTGCGCGGCCACGTGGGATCGGGGTTGGATTGGCCCGAAGGACTGATAAACGTAGAACTTCAGTAGGATAATAATGATATCGTTCCTTGTATAAATCACAAAACAGTATAAATTATGTCTATTACGACCAGCGAGTCACTCTGCACAACGTTTTCTGTCTTATGTTATGGACCAGACTCCATTTTTATTCTGATGAAGTCTGTCGGTCACGTTATTCGCTCACTTACATACCTGCGTATTTTCAGCCCCTTCCTCTATTTTCTTACTTACTTTCTTTCTTTCTTTCTTTCTCTCTCTCTCTCTCTCTCTCCAGCTCTTTATCTGTCTTCCTCTCTGTCTATGTCTCTCTGTCTGTTTCTTTTCCTCTTAGGACTCGGGTTTATCCGTCTGTGTCTCCATCCACGTGACACATCTGGTCAGTTGGTCAACAACTCTAACCCTAAACAGATGGACGTCTACATGTAGGTGGTGAATCTTTTAATAATTTATTTCGTAATGTTGGCTTTCTTTCTTTCTTTCTGTCAAACTGTCAAACTCACTTTTTACGCATCGGATGTCGACACAAATCGAAGTTTGAGTTCATCTTCTTTAATCAATTATCTATGTCTAGATAACAATGGTTATGTTTGAGCAGATCGAATTTAAGCTTAATTTCTATTTCGACATCAAAGAGAGCAGAGCGTAAGCTTACAAGCTAAATTGAAAGCGCAATCGTGCATTTTTTTCAAGATCATGCATAAGCTTAGGCTACTCGTTAGTTTTTAAATCACACAGCTGGAATGAGCTACTCATCTTTTACATGTAGTTTCTATTGAGCAACTTACATAATTTCATGATAATATCGATAGTCCTTAAGTGCTTGACCAAGCAGCGAATCGAATATGATGCCTACATGAATTTGCGAAATAAAGCACAGAGTTTCATCCGGCAATTGTGAATCTATCATAAAATTAATCACAGCTGACGATACGAAGTCAATCATTGGTGTTACTGCATATGAAAGTTGTTATTCTATTCATGCATTTTGATGCTTTTGGAAGTGCCAAGAATTACTTTTCCAAAATTAATGCTACCGAAAACTAAATTATTATCTTTTTCGAACTTCACGCAATTATGTAATTAATTTGATTTCTCTTAGAATTCAAGCGCGAAAATAACTGCAATGCATTGTGGACCAAGATAATGTTGTTGTTTATCATTTCACTTTTGGTGTAGTCCTAAAACCATAAATTCTTAAAATTTTCATTGAAATAACCTACATGTATCAACTCTACAACGGTGACCCGTCATAATAGCCCCGTCAAAACAGCCCCGTCAAAACAGCCCCGTCATAATCGCCCAGCGACAAAATAACCCCGTCATAATCGCCCAAGGACAAAACAGCCCAGAAAAATTCAGTTCCCGACAAAATAGCCCCGTCAAAATAGCCCCGTCAAAATAGCCCCGTTAAAACAGCCCGTGTAAACAGTTCCGCGAAAACAGTCCAGTCATAGACGACACGGACAACTATTTCAGATATATAAAAAACATTCATCCAGCTTCCATTTCTTGAGCTTTTTATCATTCACCAACCTTCTACGGTATCTAAGATCTATAAAACCTTCATCCAGCTACCATTAAATTTTCTGAAGCGTTTTATCTGGATCGATTTAAAAAAGGATCTAATTATTAGTCGGAGCTGGATGAAGGTTTTATAGATCTTAAATAGAAGCTGGATGAATGATAAAACGCTTAAGAAATGGAAGCGGGAAGAAGGTATTTATATTTTAAATAGAAACTGGATGGATGATAAAACGCTTGAGAAATCGAAGCTGGATGAAGATTTTACAGATCGTAGATAGAAGCTGAATGAATGGTAAAACGCTTAAGAAATGGAAGCGGGATGAAGGTATTTATATTTCAAATAGAAACTGGATGGATGATCAAACGCTTGGGAAATCGAAGCTGGATGAAAGTTTTATAGATCTGAAATACAGGCTGGATTAACGATTTTAAATAGAAGCTGGATGTATGATAAAACGCGAAGTTCGTTTACTAACGCGATCATTTCCGGAAGTTATCTTAAACTTTAGGCTACAAACATTATTTTCATCAATTTGGCGAAAGGACTGCTTCCTTAAAAATACATTAATTTCGTCGGTCTATTTTTTCACGAAGATCGTGTTATTCCGCGACTTTGTCGGTCCCCGACAAAATAGCCCCGGGCTGTTCTGACGGGGCTATTTTGACGGGGCTGTTTTGTCGCTGGGCGATTTTGACGGGGCTGTTTTGTCGTTGGGCGATTACGACGGGGCTGTTTTGACGGGGCTGTTTTGACCGGGCTATTATGACGGGGTGCCCTCTACAACATGATGACAGTTCCAAATTGGATTCATTTCTTATTCGCTTGGTTCAGTGATTCAAACTACACATGTAAGCCTATTGAGCAGGATTCTTTGAACTCCGGTGCATTCGTGGCGAAGAAATCGAATTCGATGTTCGTTGGTGCAGCAAATGTGAGTTCGCATGTATAGTTGTCATTTGATGCACCGTTGGTTGTAGTGGTTGATTGTGCATAGAACACGGGATCAATCCTCTTCCTCGTAAGCGTGGATGATGACAAGAAGACTCCGTTAAGTTTCCACGTAACAATCGGATATATCGGATGTAAAGTGCTTTCACCGTAAGTGACGTTGCATGACACGTTTGATGCACCATTCAGAGAAGTACGGGAGCAGAGTGGACCTGAACCTGTGGCACAAAAAACGGTTCAATCGAAAGTCAGGTATTGATGTTGTAATGTTTACTCCAAAACGTTATTTCCTACTCTCTTGGTTTGTCGATACTCACATTTTAGCAACTTTAAAGACTTTAAAATCCTAACATCCTTTTAAGCTTGATCTACAATGTAGGCCTAGCTACTGCTACACCTCAAAATTAATTATTAGAAATAATTGTCAACACTTTCATCATGAAATGGCTTTCCATGTAGAGTCCAGGGGAATCTCGAAGTGGTAAGAACATAATTATGTCATGTCAAAGATACATTGCATGGAAACTTACTTAAAAATGATATTGTGAACGTACAAGTGGCAGCGAAAATCGTAAAAGGAAAACAATTTCGCCAGCGACTCAGCCGTCCGTCCACCCAAAATCCCGTGTCCTTCCTTAGGAAACTCGTTCCCCCCCTAGTCTCCACCAAAGTCTCCACCCATGGGAAGAAACGTTTAGTGCTATTGAAATTTTGAAGGAAAAACATATGAGAGCTTTCAAACAGCAATTTTATTGTAAAAACCGCTTTTTATCATAATAGTATTACCATGTATAATAACTTAATTTTTTTTAAATCGAAAAATATGAACTTTTGGGTTACATGTATTGTATATATATGCCAGTCCAATTTGGGTTTTTCAATTTTTTAGAGTGGCAACGCTGCCGGTGATCGCCGAGTCCACCACAACACCAACAGGCAATGCAAAAAAAAACCCAACAAAATGGCGGCCGAAGACCGTAATGCGAGTTGACGCAGCCATTAGAGTTTCTACTTCGCAGTAAACTGTTTCAGTGAGTTGGAAATTTCGATCAAAAATCTAATTCTGATGGATCGCAAAACATTTCTATCTATAGCCAACACAGATAGTTTTCCATCCGTCCGGCTATGCTTAATGTAAAATGTGCAGAGAATGTATTAAGCATATGAAACGCCACTTAAACCAGTTTGTCAGGACGAGGGCAAGTTGGCAACGACCTTCATCATGGGTCCGTAGCTCAGTTGAGAAAGCGCTGGTCGATAAACTGAGAGTCATCCACGCGACCCGGGTTCAAGCCTCGCACAGGGCAAAAATATATTTGAATTTTCTGTTAGCTGCCATTGGCGCTTTTCTGTTGTGTTGCTTGACTCAGGTTCTGCTGAAATAAGATAGCCCCTCCCACTTCTGGCTTCTGAAGTGATCCAGCACTTAGGCCATTATTGTTAAGCCGAACCCACTGCTGTAAAGCCGACCTGCGTGTCGTGCTATTATAGTGGGCCGTATTTCGTATAACCTATAGGCCTACCTGTGATCATTCTGCGGTTTGTGGGATTGAATTTTAATAAACGCACTAAATAATTGGAATATCTAGAAATTAAGCCAAAGAACTTACGAACGACGAGTAACTTGGCTCCAGTTTTGTTGTCATTATTTTCACATTGTCCGACGTACAACCCAGCTGTTGATATCGGATTTCCAGATGTCGACGCAGTCCTGATAACAAGACCGGTCTGGTTAACGTCGTAGAGACCAGACAACGACGAATCTTTATTACCACCGTAGTCGATGATCGGGTAACTGCTTGACTCATCGGTTGTTGGAATAACCTGCCACGATACGTTTTGCGGATCAACGTACAGATCCATTATAATTGTATTCGGCTGTCCTTCTCTCACGGCTATGTTCTTCAGATTCTGTACACACTGAGGACCTAAAAACAACAACTCCTGTTCGCACCAATGCTCTGCGCATTCTCCACTGTGTCTTTGAGTGACTGCAGTCAGTTACTGCACAGTAACAGTCCTAGTTTCTTTTTATTTCAAAAATCGGTTTCAGTTCTCGCAATAGTAGCGGCGTTCTAACATAATCATCTTTGTTGTCAGCACATCAGCTACGGGCGCAGTAGCTTTAGTCAAACTTTTAACCCTATGACGCACACCTTCCGCGCCAACGCATTTAGCACACCTGGGGTCCAGTGGACCCCACCGATAACATGGGTTGAAATTGTATCAATTAGATAGAACTTGGGAATGAACGACTTTAATGTATGTTGTACATAAGCACATGAACTCATGGAACATGTTTGGGTCAATATGTAGGCCGAAAATTAACCCTCTAGGGCTGCCAAGGGGGGCCGGTGGTATCCCCCTGTTAAGTTTTCTCACCATCAAACATTTCCCGTATGGAATAAAATTTTGACATTTTAAGTACTTGCAGGGGGTTCATTTACACACATTTTGAGGTAAGATTTGTGATGATACCCCATACCGTTCAAAAGTTATACCCGATATACCCTAGGTACCAAAAGGGCTGGGTGGAAACCAACAACTTAGGTCAACGACTGTAATATTTTATCCCTCATTTATTATGAAGAAGAAACATTCTGCCCCTTCATAGAGGGAATGTAGGGCTACATTGTCATGCTAAATAATTTGTCTTTTCATAACCGGAAGTGCTCAAAATAAATTAAAATTTGTGAAAAATGGTGATTTTCATAAAAAGTTTCTTAGCGAGAATTTCTAGCTTGCTAAATAATTTTGACCAGTGGCGCAGCCAAAAAAACATTAGGAGTTGCCATTTGTATGTATGTATGTACATGTATGTATGAATGTATGCATGTATGTATGTATGCATGTATGCATGTATGTATGTATGTATGTATGTATGTATGTATGTATGTATGTATGTATGTATGTATGTATGTATGTATGTATGTATGTATGTATGTACACTGAGTCCGGGTAAAAAGTAGACCCCAAACAAAAGTGTCATAACTCGGTCAAAACTTTTAGGATTTGTCTGAAATTTTAAAAAAAGCAACAGCGGCCATATTTACACGAGATTCTAAAACCGATTAGAAATATACATGAGTTTGTCAAATTTATGAGTGTTTGCGTTGGAGCACCGACAAATTGAACTTTCCAACATGGAAAACTTGAAAAGAAGTGAAACTCAGCTAAATATGCTGTTCAAAATGTCCATCTTGTTCACGGACACACGACCGTAGATTAGACGCTACTGTTTGATGGTCCTGTCGATGATCACTTGGTTAAACAACTGCCAATCTTCAAACAGACGCGCCCTACGCCCTACGGTTATCGATGTCATGAATACGCGGCTACGCGCGAACGAAAAACGCACTCCTCCAGTACATGTGTACTCCGGATCAAAGTCTGGACTGCTGGACGGCTACAGCTGCAGGATATGAAGCCGAGTGTCTCCCGGGATAGCTATTAACCTACTACGTCTACGATCGTGTGTCCGAGAACAAGAAACACATTTTTTGGCACCATAATAGCTAAATTTCACTTCCTTTCAGGTTTTCCATGTTGGAAAGTTCAATTTGTCGGTGCTCCAACGCAAACGCTCATATATTTGACAAACTCGCGAATATTTGCAAACGACTTAGGAATCGAGTGTAAATATGGACACTGTTGCTGTGTTTAAAATTTCAGATAAATCCTAAACGTTTTGACCGAGTTATGACACTTTTTTGTGGGGTCTACTTTTTACCCGGACACAGTGTATGTATGTATGTATGTATGTATGTATGTATGTATGTATGTATGTATGTATGTATGTATGTATGTATGCATGTGTGTGCATGTATGTATGCGTATATGTAGGCATGTATGTATGCATTACGCATGCATATGCATCTGTGTATGTATGCATTTATGTATGCATGCATGTATGTATGTAAGTACGTGCGTACGTACGTGTGCATGAGTGTGTGTATGTATGCATGTATGTATGCATGAATGTATACATACTGTATGTTTGTAAGTATATATGTACGTGTTTTTGTTTGCATTTATTTATGCGTGTATATATGTGTGTACGTACGTAATCTATTCAGGCACTATTGTATGCATTGCATATGACTATATAGGTAAGCCTACATGTATGTATGCTTGTATGTACAAATGTGCAGTGTATGTGCATGTATGTATGTGTGTATATATGTAAGTATGCATGTATCTATGTATGTATGTGTGTATGTTTGTAAACATACATACATGCACACATACATACGTACATGCATACATACAAGCATACATACATACATCCATACATACTCATACAAGCATACATACATACACATATTCATATAGATATACAACATACATGCATACATGCGTGCATACATATATACAATACATTAATTAATATATACATTCATACATACACATATTATACATACATACATACTACACTGTATCCAAGTACAAACCCAGGGACGGGGGGTAATGGCGGGGCGGGGGTAATGTCCCACTGTGGGTAATGTCGAGGGGCAATGGGGGGGAGTAATGGCATGGGTTATGGGCCGGGGGTATGTCCTGTTCCAATTATGCTATAGTCGATGCAGCATGGATCTATCAATGCTGAAGCCTGGGGTCCGTTGGACCCCAGGTGTGCTAAATATGCCCTAGGTGTCTTTCTCAATTTTTTTCAAATCGACCAGGAGTGCTACAGTCTCCCAACTTTTTGCACATGTAGAGGGATGAATTGTTGAGGAATTTGAATTATTTCAGATTTTTACTATTCATATCAAAAAGATATTCAAGATATCGCACCTCTGGGGTCCGATGGACCCCAGGTGTGCGTTATAGGGTTAACACACCTTTGAAAAACACTCTCAGCTGGACATTGAAAACTTTGAAAACCTTTCTGGCCTCTACAAAAGTTTTTTTATAGGCTCAAAGACTCAAAGTCAATTGTCATGCCAATGTTTGACTCAATGCTCACTGCTCAGCAAGGCATTTTCCCAGAATGAATGAATGAAGTCGACTAAAAGTTCTTCAGACATTTTAGACTTTTCAAAAATTCTTGATCAGCCACAGATTACTAGAGGGTGGGGAGAAGCGAATTTATCAGACAATTTCGAAGCGTATAGTGCCGAGCAGGGAGGGTTTGGGGAGGGAATGTGCCCCTCCTCACCAGAAACGTTTGAAATTTCCACATTGCAATAAGAAAATTTCTATGCTATTTCAGTGCTGATAGAGTGTAACAGTTGTCTAAGACTTCAGCAAAATTTATATACTCACAATAGCAATAATTTCTTTTTTAAGTTTCTGCTTTGTAACGGTATCATTTTAAGATGTCATAGTTAAACAATTACCGCATGTAGGCTAATTACTACATAGGGCCTATAGCATAAACAAAATTAACCTACTCTAACCCTATTATTTCCGTGGTTAAAGATTCCAATGAATATAATAGCCTACTTATAATCACAATAATTACTTCTTTGTGTATCAGGTTCAGCAACTTGATTCTGCTGCTGCTGAGCTGTTAAAATGAATAAATACAGACGAGAGCATACATTGTAGTTATATACTTTGTTGCACAAGAATCAGCTATCTTTCTCATACGATACACCGATTTTGAATGAGCTGATTCTAAATACATACATAGGGTCTACATCGTCGTATGCAGAATAGATAATTATTATTAATTAGGACCTAATCCGTAATTCATATGGAGACTTTAAACTTTATTGCTCTGTTAAAGCCAACAGTTTTTACATTTTCTGAAATTGCTAAAACATGGACAAAATAAAACCTCGAATGACGTATTTTCACTCACTGATCGCAGTTGTCATCTTCGTTGTAGTTGTTGTAACCGTCGTTGGCTGCACTGTAGTTAGACCGCAAACTGAAGAAATAAACTAATAATTATTCATTATAATTTAATGGAAGCAGTGACTTCAAGAGCGAAATTTTTCTTAATAATGGTGTCATCACAATGAATTTCTTAAATATTATTGCGCCAGACAAGGAAAGACAAACCTCAACGTGTTTCTGTGCGACGCGAGGCCAGAGGCGTGGCTAGCTGTCAAGGACCCATGCATGTACAGGGGACCAACATCTGTTTGGTCTTGTTACCCGGTATCTTCGCGTTCTTGCAATCCAGTTCACCAACATTAATCAATGGCATTTGCAATTATTGGGCCTAGCACATGCAATAGGCTGCAATAATTACTCACTAAAAGAAAAATTATGAATGCTACACGAATGAGACAGATGAATAAATTAAAGTGTTGTAGACTAACTGCATTTCTCAGTAGAATTTAGAATCTAGCACGTCCCATACTTATCCACTTATTTTTTTTATTATTATTATTATTATTATTATTATTATTATTATTATTATTATTATTATTATTATTATTATTATTATTATTCTAAATACATACATATAGGGCCTACATCGTATGCAGAATAGATTATTATTATTATTATTATTATTATTATTATTATTATTATTATTATTATTATTATTATTATTATTACTATTATTATTACTATGCAGCGCTGAAAGTGGTTTTAGGCTAAAATGCTGTCCGGTCTGATTGTGGGTCAGTAGGCCTATGCGTTAGACATTGATGTACCAAAATAAGTGCCGGGTAGCAAACCCGAACAGACCCGGCTCACTCTCAGCCTTCTACTGAAAAGTACGGTGTCAGTGAAGTAATGAAGTAATCAAGGCTAGGGCCTAGGAGTGTTTTGTTTGTTTGAACACCCCGGAAATGAAATAATGTAAAAATGAAATGATATTTTTACTTGCACGCGATGTAAGAAAAAAACACATCTGCCACAAAATAGTGTGCATAACTAATTAGGTTATATTAATAATTCACCAATTTCTGAGGCCCTGGAGGTCGTCGGCCCGTGGGCCTTGCACAGCGCACATACAGCACACATGGAAGCCACGCCACTGCGAGACTATAGAGTTAAATTGAGAGGCAGGACTGGTGTGAAGTATTTTGATTTTCTAGTGTCACGAACGAGGTTTAATAAATAATTTATCAGTAGGCCTAAGCTGGGCTATTGAAACGAGTTCTTTTACTAAATGGTAGATGAATTATGTGTTGTCCAAATAGAAGTCGGATTGATAAAGGCGTGTAGGCTAAGCGTGTCACTGAAATAATTCCGAAATTAATTCGGGTGAATTAAAATTAAATTATAGTACCCTGAAAAAGGAACTTTAAAATATCAATTTATTAGGCTACTTAGTGCATGTACATGCATTTAAAAATAGTTGGTTTGGATGAAACTCACATGGTACATTGCAGGATGCAGAGAATGTCGGTGCATTGGTTGCAAAATATGGAAACTGCGGATTCTGTGGTACCGAAAACGCAACATTGCATTGGTAGTTTGGCGGATAGTAACCGTTGACCTGGAGTACTGAAGATGATATGAACTCCCTCGAGTTAGGTCTTGTCCTCACAGGAGTATCGCTTTTGTAGAAGTTGCCATTGGATGTCCACGTCATCACTGCATTGATCGGATGGAGAGAACTGTCGGCGTATGTTATGCTACAGTTAAGTTGAATGGCAGTCGAATTGAACGTCTTACACGTGCAGTTTGGACCCACGCCTGAGCAAGATAACAAGAAATTTACCGTAGATAGCTAGGAATAGCCGTTTTGACACGTGTGATTTTCGCCTCCATGTGTGAGAGCAGAGCAATTACCCAAATTCAAGTATTCCTTTGTTGTTAGCATGGAATAGCCTACAAGTAGGCTAAGTCAATTAGGCTATAGCCTAAGTACAAAATCCTATTCTATAGCCTAGACTAAAAGCAATTCACGGTAGGCCCTATCTTATATCTAATATATTTCTCAAAGTTTGTCCTTCCGTTTGTTTGTTTGTATGTCCGGATGTAGGCCTATTTTTGACTCTTCGTCCGAGAAAAGGCTCGGAAATGACAGAGTTTCGGTTTACCAAACAAATTTCAATTGATTCTTATACAGGTTTAAGGTCAACGCCACTATGTTCAGCTTTTAATTCACTTTAAAGCCAGAGTTAGTAGCGCTTTAAGACAGATTTAATCAAACTGCCGCAAGTAAAAAGTCTACAGTCCGAATGACGTCATTCTCGCCCAATAATAATTTTCGTAACAATCCGGTTGACAAACCGAAACCGGTTACAGTTTACAATTATGCAGTTGAAACACTTAACATTCACAAGAACGCAGATCACATAAATGTTAACTGTACTAACAGAAAAGACAATCTGCAATAATTGTATTAGGTCACAGTCAGCACACACACACACACACCCCTCAGGGACGGGTCATGTTTGGCTTTTGGGGGAAGCGGGGTGGGGTGAAGAGTTTCCGAAAACCCGAAATTTAGCGGTCAACGCTGGGTACCCCAGAGGAATAGTGTTGAAACCCCTAAATTTCCCGGGCAACGCTGGATAACACATCTAGTAGAACATAATTGAAGGGCTTGGAGCAATAACAAGGTATGTCTACATACCTATGTCTTGCGAAACAGTATGCCAGCGTGTCCGGAAGACTATCTACCCTGTGAATTTTGCACAGATCTGAAAATATTTGAGCGTCATTTCGCAAAACTAAGTTATGTCGACTTAATATGTTATTGTTCTCCGGCAGATTTCGTCCATATCTCTAATGCAATATCTCGATATGACGACATACATTGTCTTGCTTCCTTTCAAACTTTGTATTAAAGCCAATGCAATAATGAGGTTTGTTGACATAACTTACCATCTGCATGCTAAATCATGCACAATTCTCTAACTGTGTAATGGTCCTTCTCTTTGGAATGCCCTCTCTCCTTCTGTTCG
The DNA here is from genome assembly GCA_945859605.1 of Lumbricus rubellus. NCBI lineage: Eukaryota > Metazoa > Annelida > Clitellata > Crassiclitellata > Lumbricidae > Lumbricus > Lumbricus rubellus. The sequence goes on from OX243814.1 coordinate 52,821,939, forward strand.
CTCTACACTTCTTTCTGGTAGTCTATCCTCTGCTTTGTCTCTTCTCAAAACCTATTTCTTTTCGCTGGGCCTTGCGCACTGGGAGCGCCTCTGAACGGTTCACCCTACTAGAGGCGCTTTATAAATGTTTAAATACAATACAATACAATACAATACAATACAATAGAAACAGTTTGGTGCAATAACAAGGTATGTCGACTTATACCATATAATATGTGTGGTATTGCAGGCGCTAGAAAACACTTTGTCGACATAACCTGTTATTGCACCAGAAATGATACTGATGACTGAGTGTTCGCGATGCAATAACCAGATATGAAGCAAAATGTGTTAATAACAATAATAATAATTTCATCTTTCGCATTGAAAAATTTAAAATTTTTGTTAAAGACAATTTTAAGGTACATATTGCTAAAATAATCGTGTTGATTAAATGGCTTAGATACAGCTGCTGTTTGAAGTGGTAAATCTTTGAAGTCGATTTCCCAACATTCATGATTTTCGACGTAGGCCTACCTTGTTATTGCTCCAAGCCCTTCAATTATAAACTATAGAATCATTTACACACGCATAATATAGGCTAATATTCTCGTAATAAAACATCGTGTGGCAAAAATGCATCATTCCTACATCGATGTTATTTGAGATAAGTCTAATGTGGCCGGATTGCGTATTGCATGGAGTGGCCTTATGGCGAAGAATGTGACAAGAAGTTGAGAGAATTGAGAACAGCGTGAGTCGAGGCAAAGAAAATCGGTTGAGAGAAAGCAGGACGGGTCAATTTTGTCAAAACACTGTTAAGTCGTTTACGCTCCACTACCGTACATCGAAAAATTAGTCATAGGACGATCGGTCAAAGTACGATTGGTCATAAGGCCTTTGGTCATAATGAACTATAATTGGTCATAGGGTCTACAGGGTGGATCAAAAAGATCCCTTCGGTTTTTTGCCAATATCTTGGCCAAAAGTAAGAATTTCGAAATGAAATTTTACAGGCTTAAAGACAATTCATAGGTAGGCCTACACTTGATGGCTAGATTTCATACCAATTTTTCAAACAGACAACAAATTTTTCGCCGCCGACTTCCGCCTTTTCGGGGTGAAATTCTCTGAAACGACCAGAACTTTTCGCCAAACAAATTCGGACTAGAAAAACTTCCTGGTTGTGCCGTTCTACAAATTTATGAAAAAAGCCCTGCCGGCCAGGCCATAAATTCCTGGCTACGTCATTGATCTGCTTGATCACGGAATCGCCGATAACGTCTTTCGTAGCCACGTAGAGCGTCGACGAAGACTGCGTCAAAACATACTGCAAGGGTTCTACATGTAGCCTGTGTCAGGTGCGGACTTTCCTTGGTGGCAACATTTGGTTTGGTATTTTAGTCATTGTGGAGGAGTAGCCCGAGAAGCCTTAGATGCTGAAGAGGTCATCAATTGAGAGGTTATAAAGATGTGAATGTTGTAGCGACGGCTGCGAAACGCGGATAGCCTAAGTACCATTCGAATCGTATCATATATAGATCTATTATAATAGGCAGGGAGTGCAGTGACTCTATTTTATAGGATGAAACTTATTAGCGAGTGGTCAGAAACAGTCCGCGGTTGTAATGGACATTCGCTGACTGCTCACTTGCCAACCTCTGAAGACACAGAAGACATAAAAAAAACAATGCAACAAGGCTTACTGCGTGATAAATTAATTTTTGTAACAATTTATAGAACATAGTGAACGATTAGCCTACTTACGAACTACGAGTAGCTTAGCGCCGTACTTGGTGGTGGATCCATTGATACTTATTATATACAAGCCAGAAGTTGATATTGGAGGTGTGACTGGAGACGTTTGATATTTCTTTACAATCAGACCAGTTGAGTTGACGCCAAAGAGGTTCGCGTATGCAGAAGTGACAACATCGTCGTAGTTTGTCAGTTTATAAGTGCTTATTTCGTCTGAAGTTGGTTTTAGAGTCCAAGATACTTTTTTCGGACTGTTGCAAGTCAACACCATATTCTGAGTTCCCTCATAACCGGCCACATTAACTGGTGGCGTCGAACACTGTCCAGAGACACCTGAAAAAAGTTTCTAACATCAGCCGTGCTTACATGTTAATATATTTGACTTACCCAAGTAAAATGCTCAACACAATCCTGGTATTCCATATAAATACATGTAGGTCTACTAGTATTCTACAACATCATGTTCGTTGAAAAACTATAATTTTCGCAAGTTAGTCGCTATTTTATTGTAGAAAAGCGCACTCTAAAATTGTAATTTATTCGCTCTTCAGAGTACACCATAATTATAAGTTCTACTATTTTACTTAAAAAGACAGAATAATGATTTGGTCTTGTGTATTAAGCTTATTTCTAAATCAGTGAAAAGGCACTGCTCGCAATGCATCTGTTTACAGTTACAAGGGTATTTCAAGACAACTAAGCTAACAAGACACCTACTAGGCTACTCGTACTAACACTGTGCCTTGTGCTAGGTTCGAGTAGATAATAGTAGACCTATTTTGACACATAAGGTAGCATTATAGCAGAGCATTATTAGGTGTTTATTATTTAGTAATTAGAGAAAAGTCACTGTTCGCGAGGCTTCTATTTCCAGCAAAAGGTAGCTTAAGACGGTACCCCGTCATTCGCGTGCAGGGCACAAGCGCGCCGATAATAGCGCGGTCAGAGGCAATGGCATGTTACTGCTTAGAGCAAAAAAGCTAGCAAGAGTCAGCTAAGTGTGAATTCTATTTGTCCGTTCTAATTTTTGCTTAAGCAGTTATTCATGAATGAAAGCTGGCATCATCCACCAGAAATAAAAATGGCTAAAGTCATACCTCTGTATAAATCAGGTGAAAGACACAAAATAAATAACTATCGACCCATCTCTATACTTCCATTTTTTTCCAAATTCTTTGAAAGGATCATGTATAACAGATTGATGGATTATTTCCTTAAAATGAATGTACTATCACCTAATCAATACGGCTTCCAAAAACAACATTCCACATATATGGCACTCCTGGAAATACAATGTAAAATCTTAGAATCTATGGATAACCGAGAACTTTCTCTAGGAATATTTTTTGATCTATCCAAGGCCTTTGATACTGTAAACCACAAAATTTTATTAAAAAAACTTGAACACTATGGTATCAGAGGTGTAAGTAAGGCATGGATTTCTGATTTTCTTCACAACAGATCACAACATGTTTATTTTAAAGGTCATTTATCTGTTGGTAAACCCATCAGTTGTGGCGTACCTCAGGGTTCAATTCTGGGGCCATTATTATTTCTAAAATATGTAAATGACCTGACGACTACTTCCAAAGTGTTTCACTATATATTGTTTGCTGATGACACGAATGCCTTTATATCTGATAAGTCAATAGAATCATTGTTTGAAAGAGCTAATCATGAGCTCATCACCATTTCTTCCTGGTTTAGAGCTAACAAATTATCGCTTAATATTGATAAAACAAACTTTATTCTTTTTGGATCCCGCCGTAAACTAACGCCAGTGTGTGATTACAGATTGACAATGGATGGTCAAATGATTATGCCGACTGAATCGTGTAAATTTTTAGGTGTGTATCTGGACCAGCACCTCACCTGGAAAGAACACATTAAGCAGATATCTAAAAAAATAGCAAAAAATATTAGCGTGCTATCAAGAATCCGTCACTGTCTCTCTCAAGCTACATTACAAGGCTTATACTATTCCTTAATTTTTCCATACTTGTCATATTGTAACATTTGCTGGGCCTCAACTTATAGTTTTTATTAAAAAAAATTGGAGAGTTTGCAAAAACGTGCCATTCGAACTATTTTCTTATTATGCTGGTCTGTCAGTACCAAACAAATTTTTCGAACCTATAACATACTACGATTATCAGATATATATAAGTTTCAAATCAGTTTGTTCATGTTTCGCTATCATCACAAATTGTTGCCTAGGACATTTGATGGTTATTTTTGTCAGGGAATTGCTGTACATAACCATTTCACTAGAACTCTGTTACACTACCGCACCGATGTTGCACATACTAGGATGAAATTATTTTCGATTAAATGTTCTGGCCCTATGATATGGAATAACCTCCCAAAATATATTACACTTATACCCACCATTAACATGTTTAAGAAAAAATTAAAAGACTGTTTAATCTCTGTTTACTAGATTTAAACAATTGGTCATAATTTGTTTTTTTCTTGTTTTTTGTTTTGTTTTGAAATCTGTGTGTCATTTCATTTCAGTTTGCTTTCGTTTCATGTGTAAGATGTTGTGCTTTGCACTGTTTTTTTTACAATAGCCAAATGTTATTGAGAAAGGAAGGGTCAATCCAGCCTCAGCGGGTCCATACGACCTTTTTGGATTGACCCTTTGACTTATGCACCGATCACTCGAAAGTCATTGAATTTGTACTGATTACTGCTCTTTTGTACGTTTTTGATGCTTTGTCAATAAACGGCTTACTTACTAGAAAACGGCTGTTGCTTAAACAGAAGCTGGACTAATGAAAAGAATACCCAAATAAATGGAAGCTGGATTGAGAAAACGGCTGTTGCTTAAATAGAAGCTGGACTAATGAAAAGAATACCGAATAAATGGAAGCTGGATTGAGAAAACGGCTGTTGCTTAAATAGAAGCTGGACTAATGAAAAGAATACCGAATAAATGGAAGCTGGATTGAGAAAACGGCTGTTGCTTAAATAGAAGCTGGACTAATGAAAAGAATACCGAATAAATGGAAGCTGGATTGAGAAAACGGCTGTTGCTTAAACAGAAACTAGACCAATGAAAAGAATACCGAATAAATGGAAGCTGGATTGAGAAAACGGCTGTTGCTTAAACAGAAACTAGACCAATGAAAAGAATACCGAATAAATGGAAGCTGAATTGATGAAAAAATTTCTTGCTGACGTAGAGGTCAAATTTAAATGATGGCTGCATGCCCGGTAGATGAAAATGATACTTGAAAAGTAAAGGTTGTATTAATAAAAAAAAGGTTGTGCTTAAATAGAATTTGGATTGATGAGAATAGTTGTTTAAATAGAAACTAAGCAGACTAAATAAATTCATGATTAAATAGAAGGTGTTTTGATGAAAATAAATTTAGCCGAAATAGTATGTGGAGGAATGAAAAAAGGTCATGCCTAAAAGCAACCCGGATTGACGAAAATAGTTATTCTTTAAATATAAGTCGGGTTGGTGAAAATATATGTTGCTTGAACAGAAGCTTAATTGCTGTAAATAATTATTCGTGATTATATAGACGCTGCAGTGATGAAAACAAACCTTGCTAAACAGAAGATGAACTGACGAAAAGAATTTTTTGTCTTGTTTGAAAAACCTTGATGCATGCCATTGCGATCTACTCTGCGCGCTTTCGTCGGCGCGCATTTGTCGGGCAAATTATGTTGCGCGCTTATGTCGGCGCGCTTTTGTCCAGCGTGCTCTTGACGGGACACCCTCAAGACAACTAAGCTAACAGAACACCAGTCTACTCGACCTACTCGTGCTAAAAGTGTTTGGAGTAACTATAGCTGGCTTATCTTGACAGAAAACTGTATAGGCTACTATAGGTCTCTAGCAGAGCAAAATTAGGTGTTTGCTCTTGGTTGTATCCATGTTTGTGTCAGACATCAACAGATGCATTTTGAATTCACTCTATTGAAATCATGTTAACGACTTACCTTTTGTTTCATTTGAAAGCAGAATGCAGACGCAGATCAGAAAGAACCTCAGCTGAGTATCTGCCATCACACTACGTCGTGTGTGCTTTCAGCGTTTGAGCTAAAGAAGATAGTTTCGTACACATTTATATATCAGACGTCGACAAAGTCAGTAGCATAGGACATTATTCTGTTGACAAAATATCTCATTAAGTCTTATCCGCTGCAGGCGTTGACCGTTAGCGAATTCAAACATAGGCCACATGACAGGTGGCTAAATAGTTTAGCAAAATTAAGTTTAAATAAATCTGCAGCTTAAAGACGTAAACCCTTTTGACGACATAATATTTTAGCCATTTTTTTTCGTCCCTCATCCGACTTCAACTACTGCTGTGGTAAACGACGCACATCAGAAGAAACTTGAACTGAATATTTGCCATCGCACCTATAGGCTATAGAATAGATCTCGATTCTGGAGCCGCACAAACTCTGCTTTTGACAGCTGTTTGTTCCACTTTATAGAATTGACTGACCTCGTTGTTTTTGTAGGCTATATAGTATATACATGTAGACACACAATTACCTATTACTTTGCTTCTATTTTATTGCGATGGTGTTGAACCGTTGGGAGTTTGACAATAATATAACATATATATTATATATATATGATTGGAGAACCTTAATAATAATAAAAATAAAATTAATATTAATATTAATATTATTATTATTATTACTATTATTATTATTATTATTATTATTATTATTATTATTATTATTATTATTATTATTATTATTATTAAGGTCGTCGAAAGATGATGATACTACAACGTACAGTTTTGAGCAGCCATTATGCTAAAGCAATTAGGCCTACTATGTAAAACAGTTGCGTGCCACGTGGCTAAAGAAATCGCTTGCTAAGCCTTAATGCAAGAGCATGCGCAGAGCAATTAAACAGCAGCAGCTTACCGCTCTACTGGAGTTGGTTAAGCATAAAAATAATAAAAGAGTTCATAAAGTTGGCGACTACGTAGCAGGGAAGGTCATTAATCAAATAACTAAAATTAGTAAAATGCTGTTTAGTCTTGAATGTGTTATGCCTACCTGCTGCGTTGCATCAGCAAACCATCACCCACATCTTCTCCAACAAATGGATCGATTCTTTTGACTTGAGAATGAAATGCGATGGCCGTGCGTGTAATAATATATATTCGATTATACGTTATATATATAATAATAATTTTTATGCCATTAATCGAAGTCGTCGCAGGGAACTTTTAGTCGTTAACCTTGTTATGCATGAGAAGGAATAATATCCCAATAAAAACTAATTATTCATTCCATTTAATGACGCTTCGTATCATGAATAGCATTAATAGCTTCGTTGATATAATTCGAAGTGATCCCTGTGTGCTCTGCAGTAGATTCCTCTGTTATGCAGGTGTTATCGAACATAATTACCATGCTTAAATTCATTCGGAGAATATTTATCAACCCTTATTATAGGGTAACCGTTTTGTGGTTACAGGTGTTTATAACCGGGGGATAGAAAAAATCACCCCCAATTTATTTTCGTCAAATCTAGGGAAATGTTTAACCAATAATTTTGGTCATGTTTAATTTATCTGATAGACAAGGACAATAGACAACATTAATGTAATGAGTAAGAAATCTTGAATTAAAATGACGACTCATTCCAATATGGTTGTCTATTGTAAAGCGAAAGTAGTAAAGCATGTAAGTTGTGAATCAATGCTATGCCATACTACCAGTTTCAGATAGGCCTACTAATCACTGATGCTGTGTCGTAGTGTTGATTGAAAGCAATAAAAAGTACACTCGTAGGCCTTATAGTTTTACTACAGTTTCAGTGGGCATCTTATGCATTCGTTTTTGTCCATGCTTTCCGCATACAAAGTGATTACATTATTTTGGTACATCGGTGTTCGACTTTGTGATCAATCTGTCGAGGGAAACTCTGACAGTGACCTCTTTTCTTATTTCTTAGTAGCGCCTTCAACTGGATCAAAAGAAAGAATTTCGAAATGAACTTTAACCGATCTCAAAGCAATTCATATCGGCACAGGTGGTCAGATTTCATCCAAATATTTCAAACAGAACTAACTTTATACCACTTTTAGGGAGGTCACCCACCGTTTTTGGACGATTCAAAAACGAAACGCAAAAAAGTAACAAAAACACGATTTTTTTCCTCACCTCAAATAATTTTTATCAACTAGCCTTGATATTGCCAGATGATCATTATTAGTACTATTTAAAAAAGAAACAGGGTACCAGCGCAGCTGCACGTCACTGAGAAGTCACTAAGTCTTAGCAAGATGACAATCAAATTGGTAAATAAGGAATCTGTCAGATTAATCAACAGGTCCATCAAGAACTTTGCAAAGGGACTCAAAAGAAGTTTTGGTACTGGTGGTGAGCACATTGAACCACCAAGTTCATTTGACAACATTTTTTGAGATGAGACTTAATAAAATCGTGTTATGTCTTGTTTATAACACTCTTTCTTGATTTCCATAAACACAAATTTTATCGGCGAAGTATCAACTAATTATATAATAGTTCGTGCATAACTCTTCGAATTCGTCGTAATTTCAAAAGAAAGGACTCCAAGATTAAATACTGTTAACCTTTCGACATAGAATGGATTATGTTAAAGTCATTAATTATTAGACTATATTGAATGTACGCTCATCCATGTACGACGTTGTACGTGTAACTGCATCGTTTTGTCTTTACAATAAATTCACATGAAGGCTAGATCTATAAGTTGTATTTCTCAGAATATTAAATTGGCTGGAAAACATTCATCTTTGAGCTAATACAAATGCATGATGTTTTTCTCGAGTTGATTCGGTCGACGCAATAGAAAATAAACTGACAGCCAGCTTAAAAAATATGCAATTTAAGATTAAATCGAATATAAGTTTTATTTTGATGGATGTCCGAGTGAAATCAAAATTTAAAAGCTTCAACGAGAATCCACTCTCGATAAAATAAAATAAAAAGTTAACAATTTTAACTTAGGTCTCAAGGCCTGGATCATCGATTACATTGGATCATCGATTACATTGGATCATCGATTACATTGGATCATAGATTACATTGGATCATCGATTACATTGGATCATCGATTACATTGGATCATCGATTACATTGGTCAAGCATTCACATTAGCCTATGAATTATACAGGTCTGTTGTTGGCTGATAATAGTGGGGCACAACGTTACTGGGCTCATCTCACAATCCCGTGGGGCGCGGTGGTGGAGTGGTGGCGTCGTTGCCTTGGAGCCGGAAGGTTCGAGGTTCGAATCCATCTAGCCGCGTAAGGACATTGGACAAGTCCTTCACTCACAATTGCTCAGCGCTTTGTCGTGAAACTCTGATGCAGTGTACGCTCTGCATTCGGGAGCACCTCTGAGTAGAAGAGCTTGAAGATACGCTATAAGAAGTGCACATACATACATACATACATACATACATACATACATACATACATACATACATACATACATACATACATACATACATACATACATACATACATACATACATACATACATACATACATACATACATACATACATACATACATACATACATACATACATACATACATACATACATACATACATACATACATACATACATACATACATACATACATACATACATACATACATACATACATACATACAATGGGAACCTTCAGCGATCAGCTTTATATTGTCTGGAATTGCGAGAATGCCTGCTCACTACCAACGTGAGAATAATAATTATGTCTATATAATTATCAACTTTTGAATATTCAAAACATTATTGAAGCAGGACTTAGCAGGTAGGCCAATAAGCCAATGTCCGCGTTATTGAATACATGTAGGTCTACAACATTTTAAGTAGGCCGAAGACATTGCGATTCACTGGCAGTATTATAATTATTGAAATATTATGACTGAATTGCTTTAATACACTTATCATGTCATTATTCTTCATAAAATCTATTACTGACTGAAATCTGAAGTTCGGAGGTTGCTGAGATCAAATGAAAAAATGCATAATTAATAATTAATTATGACTCATAGTGAGAGTAGGCCTCTAATGTAGCGTAGTTTGTGTGCTGTAATTTGTTTTTTGTTCAGGTTAAGTCCAAGACTTAACATTCATTCTTTCATTCATTCATTCCGAAAACTTATATAGCGCCCCTTCAAAAAATCTACTCAGAGGCGCTCCCAAGACCAACCACGACTAAAAAGATAGGTCTTAAGCAACTGGTAGAAAGCAGGCAGAGTATTCCGAGGTAGTAAGCGTAATGCAAGCGGAAGTCCATTCCATGTGGACGGGCCAACAACCGAGAAGGTTTTACGCTGCCTGGTAGCAGAACGGGTTCGAGGGACCAGCAGCTCCCCATTGTCCGAAGAGCATAAAGCTCGACGGGAGGCTATGTCGGAGACAGGGCGACAGAGATCAGATAAGTAGGACGGAGCACAACCAGATTGTCGTCCATACCCAATTACCCATCACCCATTACCAGAAGTCCTGTGCGGCCACGTGGCGGGGGGTGGGATGGATTGGCCAGAATGACCGATAAACTTAGAACTTCAGTAGGCTATAGGCCTAATGATGATATCGTTCCTTGTATAAATCACAAAACAGTAAAAAATATAAATTATGTCTATTACGACCAACGAATCACTCTGCACAACGTTCTCTGTCTTATGTCATGGACCAGACTCCATTTATTCTGATGAAGTCTGTCGGTCACGTTATTCGCTCACTTAGATCTACAATTCTACATACCTGCGTACATGTATTTTCAGCCCTTTCCTCTTGCTTTCTTTCTTTCTCTCTCCCGCTCTTTATCAGTATGCTTCTCTGTCTATGTCTTTCTGTGTCTATGTTTCTCTCTGTCTATGTCTTTCTGTGTCTATGTCTCTCTGTCTATGTCTTTCTGTGTCTATGTCTCTCTCTGTCTATGTCTTTCTGTGTCTATGTCTCTCTGTCTATGTCTTTCTGTGTCTATGTTTCTCTCTGTCTATGTCTTTCTGTGTCTATGTTTCTCTCTGTCTATGTCTTTCTGTGTCTATGTTTCTCTCTGTCTATGTCTTTCTGTGTCTATGTCTCTCTGTCTATGTCTTTCTGTGTCTATGTTTCTCTCTGTCTATGTCTTTCTGTGTCTATGTTTCTCTCTGTCTATGTCTTTCTGTGTCTATGTCTCTCTGTCTATGTCTTTCTGTGTCTATGTCTCTCTCTGTCTATGTCTTTCTGTGTCTATGTCTCTCTCTGTCTATGTCTTTCTGTGTCTATGTCTCTCTCTGTCTATGTCTTTCTGTGTCTATGTCTCTCTCTGTCTATGTCTCTCAGTCTGTCTGTTTCTTTTTCTCTAAAGACTCGGGATTATCCGTCTGTGTCTCCTTCCACGTGACGCATCTAGTCAGTTGGTTATCAACTCTAACCAGAAACAGATGGACGTCTAGAAAATCTGATGGTGAATCTGTTCCTAATTAATTTCATAATGCTGGCTAAGTGATCAGTTGATGTCAAACTCACTTTTTACGCATCGGTTGTGACAACAAATCGAATTTTCAGTTCATCTTTAATCAATAGCATAATTATGTCTAGATAACAATGGTTATGTTTGAGCAGATCGACCATAATTTCTAATTCGACATCAAATAGAGCGTAGCCTACAAGCTAAATAATATTGAAAGCTCAATCATGCATTGTTTCAACATAATGCGTAGGCAATGCATACTTTTGCATAGTCATTAGTTTCAAATCACAGAGCTTGAATGCTCTACTCATATTGTTTTTTTTACAGAGCAACTTGCATAATTTCATAATAATGTCGATTGTCCTTTGTTACCCCTCAGGCTACCACGCTATTTTTGTAACACTGACTACCAAAGGGGGGTGGTTACCACCCCCCTCCCCTGGATTTTGGGTTTGGTTTGAGATATCATAACTTGTAATACACCTATGGATTCAGCATTCATTTCTGCACAAAATGGTATATTTAGGTTTAAAATATATGAAAGCACCCCGAAGTTATGAATTTTTTACCGTAGGCACCCGTCGATTCCACAAAATGTATACTTTCGCATAAGCAAAATTATAGATTCTGTGTGTTTTAACATAATTTATTTAATTAAAAATAGTTTACATATAATAAAGTCCAATATTCAACTATAAAAACTAGTAATAAGTTAGTTTTAGTTACAATAAAAAGAGAAAAAACATGTAAAACATGCTGAAAAACGTTTACGCAGACTTATCGGTTTGCGTTGTAAAAAAACCCAACATTTTCACACATTTAAATTTATTTTGAGCACTTCCGGTCATCAAATGTCAAATTAATTGGTATAAAAAATAGCCCTAAATGCACTCTATAGAATGACATAATTTATTTCTCTTGAGAAATAAATTATGAATAATTTTTAATAGGAAAAACATGAAAATATTATAAAAATAAAACACCTTTATTTATATTTTAATTTATTTTGAGCACTTCCGGTTGTCAAAAGACAACTCCGTGACCACCAAAATGTAGCCCCACATTCCCTCTACAGAATGGTGTAATTGGTGTCTCTTCATGTCAAAGGACGGATAAGATACAGCCGATAATCTAAGAGGGGTGGTATCCACCCCCCTGGTGCCTCGGGTATATCGGGTATAACTTTTGAATGGTATGGTATATCATCACACATTTTAGCTCAAAATGTGTGCAAATGAATCCTCTACAGCTACCTAAAACGTCAAAATTTTATTCCTAACGAAAAAAGTTTGATTTGGGAAAAACCTAGGGGGGTGGATACCACCCCCCCCCTGGTAGCCCGAGGGTTAAGATTTAAGTGCTTGACCAAGCAGCGAATCGAGTATGATGCCTACATAAATTTGCGAAATAAAGCACAGAGTTTCATCCAGGAAATGTGAATCTATTATAATATCATCATAATTTATTAATCATAGCTGACGATACGAAGCCAATCATTGTTGTCACTGCAGATGAATCATTTTCTATCTCGTTACGCTTTTCGTTGCTTTTGAAAGCGACAAGAATTATTTCTTCAAAATTAATGCAACCGAAACGTATTTATGACTATATCAACTCGCTAGATACGCTGCAGGATGCCGTGAACGTGGGCGCATTCATTGCTACGTATGTGAACTGTGGAACCGGCTTCGAAAATGTCACAGTGCATGTGTAGGTATCAGGATTACTGGCATTGACTGTGATGGTTGATGCTGACGTGTAATACAGATTATTCAATGTCTTTCCAGGAGTGTCAGTCTGGTAGAGACTACCATTGATGGTCCATTTCATCGTTGCACTGATTGCCATGTAATTGACGTCGGCATACGTCAAGCTGCAGGTCAGGTTAAACCTTGTTGCATTGATCGATTTGAGGCTGCATGCTGGAAGACTTTCTGCAGGAGACATGCAAATCAGAAGAAGCAGAGTAGACTAGTGACGTCAAGTTTTTTTGTCAAGGAAATAAAAACCTTAAGTTACTTGAACGTCACGAGGGAAAGACTGGAACTATCACTTTTAAGACATCTTGATAGATTGTTGGCATAAATCCAAAATACAGTCAACACAAATTCATTACTTTTGTAGCTTTCACTACATTGGACAATTATTTTCCTCAAGCTTGTAGCTGTTTGATGATTCTCATTTAATTTACTCACAGTGTCTTAATAATAGACATTAATATTATTTACAGTATAAACAAAGACCTTGACTTCGATAGCCCATTAGCTGTTTTTCTTCGTGTCTAGTCACCGAGAGCAAGGTTCTGTGAGTTTTAAATTTTTATCACTATGATGAAAAAGCAATTTCAAATATTACTCACTAACGACGACGAGCTTGGCGCCGACTCTGTTGGTACCGTTGAGATTTATGGTATACAATCCAGCAGTTGAAAACGGAGGTGTTGCTGCATTCCCCTGAGCAATCTTTAGGATCAGACCAGACCGATTGACGGCAAACAGATTCCTGTACGCAGTGGCAACATTGTCGTCATAATTTGTGATTGTATAAGTAGACAGAGGATCTGAAGCTGGTTTAATAGTATAAGATACTTTGGTCGGACTGTCACAGGTCAATATCGTATTCTGAGCTCCCTCGTAAACGGCCAGATTAATTGGCGCACACTGACCATTTGCACCTGAAAGGAAAAGACAGGGACATCAATTATTGTTTGCTGACAACTGCTATAAATATTGAACCATATCTATCAAAAAAATTTAATAATTTTTGGAAGAATCTACATAATGCCAACCAATAGAAATTAGTCAGAGAGCAAAGATTATGTATGATGTCAAGAATAACACATTCATCCGTGATTACTTGGATGAGTCACCAGTGGACGCCTTCACTGAAAAAGCAACAGATGACAGGTGGCAGGATAATCCGTATACTCCTCGTGGAGGTAGAATCCATGAAGGACGTTTTCGCGCCGCCGTTTTGGCGCAGGACATTATTTTCATTGACGAAAATAAATTTTGCCTAAATGGAAGTTGGATTGATAAAACTAACGATTGGACTAAGTGGAAGCTGGAATAAAGAAAATAACTGTTCCTGTCAATGTAAGCTGGATGAAACTAAGTATTTGGTGCACTAGAAGCTGGACGGATGGAATTCTTTTGCGCCCAAATAGAAGTGGAAAAATTCATAGGCCCTATACAAATTTAAGCTGGATCGATGAAACGCTTCTTAAATAGAAGTGGATAAAGAAAATTAATTGTGATATTCTCATTCAAACAGACTTGCATTGATGCAATTGAAATATAATTATTATTTAAATACAAATTGGAATGATGAAAAATAATTGTTGATTCAATGAAAGCTTGATTGATGAAAATTATTCTTGTCAAGGTAGAAGTCGGATTGAATGTGTACGGACCTTTACCAAAAAATCAACGGCGCCAAAAACGGCGTCGGTGCCAAAACGGTCGGCGCCAACACGGCGGCGCCAAAACGGCGGAGCCAAAACATCGCGTACCAGGTAGAATACAGAATAAGGAATGACAATGTCCAGTCGTGTGGCTCACGATTGTCGAAATAGATCAGCGGTTCCTCAAGGATGGAATACGGCGCCGAGAGAATCCACAGTAACTATAGCAGGGTGTTGAAGCCAGACTGTGCATTGTGTGCAACCTATTACGTGGATATATTGACCTTGAAAACGATTCATTTCGATGGGTCGAATCTATTCATCAAAGTCTGACCAACGGTTATGGAAATTTAGAGTTTGAATCTGTTATTAATCATTCAATCAAGTTTATTTTTTACAGCGTTTCAGTTCATTTTACATGTAGAGACAAAATTATACAATTCCAGTGACAACGGACTATACAATATGGAACCCACATGCCTGCTAACAGTGCCAGATCATCAGTGATCGTGTTATTCACAGGTTATCATTATTTGTAGGTTGCTGAAGGTCTCTCTTGCCTCACCTTAGATTTTGTTTAGATACAACAATAATTATTCTCAGCAAGATCCTCTTGCAGGAGAACATTTGCAGTCGTCCTGTCATTTAAGATGAACCTTCGTCCCTTCCTTTACTCCACATAGACGGCGTAATGTCAAAACAAATCAAATCAAGTTTATTTCTCCCATAAAAGAGCATCTCTTTGTCCAGTCTTAGCTTTCTCACAGCCGACTCCCGGACTCCGATACGTGGTTCAACTCAGCATTAATAAATATTGTAATAATTAGACTATGCGTATAACTGACTATGAATTGAATGCGCGCGCAATTTGTTAATTTTGAGGACAATATAAGTATTATTGTTATAGGTCTACATAAGTACATATGCGATCAAACTCGAATTTTGCTTCATTTATCAGATACTAAACAATACACAATACACATAGTCGGATCTATATTATTTTGCAATTGCGAGTGAAGGACTTGACCAAGGTTCCTACATGGCGACTTGAGGTGGATTCGAACCTGCAACCCTCCGGCTGCAAGGCGACGAATATATCTAGGCCTTTTCTAGGGCCTACTACACCACCGCGTCCCACTTTCTAATGTAAGCTATTTTTGGCTGTTTGGACAATCTTTCTCATACGATACAGCGATTGTGAATAAACTGATACTAAAGGCATTCATCGTAAGCGGATTAATTAGTCAATCAGATATTCTTGTGAACACTTGATATTTTACAGCCTTGTTAAGTTGTTATAGCCATCACATTTTCTAAATTCTGAAATGGCACAAAACGGAAACAAATCAAACATCGAATGATCTATTTTTACTTACTGATCGTAGTTGGCATCATAGTCGCAGTCGTTGTCCCTGGTAGAACAGTTGTCATTTGCTTTGTATTTGTTGCAACCGTCGTTGGTTGCATCGTTGTTAGACCGCAAACTGCAGAAATGTTTAATAGTTTATTAGAAGAGTGAAACATTTTCCCAACAATCAATGAACAATGGTGCCATCGCAATCAGTTTTCTAGCTGTTATTTTGCCAGATAAAAAAATACAAACCTCAATAGTTTTCATGCTACGAGAAGCTGTAGAGTTATAGTCTATTGAGATCAGTTGCTAAGGTTTTTGATTTTCTAGTGACGGCATTATAATTCATAGACCTACCGTAGGCCTACTTTGTTTTATTTCTGTGTTATATTTTCAAAGCCTTTTTGTAGTTGACCTATCGCTCTAGCAGCAACATAATAAGTAAATAAATGGAGTCAACGATTATCCAGACTTAAAACTTTTATTCATCTTATTAGTAGCACTGCAATTAATGGGAAGTTCATCATTGTGCAGCTCTTCAGTCCTGCACATTTCTATTATGGATGCAATAATTAAGTGATCTCTCCAATTTTCATTCATTTATGCATTTATAGAAAACACTGATCTATTGTTTTATTATACTTAGTATACTATGCTCACAAGGTGAAGAGCAGGATGCGGAAAACGCCGGCGCATTTGTTGCGACGTATGTGAACTGAGGTGTAGGGCTGGCAAATGTAACGGTGCATTGGTAGTTAGCAGTATCGTTGGCATCAATTATGATGAATGATGTTGATACGTAATACGTGTTTTTAAACGTCCTCGCAGGAGTATCGGTTTTGTAGAAATTGCCGTTTGATGTCCAGGTCATCTTTGCATTTATCTGCTGGTAAGTGCTGTCGGCATACGTGAGACTGCATGATAAATTCATTTTGGTTGAATTGCTAAGCGTGCAGTTACATGTTGGAGACTCACCTGTGGGATACAAAGAGGCAAGAAATGAAACCAAATAAATGCTGGCGATGTGTGAATGATTTGTTTGATGTTAAAATCACGCTACGGATTGATTTGCATTCTACGCATGGTTGTCTAATGTCCTATATTTTTCTATTCTGGAGGCAATATTCTACCTCCCTCTAATTTTAATTCATTTATACATAGGCTATATTAATAGCTAAATAATAGACTGGTCTATTATTGTATAGTCCTGATTCCTGAATTCATAAAGAAAAGAGAAGTCTCAGTACATAATTTGAAGTTATCACTCCAATATTATTATGCCAAAGAAAAAAACCATTTCAAAACTATTGTGCAATAGAGTGCAGAAAAGGCTGGTATTAGATCAACTCCTGAATCGTCAGTTGCTTCACGTGAAACATGATAATTGACATTATTATCGTTGTACCTCGGGTCGTGCTGCGTGTCCCACTACGAACAAGGTCCTCAGTCCTACTTCCTCAGCTGCACTAAAGCTTCCTGTTTAACACAGGATTATTATTCAATTGGCATGCTTGATCCACAAAGACTTCAGCACCTTCAGCCACTACTACTAACTCCTTGCATTCCTCCTCGTTGCTTGCGATCATCGGATTCAAGTCTTTAGCTGAACCTCGATGCAAAACAGTTATGGGCTCGCGTGCATTCCATGCCTCAACACCCAGGGAATGGAATCGGCTTCCGCTCTCCCTTCGAAGCTCAATTTCACATCTTTCCTTCAAAAAGCGGCTCAAAACTTTGGCTTTCAAGCACATGGATCTCTGACTGCATCTTCCACTGGCGTCTGACTATCCGCGCCTCAGATTCACATGTCGGTGTAACCTTGTAATTGTAATTGTAATTGAACATTTATATAGCATTTATATAGACCTTGGACGCGTTACAAATTTAATAATAATAACAACAAAAGGTTTGTTTTATTGGGTATTCTGTCATATTTTTCAAAACATCTGGCACTTTTTTGACAACTGAAACCCGAAGGTTAGAACGTTCGTGGTTGACCTTTTTTCGCACATCAATATTAACTCATAATAATTTAATGTTACGTTCTTTACAATTTGATGTAGGCCTAGTTTTCATAATTGTTTTAATTTTAACAGACGGTGTCGATGTCTACTTACGAACGACAACGAGCTTGGCGCCGACCCTGTTGGTACCGTTCGGGTTAATGATATACAATCCAGCAGTTGATATCGGAGGTGTTGTTGAGTTCCCTTGATCAATCTTTATGATCAGACCAGTCTGGTTGACCGCATACAGACTCCTGTACGCAGTGGGAACAGTGTCGTCATAGTTTGTGATTACATAAGTTCCCAGTGGATCCGAAGTTGGTTTAACAGTATAAGATACTTTTGTCGGACTGTTGCAGGTCAGTATCGTATTCTGAGTTCCCTCATAGAAAGCTTGATTTACGGGTGGCACTGAACATTGGCCATGGACGCCTGGAGGGGAAATAAAATAACATGAATTCTTTGTAAATGACAGGTTTTAAAACCTTTTAGCAATGTCCAGCATTTAAAAATTTAATCTTTGAGAAAAGTTATCTGGCGCCACACCAGGAACTATTCATAAAATTTAGTACTACATCATTGACGTAGGATTGAAATTAAGGAACGATGATGGTCGACATGCTCCACAGTTCACTACGGTCTCATAACCAAGATCCCTGACGCGGTAAGCTACTTGACGTTTGGGTGCCACCGTTATGGCGCCAATCAAAAACGAACTATTTCCCTATAGCATCATTATTATTTTCAGTAATCTTACTTCTTTGCATAAATCATTTTTCACCAATCCAACTTCAATTGGAGCAACAATAATTTGTCATCAATCCAGCTCCTATTTAATAAAGAATTTATTACTAATCTCACTTCTGTTTAAGGCTAGCTTAAGTAATTTTCAGCAATCCAACTTCGACACTTTTTCAATAGCTTTTCTTTATAGTTAAATCTCTCTCTCTCTCTCTCTCTCTCTCTCTCTCGGCCATCGTGTTGTACCTTATTGAGATAGTCGGCAGTCATTTGTGGCTCACTCACCAAAACCAGTATTAAGGGGTGATTTTGCAACATAATTATTGAGTTTGATGCATCATTTTAAAGGTCGGGTCTAAAGCTTCAAAATGACAAAAATGATTGCTGCAGCTCTATTCTAATTGAAGATAAGGAGACGTGATTAAATATAATAAATTAATTAATTAACTATCTTAATTAAAGCGAAACAGTATGCATATAAACAGTATTAAAATAGCTTTCAAACCTGTCATTTAAAAATTGCAAAATATAAGAAATTTAGACATATTTTAAAAATAAATTTTCTACAAAACCCCTAAGAACACAAAAAGCCATTTCCCAAAATAATTTCATTATCTCTCATGTGAAATATCTGACTTAATACAGATTTTGGTCTGGACCGTCAAATTTTTGTTATCGTGGTTTCGTTATTTTAGTCTTCAATAAAAAAATCTGTTTTCACGTTTCCTTGAAAGTAGACTATTATTATATCCAATAGCAGTGCACAATTATATTATGTATATGTATCTGCATTTAGGCTATTCCTATATCGATTTCCTACATAATTGCTCAATATCCCAAAGTAGCTCCAAGCGGGGCAAAGCGTCTTGTATCAATGGTTCAATGGTTCAATGGCTCATACTTATAACAGAGTTTTTCAATTACAAAGAACATAGATGCTTTCCAAAATACCACAAGAGTCAAAATGATAGTGCACTGCATCTTTTAAAATGCTTTTAGACTTTAGAGCTACATCCTGGGGCAAAACACCTTATCTAAAAAATGCTGGAAAAAACGAGCAATAAGTGGGCAGGGTGTTTAGCCTACCCACTTATTGCTCGTCTTTTCAACATTTTTCACTCGGTAAAAAGTTCACAATTAAATTTGTAGGTCTACGATAGCTTACACAACGAATTTCATTCAACATGATGTCCGCTCTGGTCAGCCACTTGGTCCTTCCTGTTGACTGTGTGATATTAAGCCGCCAGTGTCTTGTCGTGTCTACACTTTTTGCGAAATGCAATTTAGAGTTGAGACATTAATTTTTTTTATCTTTCTTCGATTTCAATTGCTAGGAGATAAGACGGGTCGCTTTAAAGATATTCAACAAAAACTATCTGTCTTATGGCGACGTATGCCTATGTAATGCTTTCCATCACGACAACTTTATGATACCAATGAGATACTATGTTAGGTCTTGCACATACATAAAAACATTAGGTTCCCATGCAGAAATAACTACTAGACCTTAATGAAAGTGAGTGGCTGCAATTAGACCTAGCCTACTTGTGTGTAACAGAAATTAGAATTTCCTCCATTTTCCCGTTTAATCCATTACGAACATAATATTTTCAGCAACTGTTTATGAAATCATAATGTTTTCGTTCTGATAGGCCTACAGTTTTGCTAAATTAGGCCTAGTATACAACCCAGAATATTCATTGTAGAGACCACATATCGTGGATAAATCATTTCAAGAGATGTGGTCCGCTTGGCATCTATATAATTATAGAGTAGCCTATAGTAATTACGATGGCTCACCTTTTGATGTTTGCGAAACGACAATGCAAAGGCATGTCATAAGAAACTTGAACTGAATATTTGCCATCGCTTCTATGTCGAGACTGCAGCCCAACAAACTCTGCCTTTGCAAGATGTTTCTCCCAATTTATAGAAAGCGCTTTGCACGCTATAAAGACACAAAAACGAATTTCATTAGGCTACCAGCCCGCTATTTTATTGCGATGTTGGTGAACCGTTACGAGCTTGACAATATATCAGTCTTTCGAAAAGTGATCATACCATGGCGTAAAGTTTTAAATGCCCATTATATTAAAACAATTGCTATGTAAAACAGTTGCGTGACACGTGGTTAAAGAAAAGTACCAGCATGACCATAGCAATTAAACAACAGGACCTAACCGCTCTACTGGAATTGGCCAGGCATAGGCTATAAAGGGGTTCATAAATGAGTCGACTTCAGTGGACGTCACGACGTAGCAGGGAAGATCATCATTCAAAAATAACTAAAATAATTAAATGCTGCTTAGCCTTGAATGTGTTACCTGCTGCGTTGCATCAGCAAACCATCACCCACAGCTTGTCCAACAATTGGATCGATTCTTTTGACCTGGGAATGAAATGCGATGACCTTAGCCTACGTGTAATAATAATAATTTAAGCCATGAATCAAGGTCGTCACAGGGAACTTTTAGGCGTTAACATTGTTTCGCATGAGTAGGAGCAGAATATTTCAACGAAAATTAGTTATTCATTCCATTTAATGACGCTTCGTATCATGTGTAGTATTAATGGTTTCATTGGTATTTCTATGATTTAATTTATATCCTGACGGATCACATAATTATTGCGAAATAGAATACCACAACGGTGAGCAATTTAGCTGACAAATAATTATGACGCTCAACAAAAATTGATATCAGCCTGCATTAAAAAAAGGCCTTGTAATAGCTGAGTAGGCCTAGGTACCTTGAATGGGCGTTATATAAACTCTGATTGACTGATTGGTTGAATAGACTGCAATAGGGGGAGGTGTGTGAAAATACAATTTTTTGCGTACGTAATATATGGATGGCCTCTAACCGGATGCAAGTTTGACTGTTATCTATATCTATAAGAAAGGATATATGTATGTATGTATGTATGTGGGCATGTATGTGGCTTTGTCCAGAATGCACGCCCACAGTTTCGCAGCTATTGATCTGAAACTTTGCACCTAGACAGGGATCCATCAGACTTAAAAAGTGCAGAGGTTGTCGAATTTCTAACACCATGGGGGCCAGGGTGGGGGGAATTTTTTTCAGGGGCGACATTTTTTGCAGCTATTTATGTGAAACTTTGCACTTAGACAGAGGACCGTCAGGTCCACCGAGAAAACGAGTTTGCGAATCTCTACAACCAGGGGAGAATGGGGGCGGCCCCAAAACTTTATTTTCCCTATTTATATACCATCGCCATAGTTTCACAGCTATTCACCTGAAAAGTTGCAGCTAGATAGGGTGCCACCGGCACCACCTTGCCCCCAACCAACACACACCTAGCCCCGCAGGGGCCGGGTTGGGACAGGGCGTTGTTTAGGGGGGTGAAATTATTTTGGGGGCCAAATTGTTTTGCAGCTATTGATGTCAAATTTTGCATTTAGACAGTGGACCGTCAGGTCCACCCATAAAACGAGTTCGCGAATCTCTACCACCAGGGAGAGGATGAGGGGTCCAACAACTGCTTTTCCCTATTTTTATACCATCGCCATAGTTTCACAGCTATTTACCTGAAAAGTTCCATCTAGATAGGGTGCCACCGGGACCACCTCGCCTCCAACCAACACGCACCTCGCCTCGAGGTGGGACAGGGCGTTGCTTAGGGAAGGGGGCAAAATAATTGTGGGGGCGAATTTTTTTTGCATCTGTTGATGGCAAATTTTTCATTTAAACAGGGGACCGTCAGGTCCACCCAATGGAGGAGTTGGCGAATCTCTACCACCAGAGGGAGAATGAGGGGAATGAGGGGCCAAAACCTCCATTTTCCCTATTCTATTTACCATCACCATAATTTCACAGCTATTCACCTGAAAAGTTGCAGATAGATGTGGTGCCACCGGGACCATCTCGCCCCAAACCAGCACACACCCCGCTCCGCATGGGCCTGTGAGGGTAGGGTGCTGTATGGGGTGGGCCAAATTTGGGGGGCGAATTTTTTGAAAGTTTTGCAGCTATTGATATGAAAATTTCCATGTAGACAGAGGACCGTCAGGTCCAGCCAGTGGAGAGGCCATGTTGGGGGCGCGAAAACCCAAACTTTTGCTATTTCCATTCCGTCGCCATAGCTTCACGGTTATTTACATAAAATTCCCAGGCATCGCCAGGTATCCCAGCTAGTTATGCATAGAACAGACGCTGAATGAATGCTTCATTGTCAGACAACGGAACAATGCCATGCCACTTACACTCATGCAACATGTACGTAAATGATTGCACGGATTGTGAGCACAGTCTTGCCCATCCAGGTACGCATAGCCTATAACCTAAGGTCCTAGACTTGAGAAAGTTAGTGAATAAGCATGCATGTATGCGAGTAAATAATTAGACTTGTTATCTAAAGTGTCATCGACTTAGAGCAGGTGTCAAACATTTTTTAGTGGCGGGCCAGTGTGAACATCTTCCAACAAGTGGGGGGGGCAGAGTGTCGAAGCTCCTTAGCAAAATTTGAGTAGCGACCTGAGTAGGAGCTACGGGCTTGGTTAGCCAATATTCCCAGAACATTTAAAATAATATAAGTGTTTCGTAACTTTCATACTTTTGTTAACAGACAACCAACCGGAAACCATAGATACACAGTCTACACAGACATGGAGGTCTGAGCAAAAGTGACGTCAGTAAGAAAAAACCTCCATGTAGGCTATTTGGCACTGACAGTAAAATATAAAAATTTAAACTTTTATCCTCTAATTTTGTAATTTTTAGGGAAGGCTACGCGGGCCAGAAAAAAAACGTCGGCGGGCCAGAAATGGCCCGCGGGCCAGCACTTTGACAGCTATGACTTAGAGCAGGGGTGTCAAACCTTTTTTAGTGGCGGGCCAGTTTGTACATCTTCTAACAAGTGGCGGGCCAGGGTGTCGAAGCTCCTGAGCAAAATTGTGTAGCGATCTGAGAGGGAGCTCCGGACTTGGTCAGCCAATTCCCAGAACATTATTTTTAAATAATAAAAGTGTTTAGTAAATTTCATAATTTTTTAACAGACAACCAAAAAGTCTACAAAGAGCTGTGCGTCTGAGCAAAAGTGATATCAGGAAGAAACACCTCCATGTATTTGGTGCTGACTGTAAAATAAAAAAATTTGAACTCTTATCCTCTAATTTTGTAATCTTTAGGGAAGGCTCCGCGGGCCAGAAAAAAATCGTTGGCGGGCCAGAAAAAAACGTCGGCGGGCCAGCACTTTGACAGCTATGACTTAGAGCATGCCTTGATTTAATTAGTTTGTTTAAAATCAAGACTTCATCCTGGCAGAACGCAGCATTGTACAAATAACTTATTTTTACAAAGGTTTTATGCGCAAGTTCAGTTCATATGCAACACAAATAAATATATTGGGTTTGAATTAATAATTAAGCTTATAGGTCTAATATGACCTTGATGTGTTTGTTGTGTGATTTGCAAGGCTAACTAGTGTTTTGAACAGTACTCTAGTGATAAAGTTGCAGTTATCTATCTTTTTCATAAGGAAGAAACCACTAGCCCTAGGACGGAGCTCATGACCACAGGAGAAAATTCCCCAAATTGAAGTGTCCTACTTTTTAGAGGGGGTATAACAAAAGTCGGTTTTACGGCTAAATGCATTAACCTATGCAGGGAATTTTTCTCTGTATGAATTCGGGCATGTGAATGAATTAAAAACGCAGTTTAAATGTCTGATTGAACGATTCCGCGAGCCGTTTGTGCCAGTTTAATCATGCGGTCCACTTTGCTTGCACACATTGGTAAAGTGAACCACAAAAGTCCAACTAAAGTGAACCAGTGGTTCACTTTATCTGATAGGCTAATAGCCTGGTAAATGAATTATAGATAGGCCTAAATTGGATATTACGTATGACTACATAAAAATCAGCCCACATTGTAAGCAAATAAATGCTAGTAGGCCTAATAATTTTATTATCGAAAAATCCATTTTTGAAGTTTAGCTATAGTCACTGAAAAAGACAACAATAAAAATAGACCTATACGTGGGATCCATGCAGGTTGTATGGAAAGAGCATTGAAAGACAACATGCTTTCGCAAAACAGGCATGCATATAAAAGTTTCATCAGTTTTTGGCATGTGGTGGCCAGTTATTTTGAGACTTGGCCATTGTGTGATTCAGTTTCACCAGGCAACATTGAAACATTGTATTAGGCTACCAGGTACCTAAAATTGGCACCCAGTTGTGAGATTGTAAAAGTGTCTGACTCGAGCTTAAATAGTGGTGTTAAGAATGCAGAACCTGCATAATCCAACTCTATCAAGCAACTCTAGCAGTGCCTTAGTTTTTGGTCTCGGTTCAAGCACAGGCATTGAGACAATGTCAACTTTACAGATATTATTTTGGTACCACACAGTGTTTCTTAGTTCCAGCAAAAATTTATCATGCAAGCTAGGCTATAATAAGATGCAAGAAATTTTGACTCACAGAACTAACATTAGGCCTCTCGCAGTACTATCAAATAGTGTAGAGAATCAACTCTTAACCATCATTGAATAATTGTTATGTTTGACTGCATTCCTCGATGATCTTGAATCCACAAATGCAATTGTGGCTGCTCTGGTCAATTCAAACTTTGGAGGTTTGCTGTTTGTGCTCTTTTTGCCTATTGCCACTCTTTGTGTGGTACCAAAATAAGATCTGTAAAGGATAGCTCTACTGACATGAAAGTTGCATAGCTATGACTAAGCCACTGGTCTAAGTCATTGGTCAAATGAATGCTAGATGTGGCCATCTCTTGAGCAATCTCAGCATTACCAGATCCATGGTTGACATAGGGCCTAGTCTCAATGCCTGTGCATGAACTCATGATCCACTTCTAAGTTCAGTTTAGGTTGACACATATTAAAATTGGTGCAAATGTTTACATTCTGCTGTGATTTATATAAACTATTAGGCTTTTGCATTTGGATAAGTGTATAGTTTGATACAAGCAAGAGCTGGTTCACTTTATCGAAAAAACTGATTCACTATATCTTAAACTTCAGGTAAAGAGAACCACTGGACATTAAAAGTTTGAATTGGTATATGACCCACTCAACCTCAACACCGGTCCAGTTTAACTGCATAGCATTATAGAGCAATCACTGCTCTTTAAAATGATGTCTTTGAATCCTTGATACGATGCTTCTGAAGGTAGCAAAGTGGCCAAACGTGAAAAGTGGTTCACTTTATCTGAAACGACCCTAAGTTGTCAAAGACATGACGAAAGCTAAATCGCAAACTCTTTTTTACTTTACTCAAAATCATTCATATTCAGCTGTTTTAAATCAAATAGTTTAGACGCGTTATTTGTCGTTTGATTGTCTAAAAGCAATTTAGAGAATTTCACGTTCTTGTTCGTTATCCTTAGGCCTACTTAGTAGTTCGGTTAAGCAGCGACTCTGGTGCATAAAATTAATGTGTCAAACAAAAGATGATGTTTCATCAAGAAATCAAGAAATGCAATCCACTACAAAATAAGGACTCATGGTGCGTCCTAATCATTATTGTCATCGCACATAAACTTTTCTATAGATAATATAATTGTGCAGTGATTGCAGATTGATCATTCTCATACACGATATTCATTGCAATCGATCATAATTTTATCATAACAAGTCCAACATTAAATTATCCAGTTCGTCGCAAGTTATCGCCCATTTCAGATGATACTATTTTTCGATTGACAAATGAATTCCACTCACAGGACATGGACGAGACAATAATTGTCTGCAACCGTCATACATTATTAGGCCTATGCTATCAATACAATGTTATTTTGGTCAGGTCTTCGATTAAGAAATTAGAACAGATTGATGGTGCGAAGCTACACGTAGACTTGTTAATAGCGCAATCACAGATGAACCTTTCTTGGTGCAATTCTGTTGCTACGGTAGACTCATCATTCTCTTACACGAATCGCTGCAATCGGTCGCATTCAGACCCAACTGAACGCTATATCCCGTCTGCACGTAATCACCCACTCCAGATATCATGACTTTTCTCTCCGACAACAACTTCCATTCGCTGGACATACACGAAGCACTGACGACAACCATCTCACATTTGTTATCATCGCATTGAGGATCGTATATCAACCAACGACTGTCGTTCCTTAGAGTCACAACAACTCCACAGATCAAAGACTCTGTACAGCAGCCGTCACATCTTGCGTACAACTCAGCCTTCACGACACATTCGTTGTATACATCTGTCGCATTCGTTCCATCTACAATGGAACATTCTGCTATATAGGAATACCCAAACTGCATGAGTATGTAGAAATGAGAACTCATGTGAACTCCTAATCTCTAGACAGTACTGTTGCTTTAATTAAGGTTTTATTGATCGAATTTAGTGATAGGACATTTTTGAATGAGCTGAATAATAACGTTCTTACCCGACCGACATTCGCTCGCCTTTGTGCAGATTTGGTCTGGAGAAGGACAGGCGGTACTAGGTGTACAAACGCACTCTGCTCAATTCAAAACAAACATAGTTTCACCCGTATGTGATACTCCAAAAGCAGCTAATAAAAAATATAATAAAGCGTTGATCCCTTAATTTCAAACGTCTGAGGCTCTGAGCATCATAGCAGGATGCGTTGACTGATTAAAGTATCACTCGTAGCCAAGAATTAATACACTCCAGTCATCATAGAAGGGAGATTGGACGAAAAAAGAAAGAGAGGAAGACCGAGGCAGATGATGCTGGAATGGATGATGTCTGAAAGATACAACGAACTGAATAGGAAAGCACAGAGAAGAGAAGAATGGTGTCATTGGAAGTTGGAACCTGCCGAGGGTCAGAGAACTTTAAAAAGAAGTCATCATGCTATCTAAAAGCTTTTAAGTGTAATAATTATATTTAGCCTTTTGTTTGTAAATGACAGCGTCAACAGTGATTTTGCTGAGCGTGCTTATCTTGGCTATGTTTGAGATCACTGACGTTAATATTTGATTGTGAAGTTTGGAAATTAATGCAAATTATGGCATAACTTGTCTAACAATAATTAATGTGTATCGAGAAGATCGACGAGTTCAACCTTCTACTAAACAAAATTGAAAATAATGAGTAGGCCTATAATAATTAGAGGCAAATTTTTTCGTCCACATTTAAAAAGCAACTAAATGTAGAAATCTAAGTAAAAAAACACCAATTAACAAATCACTCATTGAACCAACATGTAGGCCAACTCAGGTTTTTTTAATGAATAGAAGGTAATGTAATGCAGCTACAGAAGTCCATTATCATGGCTTCATTGCGAACCTGTAACAGTTGTTGACGGCTGTGTAATCGTAGTCGGAGGCAGCGTTGTTGTAAATGGTTGAGTAGTAGTTGCTGTCTCACTGCACCCTGAATAAAACGTTAGTGCAAAATATCAAACACTAAATAGGATATTTGGGAACGTAAAAAGTTCTTACAAAAAGTTAGTTAGTCAACATAGTCGCATTAGGCGCCCGCACCTAAGCCCTCCTAGGGGCAAAAAAGGGCACTTGGTACCCTCTGAAGTTTTGACACATAGGCTATTCAGCACTCGGAATTTGACCAGAATTATTTTCCAACTTAGGCTACTGCTGCCCAAAACGTAAATAGATTTTGTTTCTCTTACATATCGATACCAAAAATAATTGAAAGATGTGAATATACAATTTTGGTAAACGTGTACTTTATGGCTGTAAATTGCCATTGCAAGGATTTCAGTGTTGGTCGAATTCAAGACTGGCTGAATAAAATAATTCCTGCTAAATATAAATAAGCTTGATATAAATATTTATTAATGAAATAGGCATGAGATTCATGAAACCATCTCGCAGAAATTGAAGCTGGATTATGAACAATAGTTTCCTACTTTAATGGAAGTTATATTGATGAAAATTAATCGCTGCATAAATTAAGAAGCGAGACTGATGAACAGATTTCGATGAGAAGGATTCTGGCTAAACTGGAAGTTGGATTGGCTTGAAATAATATGCAGCAGGCAACGAGCGATTGAGTTACGTTAGCAGTTCACTTTTGGTAAAACCGTCATCAATCGCTCTTCATATTATTTTTTGCTAATCTATATCAACTCTGAAATATTATGACAGTTGCAATGGTTTTGTTCGCTTATTTGCCAGGTTTCGTGACTGAAACTAACCTTGTATAGAGCAGGAATCGTTGAAGTCTGGCGCATTTGTTGCGACGAAGTTAAATTGGATGTTGGAAGGTGCAGCAAAAGTCAGTTCGCATGTATAGACGCCAAGATCTCCACCGTCATTTGTAATGGTTGATTCTGCATAGAATACTGGATCAACCCTTCTTCTCGTAAGCGTAGATGATGACAAGACGACTCCGTTCAGTTTCCATGTTACAATGGGATAGATCGGATGATAAGTGCTGTCAGCGTAAATGATGCTGCACGTCACATTGGAAGCATAGCTCAGAGGAATACAGGAGCAGAGTGGACCTGACCCTGTCAGACAAAAACGGTTCAAGTGAGACTGAGCTATTAATTATTTGCCCTTATTCCCACACTTTTAAGTTGCTACTTTCTTGTTTTGCAACAAATTTCTCTCTTCAACTGTTTTACATTTGAGACGTACAATCGTACATAGCCTATAGCAACAATTATTGTAGCCTATGCCAGTATGCCTAAAGGTTTAATAACACGACTCAATTATGCATGTTAAAAGCAGATGTGAGCAGGATATCAAACACATGATTGAAACAGCTTGGCAGAAGTGTCGGGATCTATCCGGTAGGTTGTGTGACCCTAAGATCATGGTTCTTCTCAAGGGAAAGCTACATGTAAGCTTATATTATAAGACAATGATAAGACCTGTGCTGATTTATGGAGCAGAAGCGCAGACGCTGAGAAGAAGAGAGGAGTAATGGAGTAGCTTCTGGATAGAACGGAAACGAGAATGCTGCGAAGAATACTTGGGATTACTTTGAAAGACAAGCAGAGAAATGAGAACATCCGAAGGAAAGTAGGAGTAGCTTGTATTTCCGACAAGACACGAGAAGCCAGACTGAGATGGTATGGTCATGGGGAGCGAGCGGAGGAGACTAGCGTCGAAAGAATAATGAAGGCAGAGGTACACTGGTACAGGGACAACGCAGCCGGGGACGGCTGAAGAAGAGATGGATGTACAATAATATTATACATGATCCAACATGACCTGAACATCTCAAGCTAAGGCCGCACGACGCTGGTCAAAGAACAAAGTGGAGAGAGATGATCCAAGTGACTGACCCATCCCCAGCGAGGGACTAATTCAAGTCTATGGCAAAGTAAAAGAAGATTGTGAAGACTTAATAATCCAAACAGATTCATAAAACTTATGTTCGCTGTCTTCTTGTTGATTTTTCGAAGGCGTTCGACTCCATCAACCACCTTATTCTCCTCCAGAAACTGCAAAATCTCAGTATTCCTCCTAACATCTTTAATTGGATAGCTAACTTCTTAAGCGGTCGAACGCAGTCTGTGAAGCAAAGCTCGAGGGTACGTACCATACGTATTCTATTTTTTAAAGGTACGTACGTATTTTAACGTACCCTATTTTATGGTACGTAAACAATAAATAAAATTCGTTAACCATGTCATTGCTCGTTATAAGAATGTTCAATATAATTTAAGCAAACAATCACAACCCAGTAGGCTATACGGCGTAGTAAATTGCTGCAGTGCTATATTGTAGGTCTATGTTTATCCAGCATACATTGCACTTAATGCACTAATGTCGGGCAGTCGGCTCAGTTCTGCCTCAGCACTTCAAAGGTGTATTCTTATGTGATTGCCTGATCCAACCCAGAACCGTTTATCGAAAAAATTGCATTCAATCAAATAATTGTTTTTCGCACTTTTAAAAACTTTCACGTGCGTATATTCCTTCCTATGTTCTCTGGATATCGCTGAATCGCTGACTGATGAGTAGGCTATTATAGACACACTGCAACTTTCGAGTTACCGGTACAGCAATTTGCAAACCAGTGGCGTGTACTTAGCTCTCATCAGAAAGACAGAACAATTTGCATAAAATTAATTATAACCGAAGAATTTATCGAATTAAATTTACTGCTACGCTACCGGAAGTACCGGTTTCAATGACGCATAGACCTACAGTACTGTTGACGTCAGATTAGGCCTATAGGCCTACGTAGATTATGGGTTGCCGAGTAAACCATGAATAAAATTTTCGTGTATGGTACGTACCATACGCGTATTCAATTTTTTGAAAGGTACGTACGTATTTTAACGTATTCTATTTTAGGGTACGCGTACCATCGAGCTATGCTGTGAAGTTAGACAACTGCTACCGATAACTCAAAGTATCGTACATGGATCTGGGATCAGAATCGTTCTGTTTATCATATTCATAGCAGCTCTCTGCATCTTGTGTGACGACTACCACTTGTGTAAATACGCTGCAGACGACCAGTCCTGAGTTTATTAAATCCAGAAGCTGCTATCATAGGACTCCCTGAATAATTTGATAATATCAAGTTTTGGGCCATCATGAACATGCACATT
This sequence comes from Lumbricus rubellus, assembly GCA_945859605.1. Classification (NCBI taxonomy): domain Eukaryota; kingdom Metazoa; phylum Annelida; class Clitellata; order Crassiclitellata; family Lumbricidae; genus Lumbricus; species Lumbricus rubellus. Next base: position 52,853,132 of record OX243814.1, read on the forward strand.
GCACAAGAGGGTATAACTGTTGCACCTAGCTTAAACCTGGCCTATGCGGGAGTAGTGGGTTAACTCTTTCCCGCCGGATCGGGTCGCGGGTGACCCGATAAACCCAATAGGTATCGGAACAATTCCGGCGGGAATGAGTTAATTCCGTATGCATGGATTGAGATTAGCGAGTTACGCTAGGTGCAACGTTATACCAAATCTGAGTAGGAGTATACTTAAGCCGGCTATACCCCTCTAGCCTAATTATGTCGGTCCAAACGTAAGCTTATTATAGTTCAAAGCCTATCTGATGATTTTAGACATAGGCAAACTGTGAAATGTACTTTAAAAATATAAGATTTATTCTCAGCTTGAAGAAACCGCACTGGCCAACATTATCACCCAAAGAACACTATGATGCAAAATGAAAAAATACATGTAGACTTACGGAAGCTAAAATACTTACGAACGACGAGTAACTTGGCTCCTGTTCTGTTGTCATTATTCTCACACTGCGCGATGTACAATCCCGCTGTTGATATCGGATTTCCAGATGTCGACGCAGTCTTGATAACAAGACCAGTCTGGTTAACGTCGTAGAGACCAGACAACGACGAATCCCTATTACCACCATAGGTGACGATGTCGTAAGGGCTTAACTCATCTGATGTTGGAGTAACCTGCCACGATACGTTTTGCGGATCAACGTATAGATCCATGATTGTATTCGGTTGTCCTTCTCTTACAGCTATATTCCTCAGATTCGACACACACTGTTGACCTAAAAACAAAAGACCCTGTTCGCACCAATGTTCTTCGCTTTCTATAATTTTTACACTGTGTTTATTAGCCTACTCTCTCGTCTACTGGGCCATAGTGCTACTTTCGGTGACTCTTAACGTTTTCAGATCCGGAAAACAGCATAACCAAAACGGTTTCACGACAACTCGTCTTCAAAATTTTATTGTATGCGGAATAGAAAAATCAGTAATTCATGGGGAAATTTGAAATTTTATTACCTTGCTAGCCATTGATATCTTTTTATATACTGAAATTGCACAAAACTTGAAAAATTAAACCCACAATTTTGTATTTTGACTCACTGATCATAGTTGACATCAGAGTCGACTGAGTCGTAGTCGTTGTCGGTGGTTGAGTAGTTATCATCTTCGTTGTAGTTGTTGTTGCAGCCGTCGTAATTATTCCGCAAACTGAAGAAATGTTCAGTAATTTCATAGAAACAGTGACACATTGACAATTGAGAGGCATTTCCTACCAATAGCGTTTTCGCAATGAGTTTCTAAATGATGCTTCGCAAAACAACGAAAGCCAAACATCGTTGGTTTTTATGCGACGAGAGGCTTGGGTTAAATTGAGAACCAGATGCGAAGTAGTCTATCTGGATTTAGTAGCAACAGAAATATAATAATTTCTTGTTTAGTGTTTTGGTGTTTTTGCAGCTGTGAATTTTAAATGACCTTTGAGTAGTTTGCCGACCGCTCTAGCAGCAACATAATAATATTATTATTATTTGATAAATCGTATCAACGGTGATTCGAAATGAAAACTTTTTATTAATTTATTAGTAGGCCTAGTGTAATTATTCACTGCAATTAATCGCGCAACTCTATAATAATAGACCAACTTTTCCAATTATGATAACAATATGCATTATGCATTATGCAATATGCAATCAGTCACCAAGTTAATTTCATTTGTTCAGATAATTATTATAGAATATATTTCATCTGTTCCATCGATGTATTATAATACTCACAAGGTGAAGTGCAGGATGCGGAAAAGACCGGGGCATTTGTTGCGACGTAAAGGAACTGTCTGGTAGCGTTGGTAAATGTAACGTTGCATTGGTAGTTAGCTGTATCGTAAGCATCAACTGTGATGAATGATGTTGATACGTAATACGGGGTTTTCAATACTTTCCCAAGAGTAGTATCGCTTTTGACTACTATGCCATTTGATGTCCATGTCATCTTTGCATTTATTGGCTGGTAAGTGCTGTCGGCATACGTGAGGCTGCAGGTTAGATTCATTTTGGTAGAATTGCTCAGTGTGCAGTTACACGTTGGAGGTTCGTCTGTGTGAGGGAAAAAGGACCATAAATGAAACAGAATAAATGATTGCGATTAAATTGTGAATGATTTGTTTAATGTTAGAATCACGTTACAAATTGATTTGAGTTACGCCTATCCGTGTGGTAGGATAATCTAAGAAGCAGTGTTTAGGGGTTTGATAGAATCGCTAGTTCTACAAAGAGAAGATAACAGCACGTAATGAGAAATTATCTTTGTAGTCTAAAGTCAAGAGTTCCATGAATTATTATGTTTATGTGTAATTTTTTGCACACGTCATTTAGAGCCTTCTCCACTGTACAGTAGAATGGAATGAAAATGACGAGTTTTGCAAACGTTGTGAGATTGGTATGAAGACGAGCCAGAATGTTAGTGTAAACATAGTTCGAAAAATGGATTGGTTTCCTTTGTGTTTTTGTGTCGGTGATAATTTAAAAATTGAAATTCTTCTGAAAACGTCCATTTTATCCAGACTTGAGTTATGTCTGATGCTGGACATCGTTGGGTGACAGAGGTCGGACAATGGACAGGTAGCCTAATCGTAATCGTAATCGCAATCTCCAAATTTCTAAGGGTTGCGAGGGCGGAGTAATACAGCTAAGAAAGCGCCAGACATGCACTTTGCGAACCGGAAAAACAATTGGAGACACCTCACATGTAGTCACTGACTGAGACGATTATTTTCTGAAATGCGAAGAAAAATTTAGCTGCATAATGAAGTGCCGGATCTTTGATGAATATTGTCCAATGATGAACAGTCCTAGAAAATATATCATCCATCACGCATCACAATTTGAAGCGATTTAAATCAGTTTTTTTTAAACAGACTATGTCTACTTACGAACGACGACGACCTTTGCGCCGAAACTGTTTGTACCGTTGATTTTTACGATGTACAATCCAGCAGTTGATATCGGAGGCGTTGATGCATTTCCTTGAGCAATCTTTATGATCAGACCAATCTGGTTGACGGCATAGAGATTCCGAAGCGAAGTAGTAACATTGTCGTCATAGTTTGTGATTGTATAAGTGCCCAGTGTATCTGTTGTTGGTCTAATGGTGTAAGATACTTTTGTCGGACTGTCGCAGGTCAATATCGTATTCTGAGTTCCCTCGTAGAAAGCTTGATTGATGGGTGGCATCGAACATTGGCCACGGACACCTGGAATGAAGTCAATTGCGTCAAGTCTTTGTGAACATCTGGACTAAAAACATTGCATTTTTGTCTCGCATTTCTCAGTTTATTCTTTGAGAATATTTACATAGCGCCATACGAGGGAAACTATTTCAATATATAATCGTAAATTACATTCGCTTCTTCCAACGTTTTCATCTTGTATAAAGTCACGAATTTAGGCCAACAAACCACACTCAACGATTCCTTTCCATCTTATCTGACCATTTATAAAGCGCTTCTTGCAGCAAGAGTCTTTCAGAAGCGCTCCCAGTGCGTTCAACTCCGAGAAAAAGGCAAGTTTTTAGACGAGAGAAAGATGAGGATACACTGCCAGAGAGGATGGCAGAGCAAACTGATGGGGGAAGCCCATTCCATAGGGAGGGACCAATGCAGGCAAATTATCTGGATTGCGCCATGGCGGTCCTGACTCGAGGGACAAAGAGGTCAAGCCGATCAGAGGACCTAAGAGGACGCAGCGAAGTGGCAGAAAGGGGGCGAAGTTTCTGATCACACAGATACTTCGGAGCAAGACCCATTTGAGACTTGATGACCAAAATTAGGACCTTAAATTGTATACGGGCCGAGAGTGGAAGCCAGTGAAGTTGTTCAGTCATGAATGAAGAAATGTGGGAGAATAGAGGAAGGCGGGCAATGAGCCTAGCAGCAGCATTGAGTACAGATCTGATGTCTGTTCGGTCGACGACTTCGTCCTTCCAGATAACTTATAATCCGTTCGCGATCTTGTCGGCGTAACACTTGACCAAGAACTTAATCTTTCGCACCACGTCAACTTACTTACATGAAGCTGTAACTACCAGCTCCTTCAGTTGTGTGTTGTCCTGCAGTCCCTATCCTAAGATGCTTCTGTGGCCCATGGCCTCGTCCTCGATACCAGCAGAGGGTTTGCGGACGTTTCGTCAACGGACGATTCGTCAGCGGACTGTTCGTCAAATGGCAGCGTTGGTTGAATATAAGATGGGTTGACGACACGAATTCTTATTAAGTTGAAGTCGGAATAATGAAAATAATTTTGTATTAATTAGATTCTGGATTAGTGAAGATAACTTTGCATTAATTAACTCTTTCGCGGCGAATACGGTCGATTGTGACCGTATAGCAAAATACGCGGCCGTTTGTCATAAAATGTAGATATATTTAGAAATCTATTTATATATTTCGATTGGGGACATGCTGACGGATCAGAAAATACCCTAACATAGGTTTTCCCCAATGGTTTGATGAAGTTATAAACGAAAATTATGGCCGTAAGTTTGTGAGAATTTACATCCCGCCATTTGTTTACTTTCGGCCGCGTCTGCGGCTTCTTAGCCGTTGACCATTTCGCTGTAATTATGTATTTTCATCAGCCAAATTCAGACAAAATGAATTATATTGTTCAACAAATGCTCTAATAAGGTCTCAAACACATTTATTTTAGATGATGTAAAGGTTTCGGGATTTGAAGACTGCACATTTACCGCCCGTCCATCAGACCACGCGTTCTCAGCATAGATTAGGGAAAACATTAGCTCATTTGATCACTTCGCTGTAGTTATTTTTTTATTTAGTTCTTTTAGCGTAATTAGAAACATAAAAAGTATCTGTCAGTCAAATTTTGCAAAGGATCTATAAAGACATTCTTTATGTTTGGTCATTTTGGGATAGAAATACGGCGACATCGCTGCATACTTAATATTTTGTTGATGTGAGCGTCGACATCATTATCTTCTGAGTGGAAGTAATATAAAAATCATTTTATAATTAAATTCACAATTTTTTAGCCTTTCACTGTTTGCTACAAGTTTGTCATACAAGTAACTACATTTATAAGTATTTGCATTAATTTTAGTTGGTTCATAATTTTTTAAATTAATTTTTAATGTTATACATAAAAAAAATATTATTTAAAATATTTAATATATTTATAAATTTTAAGGCAAACACGTCAATTTATCTGCGTTTTAAAGACAGAATATTGTTGAGGAATCAAATACGAACAAAATGATATAAGACATGTCAATATTTCATGGACTTTAAGTGTTTTTCTATTTATGAACAAATTATGACTATAGCCTATTTATGAAAAACAACTTAGCTGCGGAAGAAGGGAGACTAATGAAAAAATGTCTCAAATAGGGCCTATAATAATAGGCCTAAGTTGGATTGATTAAAAATGGTTGTCGCTCAATTAGAAGCTGCAATGATTAAACTGATTATTGTCTAAGTGGAAGCTGGAATGATGCAACTTATTCCGTTTGACGATCAGTCCGTTGACTAAACGTCTGTTGACAAATTGGCCGTTGACGAAACGCCCGCACACCCAGCAAAGTTTACCATTGCTGCTCAATTCTTGCTGGTTATCCATCTGGCATAGTAGGGCGTCTTAACCGGTAGGCCTACTTCACTCCACTGTTCGGCTCATGTGCCCCGTTTCTTCTCCCATGCGTGATATTTTGCAAAGGATTCCGGCTTCACAGCGCATCTCCTTCAGAATGGCAGTATTGTGTATCACTGGTCGTCCTACTTATCTAGTCTCCTACTTAACTCCCCCTCCATACCCGTCGAGCTTTTCGCTCTTCGGGTAAGGGAAGTTCCTGGCCCTTCGGGCCCGCTCTTCGGTCAGATCAGGTCGAGTCTTCTCAGTACTGTTGCCATTCCCTCAACTTGGAGCTTGCTGCATCGGAATAATAATTATAATTGGTATGCTCTCTACAAGTTGCTCAAGACATTCCTTCTTGGCCGTAGCTGGTCAGGGCGCTATATAAATTTCCGGATTGAATGAATAAATGAAAAGTAATGGAACATCAACAAATTATTGTTCCACGCAGAAATTACTACTAAAGAGAGCTGCACAAATTATTTCATTCTGACAAAAAAAGAATTCCCTTCGTGTCTTTCGTCGTATCCCTAACTGGCATAATATTTTTTTCAAATGTATAAGAATTCATTCAGTTTTCGTCTAGAAAATGATTGTTTCGTCAATTAAGTCCATCACACAAAATGTTCATTGGTTTATAATAACTGTAGGTAAATTATTTAAGAGATGTGCACTGCTTAGCGTGTTATAATTAACAAAGATGTCTTACCTTGTGTTGTTTGTGAAGTCAGAATACAGAGGCACATCAACAGAAACTTAAACTGAATTTTTGCCATCGTCTCAATGTCGATCGAGACTGCAGCAGAACAAATTCTGCTTTTGTCAGATATTTATTCTCTGACAATTATTATAGAAGACGCTGGCAACGTTGACTGCATACAGACGCAAAATAACGAATGTCAATTACATTACAGACCACTTCTATTTATTGCGATCTCGTTCCAATCGCTTTAAATGCTTTACAATTAGTTATTCGGACATTCGAGGGGAAAATAATTCCACAGCGTTGAATTTCAAAGACGGATTATGTGAAAACCGATACAGTAGAAAGCGACGTCGTGGATCCTGGATAAATTACTATGTTTAATTGTTTATACTACTTTAAGCAGAAGATTCGGTACTTGTTTTTTAATTCACCCCAATAGTCATTGGTGGCCGGAAGAGCGTTGATTCTTGCTTGTTAGACGACCACTAAAATTTATAAATTCGATTTAAAATATTTCCTAACGAAACAGAAGCGGGATTTAGCGCGTGAGGGTCGGTTAGGGTTAGTTTTAGGGTTAGTGCAGTCATTCTGCTGAAATTGAAGCTGGATTGATGAAAATGTTCTTGCCTAACTGGAGCTGGATTGACGAAAAATTATTGTTCTCTAAATAGAAGTTGGATAGCAACTATATATTAATTTTTATAGGATGCAACCAAGAAATAAAGCTGTTGGGGGTTAATTAAAAAACATGTACCGAAGATTCCTTAACCCATTTAGCGTGCAATAAACATTTTCTTGACTCTCATAATTTTTCGCGCTATTGCTGTAATGACCATACTAGGATTTTTCTGAAAATTGTGCAACTTTTTATTGCATAGTCCCCGCAAAAATTGTTTTGGGAGAGTGAGTGGTAAAATTATTTTTTGATGGTTTCAGTTTAGAGATTTCACTTGACAATGACATTGAAAATGTATTCTGCGATAAATATAGCCTAAGCCCCTAAATTGAAGTATTCCACGGATCCTGCCTATAAATCACGCCAGCCTTACGCCTAGATGAAGCAGTACCGTAGCTTAAATGACACGCACATAGGCTACGCGGCAAAGGGTCCAGTTCGCACCGCACAAAAGGACACATTTTGTAATCCACAATTATTCTCTGTCACTTGTCATTGTGCTAACTGTAGCTGTTAGGGAATTCAGATACCTTCTTTGTCCAGTAGACATGTCATTACAGCCTACTCCATAGACAACCCACCTCTGCGACCTGATATTTTGAGCCACTATGGGGCGCAGATGCCGTTGTCACGTGATATTCTATCCCTATTAAAGCTATCCGGAAGGATGTGTTAATCTATCCTCCGGATAGAATTGACCGGTCTAGACTATCCGGGAGAATAAACCATTGTATCTCCTTATTTTGAAAAGTGTGTAAGCCTAATAATTAAAACATTTATGTTGTAATCAAATATAAAGTGACTCTTATTGTTTTAAGTCTCCTAAGCAATGTTTAGAGAAAAGTAGGCCAACTCGAATTTATTTAGGCCTAGTGACTCTGAGAATTTTTAAGTGTTTTAAGTGTTCTAAGTGTTCTAAAACCAAGCCAAAAAATATCTAGTAGTAATAAACATGCCTGTTAGTGTAATTTTTAAAAACAAAACAGATGAAAATATTTTGCAAAATAAATACACGCGAAAGTGGCTTTTTCGACTTCCATTCAGTTGGGGAGATACGATTAATACGGGTATACTCTATTTCGTGACACCCATAGGCGGAGACTTGGGTTGAACTTTGGGGGAAGAACGAGCGACCGAAGGACGATCGTCGAGACGCAAAGAACCTTGCATGGGCAGGAGATGAGCGACTCCCATGATGACGAAAATTGTGAATTTCCATACTGCGAAGGCAGCATTCAAGCAGGCAGCATATTAGACTCATTTTAACGAAATTGCTCATAATTTCATTGCTAGGCTAATAGTCCTGCTTTAAGACTTAAAAGTGTCCCTTCATTGTTTGAAATATTTGAAATTTCCACACTCTAATTTAAGCTGGCATCGAAAAATTGTTCCTCGTGGATAATTTGGGTAAACAGTAGATAACACTGTAGAATTTTATAATGATATTATTTTCTGAAATATTGGGGATATAAGCATCTCCGTTCCCCCACCACAAACTTTGGAGGGGACCGTCCCACCGCTGCCCCCCTAAGCCTCCGCCCATGGTGACTCTGTAGCCGCCAGTGATGACATACAAAGACTCAAGATATAGCATGCACTGTGATTCCCTTTGCACAACAGCTTCTGATAGTTATTATTCCGCGTTTGTAGCTTACAAGGTCGACGCCTACTTACTGCTAATTACCACCCATGCCCGAGTTAACTCGGGTTGCACACTAAAGGGGTTAAACAGCAGAACCTAACCGCTATTATACTAGAATATTATTGGTTAAGAATATTCAACAAATTTTTTGTGAAGATGTAAACCTCAGTGGACGCCACGTGGTGGCAAGGATGGTCATCAATCAAATAACTATGCTAAGCAACCAAACAAATATTGCTAGCCTACCTGCGTTGAATCGGCAAGATCAAACCATCACCCACAGATTCTTCAGCAGGTGGTCAGATATAAGCTTACCTACTTTGACTTGTGAATGAAGTTTGAAGGTCCGCGTAGGCTAATAATTATGCCATGAATCGAGAGAATGTATTTGAGGATATCGTTAGTAGCAGGGAACCACGCATTAACCTCTTTTTCGTGTCAATGAGAAGAAAAAATATCTAAGTATAATTATTATCACGGTCAATGACACTTCGCATAGTGTATATTTAATGGTATGACCGGGATAATGATATTGAGATGACCTCGTGCGCTCGGCAGTTACTGTAGCTGCTTATTTTATGCAACTAGTTTATGTGGTCTTTTGCGAGTGTAATTAATTACAGTCAGCGTAAGCATAAAGATGTAAGGTTATTGAATCTCCCAGGATCTGCAAGTATGAAGCTGTACCTATAATTATTTCGCATTGCATTGGATTTGAACTGAATTTTGACCTAATTTTCTGTATAAATAATTTTTCCGACGTATTGCAAGAATGAAACGACCTTGAGATGTTGGTTTCTATGAAAAGAGAGAACTTATGTGAGGGTCAGTTGGTTACTCTACAGTCTATATGATGACCAATTTGCATTTATTTTTATACAAAGTGTATGTTAATTGCATTCAGATGATGACAATGACAATGACAATGACGATGACAATGTTGTTGTTGTTGTTGTTGTTGTTGATGATGATGATGATGATGATGATGATGATGATGATGATGATGATGATGATGATGATGATGATGATGATGATGATGATGATGATGATGATGATGATGATGATGATGATGATGATGATGATGATGATGATGATGATGATGATGATGATGATGATGATGATGATGATGATGATGATGATGATGATGATGATGATGATGATGATGATGATGATGATGATGATGATGATGATGTTGATGATGCTGGTGGTGGTGGTGGTGATGATATTAATATTAATTATGAATATAATTCAACAATTAGACAGGTTGAACGTTTATTTTACTCAATCACTTTAAAAGATTTAGGACTTAATTGTTGTAGGTCCATCTTGATGCTGGATTCTCTTTTAAAAGAAACACGAAAACTTTTATTACAAAATCCTTATCTCGAAAAGCTTGCGATTGAAGAGCAGCATTTAATTCAAAAAAGATACAATCTTCATAAACGTTCAACAGACCTATATTCCCTAAATCACTGGCTGACATTTTAAGATGTTGTGAGTCATACATTGAGCAATATAAGTTGACAACTTCACATAAAATTATACCTAAGCAATTATGGTTCATAGAAAATAATGGCTTGCAGGCGTATACTAGCTGATTGCACAGTAAGCCGTTTCGTATTCAGTGCGTCATAGTCATTATTGTCAATGCAAAATAATTATTGCACATGAGCTTTTCTATCTAATACTGTGATTGCAGATTGATAATAATCTGAATTATACACGATTCGTTGCAGTCGGTTATTACAAAACAAATTAAACAATAATTATTATATTGTAATAATTATCGTAAGCTTGATCCAGTTCGCAAGTAATCGCCCTTTCCAGTTGCTATAATTTTTCACAGGACATGAACGAGGCAATATCGGCAACCGTTTTACATGATTATGTTATCAATACATTGTTATTTTGGTCACTTGTTCGATAAAAAAAATTAGAGCCTACGGTGCGAAGCTAGAATTGTCAAACGCGCGCCACAGGTGAAGCTTTCTTGTTTTGATTCTGTTGCTACAGCAGACTAATCATTCTCTTACACGAATCGCTGCAATCGGTCACATTCAGACCCAACTGAGCGCTATATCCGGTCTGCACGTAATCACCCACTCCGGATCTTGTAACCTTTCTCTCCGACAGCTGCTTCCATTCGCTGGACATACACGAAGCACTGACGACAACCATCTCACATTTGTTATCATCGCATTGAGGATCGTATATCAACCAACGACTGTCGTTCCTCAGAGTTACAACAACTCCACAGATCAAATCCTCGGAACAACATTTGTCACATCTTGCGTACAACTCAGCCTTCACGACACATTCGTTGTAAACGTCTGTCGCATTGGTTCCATCTAAAATGGAAAACCAAAACAATTATAGGCTACAATGTCTTGGACTGTAGTCTCTAAGCCACAATGACTGAAGACTGATGCATTTTTATATCGCAGTAGCCTGCCTCAATTAGCCTACTCTTGAATTTTATAGACATGCAAATGTTACAATGCGTTTGCTAAAATTACAAGTAGGCTTATAGTCGCTTAACTCTGACCATTTAAATGCTGTGAACACGTACATGTAGGATCTCGATAGTCTGCAACTTACAAATACAGTAAGTTACCAATTACAGGAAAGCGCCAGCGACCAAGAGTTTCATTTGTATTTTGCAGTTCTGTGCTAACTGGGAATTACGTCATTATATCTTGTAGGTAACTTTGTGACTATGCAATGTGCAGCAAGATATGTTAAGTAAAATAAATAAAAGTCGAGTGGAGGAAACATCGATCGACTTGACTTGGCAAAACCAATGACCGACTTGACTTGGCAAAACCAATGACCGACTTGATTTTGCAAAACCAATGATCGACTTGACTTGGCAAAACCAATGACCGACTTGATTTTGCAAAACCAATGATCGACTTGACTTGGCAAAACCAATGATCGACTTGACTTGGCAAAACCAATGACCGACTTGATTTTGCAAAACCAATGACCGACTTGATTTTGCAAAACCAATGATCGACTTGACTTGGCAAAACCAATGACCGACTTGATTTTGCAAAACCAATGATCGACTTGACTTGGCAAAACCAATGACCGACTTGATTTTGCAAAACCAATGATCGACTTGACTTGGCAAAACCAATGACCGACTTGATTTTGCAAAACCAATGATCGACTTGACTTGGCAAAACCAATGACCGACTTGATTTTGCAAAACCAATGATCGACTTGATTTTGCAAAACCAATGATCGACTTGACTTGGCAAAACCAATGATCGACTTGACTTGGCAAAACCAATGACCGACTTGACTTGGCAAAACCAATGACCGACTTGATTTTGCAAAACCAATGATCGACTTGACTTGGCAAAACCAATGACCGACTTGATTTTGCAAAACCAATGATCGACTTGATTTTGCAAAACCAATGATCGACTTGACTTGGCAAAACCAATGATCGACTTGACTTGGCAAAACCAATGATCGACTTGACTTGGCAAAACCAATGACCGACTTGACTTGGCAAAACCAATGACCGACTTGATTTTGCAAAACCAATGATCGACTTGACTTGGCAAAACCAATGACCAACTTGATTTTGCAAAAACAATGATCGACTTGACTTGGCAAAACCAATGACCGACTTGACTTGGCAAAACCAATGACCGACTTGACTTGGCAAAACCAATGACCGACTTGATTTTGCAAAACCAATGACCGACTTGACTTGGCAAAACCAATGACCGACTTGACTTGGCAAAACCAATGACCGACTTGACTTGGCAAAACCAATGACCGACTTGACTTGGCAAAACCAATGACCGACTTGATTTTGCAAAACCAATGATCGACTTGACTTGGCAAAGCCAATGACCGACTTGACTTGGCAAAACCAATGACCGACTTGACTTGGCAAAACCAATGACCGACTTGATTTTGCAAAACCAATGATCGACTTGACTTGGCAAAGCCAATGACCGACTTGACTTGACAAAACCAATGACCGACTTGACTTGGCAAAACCAATGACCGACTTGACTTGGCAAAACCAATGACCGACTTGACTTGGCAAAACCAATGACCGACTTGACTTGGCAAAACCAATGACCGACTTGATTTTGCAAAACCAATGACCGACTTGATTTTGCAAAACCAATGATCGACTTGACTTGGCAAAACCAATGACCGACTTGATTTTGCAAAACCAATGATCGACTTGACTTGGCAAAGCCAATGACCGACTTGACTTGACAGTATTTATTGTTGGCAGTTCGATAGAGTCGACGACATTTCGATCATCTAGAATTGGCCGAGTTACGATCGATTTGACTGCAGTTTAAAAATAATACCATGGGCAAAAAATGTCTTGGTAAAATATCACGTCATAGATATTAATGGAATAAAATCTAATTGATTTTATCTAACAATGCAAAAAACATTATCATTTGGCAGATATCTGCGTATGATCTTACCAGATTGACATTCGTTGGTTCTTACACAGTTTGGACCTGGTGTTGGACAGTCTGTCGTCTGCGAACAAGTGCAATCTAAACATTCATATTAATAGTTTTAAAATGCCTTAAAATGGCAAATTGCAAGAGAGACATCAAAGTGATGGTCGCACGTGGACCTATTCATGACCACACGAATATAAATGATGTTAATAATTATAAATCCTCGATCTGAAAACAGATGCAATTCTCCTTCACACGTTTCCAGCATCAACGATCCGTGCGATTAGTTTGCCCCAGTAACAGTTACTGAAGAAGACAAGACCTCACAAAGTTACGTGGTGCAAATATTGGAGAGCTCAAATAATTACATCGATTCACATTGACTACATTGAATGTCGTGTGACTCGGTTGTAACTAAAATAATTAAATACTCTCAACACTAGTCTTGGTAGAGAAGATCATTACTGTCGATGGCATACCTGTCGGCAAAGTTGTTGTCGCTGTGAGAAAGGACGTTGTACTTTCTTCATCTGTTGTTGGGGGTGTAGTTGTAGTTGGTTCAGGTGTGGTTGTTGGAGGAGTAGTTGTAGTTGGTTCAGGTGTGGTTGTTGGAGGAGTAGTTGTAGTTGGTGTAGTTGTGGTTGTTTCTGGTGTGGTAGTCGTGGCTGCTGATGTTGAAGTTGCTGGTGCCTGAACGCCACCTAAATGGACACGAAAAAGAAACATCAACAGCTTAAGATTTTGACAAAAACTGTTGTATAAATGCGGTAGCCTTAATGTCCCCACACGGTAGGCCTGTTATACTAATATATATATATATATATATATATATATATATATATATATATATATATATATATATATAGTTAATATAGAGCATCTTCAGGAGAACTACTCAGAGGCGCTCACAGCCGAGCGGCCCGAGCCACAGCTAAAAAAGGTTAGGATTTGAGCAATTTATATAGAAATGCTCCATACAACTTAAGTAAATAAATCTTACGCTATAATTCATGGACGAATTTCGAGGGTGGTAGCTATTGAATCAATCATGAAATTTGCTGTGTGTCAGACCGGACACCTAAAGAGGTGACGCCAAAGAATCAGTTGATGCGTGATCAATCACGATGTCATAATATCGGGATATCTTACACTGGCTCCCTTCTCAACAGCGGTTTGCATACAGGGTCTGTGCCTTGGTTAGGCGGTGCATTGAAGGACTAGCTCCACCGTATCTTCGAGAACTCTGTTGTTCCACCTTAGGAGTTCAACGTCGATCCACCCTTCGATCGGAGAACCAATTTGAGCTTCTGGTTCCCCGGTCGCGGACTGCTATGCGAAAGTGTCGTTCATTCTCTGTCGCTGGTCCTACCACATGGAATGGTCTCCCTGTTACAATGTGCTTAATTCCCAGAGGTCACTCCGCTTTGTTCTTTAAGAACCTAAAAACTGTTTTATTTACTCGTGGTTGGGTCGGGAGCGCTTCTGAGTAGCCTACCTTGAAGAGGCGCTGTACAAATTTCCGAAATAAATAAATAAGTAAAATAAATTTATGTTGTCCTATCTGCCTGCAATTATTTAGTACAAGTAGGCCTATTTCGCCGTAGACTTTATTCACACTTATCCAAAGAAACTGATTGCGCATAGCCTACATGTATCTAGCCAGATAATTGTGGTGCGAAAAATACTGGGCATAATATAATATTATTATATACCAAAGTGCAGCACAAATTGTTGGTCATTAATAAGAACATAATTTTTACATATGTTTGATTGCGGACTTAGGATTGTGTCATTTTTGTGCTATTTTAAAACATTTGACATAGATTGGACATAGAAACGATGTAGACCTAGCCTACGTTTGTTTATTATACCATGTACATGTATGTAACCAAAATGCGGATAGCAATTGGTCTATTAAAGAATTTTCTTATCTTATCTTAACTATGGACAATTCTAATTTTACCAGAAAATCACAGGCATGTTCATAATAATGTGTCGTTCTAATTAATGCTTTTTATAGTAGGCCTACTACATTAGAGCGCTTACTATAAGGCATAATGAAGAAAACATTGAACTCTAAATTATCAAATTATTACTTGGGAAAGGTATACTTCAAAATAGTTGGTTTGGTTGAAACTCACATGGACTATGGCAGGATGCGTAGAACGCCGGTGCATTGGTTGCGACATATGGGAACTGCGGATCCCTTGGTTCCGCAAACGTAACAATGCATTCGAAGTCGGACAGATCGGTGGCGTTGGTTTGGATTATTGATGATGATATGAACTCCCTCTTGTTGGGTCTTGTCCTCGTCGGGATATCGGTTTGGTAGAAGTTTCCATTGGATGTCCAGTTCATCACAGCATCGATCGGATGGTAGGCACTGTCAGCGTAGGTTATGCTGCAGTTCATTTGGATGGTTGCATTGTCCGCAGTGCATGTGCAATTTGGACCCAGACCTGTAACAGGTAAAGAAAAAACAGAGATTGATGAAAATGACCATTTGACATAAGTCTTGTGATTTTCGTTTCTCTGTTTGAGGGCAATAATACAGAAGTTCGAGTTTTCCTATGTAGATAACATGGAATAGGCTATAGGCCTACATGTAAGTAAGTTAATAAGTAAGAATAACATTTGTAATAGCCTACCATCAATGCACGGTAGCTCATAAACAACTAAATTGTAGAAACATTTATAAATGCATTACGTATACAATATTCTCGTAAAAAACATCGTTTGGCAAAAATGCATAAAATCTATGTTATTTTGAGATAGGTCTAATGTGGTCTGTGTTGCGCATTGCATGCAGCGACCTTGTGGAGAAGAATGTGACAAAATTTAGAGAGGATTGAGCGGAATTATAAGCGTTCGATCTTCGTAATGTGTCAAGGTAAAGAAAATTGAACTGCATTTAAGTAAAATTTCAGGTATTATAGGACCTACAAGGTAACAAGAAAGGTTTTTTGCCAATATCCGGGTCAAAGACATGACTTTTTAAATGAAATTTTACAGGCATAAAGGCAATTTATATTTACGTACATTGGTCAATTTCACCAGAACGTTGCAAAATAGAACAAAGTGAACGTTTAGCCTACTTACGAACGACGAGTAGCTTAGCGCCATATTTGGTGGTGGTCGATCCATTGATATTTACGACATACAGACCAGCTGTTGATATCGGAGGTGTGACTGGAGACGTCTGATCTCTCTTTACAATCAGACCAGTTGAGTTGACGCCAAAGAGGTTCGCGTATGCAGCAGGAACAGTATCGTCGTAGTTTGTCAGTTTATAGTTGGATAGTTCGTCTGAAGTTGGTTTTAGAGTCCACGATACCTTTGTCGGACTGTTGCAAGGTAACACCGTATTCAGAGTTCCTTCGTAACCGGCCACATTTATTGGAGGTGTCGTGCACTGACCAGAGACATCTGAAAGAAAAAGGTTTGTTACACCAGCCGTGCTTGAATAGACTATCATATTTAACCCATTTACCGCCGCTATGAGAAATAGCCACCGTATCAAGCTGCAGCTGATAGTATAGCATCAATATGATACCAATAGACTTCTGATAGTGCAATTTCATTTAAATTATTTGCTGTGACCTAGTTTCAGGACGTTGCGTTTTCGCAACAACGGAAGGAACGGTGAACTTTATCTATGCATTATAAAGGTGAATGTGAATATGTATGTATGCGTGTTTTCCAGAATGTACGCCCGCAGTTTCGTTGCTATTGACCTGAAACCTTGTACCTGAGCAGAGGGCCACCAAGGCCATCCAGTGGAGGGCCTGGGTTTTACCCCCTCACTGTGGGTGGGGGGGCGGTTGGCGGCCGGAAAATAACACAAATATCGCTGTTTCCACATCTTCGACTTAGTTTCACAATCTAATCCGAAGCTGACAGCTAGACCGAGTGCCCTCACGGAGACCTCGCGCCCACAAAGACACACCCCGCCCACCAGGGATGGGGTGGGCGCAGGGTTTCTGGGTGAACCAAAACTTCTACCTCGACATTTCATTGGTAGCGCCAGTTACTTCAGAGGAGAGGATGAAGACTCCGTGGAGTGGGAGCGAGTTAGGTGGTGACTGGTGAGGTGGGGTGTGGTGGGGTGTGGTGAGGTGGTGGTGTTAAATCCAGCGTATAATTATTTCATACCTACATGTATATCTACCTTCATCCAGGTTCTATTTCTCATGCTTTATATTTTGTCAATCCAGCTTCTATTTCAGACATAGAAACACATAGAAATAAGAGCTGATTGAAGGTATTTCAATGTGTCAAATAGAAGCTGGATTGACGAAAATAAAGCATGAGAAATAAGAACTGGATGAAGGTAGCCTACTTCTATGTCTGAAATAGAATCTGGATTGACGAGAATAAAGCATGAGCAATGGAAGCTGAATTAGAGTATTTTTACATATGAAATGGAAGCTGGATTGACGAAAATAAGGCATGAGAAATAAGAGCTGGATTAATGTACTTCTATGTCTGAAATAGAAGCTGGATTGACGAAAATAAAGCATGAGAAATAAGAGCTGGATGAACGTCTATGTCTGAAATATAAGCTGGAT
Organism: Lumbricus rubellus; assembly: GCA_945859605.1. Classification (NCBI taxonomy): domain Eukaryota; kingdom Metazoa; phylum Annelida; class Clitellata; order Crassiclitellata; family Lumbricidae; genus Lumbricus; species Lumbricus rubellus. The sequence continues at coordinate 52,870,798 of OX243814.1, forward strand.
TGACGAGAATAAAGCACGAGAAATGGAAGCTGGATGAGGGTATTTTTATATATAAAATAGAAGCTGAATTGAACAAATTCGCGGTATCGATCGTACGCGCTAACGATCGTGCGTGGTATTGAAAATCGCGGTACTGTGTGAGCGTTATGGGTGCGTGGTATTGTGTGCGCGGTATTGACAGTAAACCGGAGTTGGGGTCATCAGTCCTCAACTTGGTGTGGGTGGATCATTGCAACAAGTATGCTGTGTAGGCTACTATGGCTACTTATTTACCACTCTGAGACTGCTACAGCAGATGAGCAAAGTATACCACTATTGGCACGATACAGGCCAACAAATGTGGAGATTTTCACTTCCTTTGGTCGAGCTGTTCAATATAAAAAGTGAGGGCCATTTTATGGATATGAGCAAAATAGCAAAATAACTGTGTATAATATAGAAATGAAATCTGACTTTATGAACCAGAAAGTATGAAGTTCACTTGTACTTTAGCACTAGATTTCATCTGTTGTAACTCAGATGCATTGTGCGAAAGAAAGTGCGCGAAAAGTTTTACAAATATGTTAGGTTGGTCCACATAAAAATCTACTACACGAAACCAGTCAAAAGCACTTTAGCACTTGAAACAGCTTCATGCAGCTGTCTTATAATCGTTCTGTAACAGTGTTGGTTGCTATTGCCACAGGATGTTGATATGAGACATGATATGAGACATGGTATTGAAAATCGCGGCACTGTGTGAGCGTATGGGTGCGTGGTATTGTGTGCGCGGTATTGACAGTAAACCGCATTGTTATGATATGCTGCGTTTAAGCAATTCATCTCAAAATGTGAAAAATTTTGAATAAGAATGTATTCAGGTATACCATTTGTGTTGAAATTTTGCTTATAAAATTGATTTTCAATGATTCTGAGTACAAATTATAGGCCTATATTTGTTTTCTAAACTATACAGTATCAACAGTCGTGAGTGATATAACCTGTACAATGCACATATCAGCATGTAAATCGTCACGTACCCATTGGTGCCTAGCGTCCCCCCAAATGGGAAGCTTCAAAAACTTGCTCCTAAAGATTCAAAATTAAACCTTTGGCAGAATTTGTGCTAGGTATTGTCAAAACTCATAATTTGCAAAAAAGGTTTTATATTCTGAGGTGATTTTGAAAAATCAGTTGATATTAATCGTAGGATCATTTATCGCTCTTGCATTTTTCAAGCTCTTGCTGAAATTGCGGCTTTGACCAGTATCTTTTCGTGATAATTATTATTTCAATATCAAAACACGATTTTGAGGCTGCAATATTCGACATAATTGCTTCGTACCTGGAGTGGTAGTTGGAGGCTGTGTAGATGTGGTCGGTGCTGGTTCTGTTGTTGGTGCAGGAGGGCAAACTGAAAAATACATGTACTTTTTCGTCACAGTAGCCTATAATTTTAAACAATAGGCTTATGACAGACGCAAATATGAGCATTTGATTGATACTTTCAAAGTCAAGAAAAAAATTTAAAAGGTAGGCCTATCTTACCTACGTCTCTCTCTTTAAGGATTGGCTCTTACTTGCAGTGTCGCGGACTCCCATGAGAAACTGCAGGAGATTACGGACAAGATGGACGACAACAGAAAAACACTGGGTTTCATGAAGGATCAATGCGGAAAAGACAGAAACAATCGAAATAAACACAGGAAGCTGGAGGCCAGATTGAAGAGTGGGTTGCTGGGACGTGCGACGCAATTTGTGCATTTATATTTTGGGAAGGTGATAACGGAAGATTCCGCTGTATAAAAGACATCAAGCGTTGAATTTACCGGACCACGAAATTGTATACGTATTGCATTCACAAAACCTGTGGCTTGACGACTAGCTACGTTACAAAGAAAGTCCAGAAAAATCTCATTATTTCTTAGGCCGAGTAATTAACGTACAGGGTGCGCCAAAAAAAATACCCCCTAGGTTTTTTCCCAATATCTTGGCCAAAAGTAAACATTTTCAAATGAAATTTTACAGGCTTATAGACAATTCATATTTACATATGATGGCCAGATTTCATCAAAATATTTCAAACGGAACAAAAGTTATGCCACTTTTAGGGAGGTCACCCCCCGTTTTTTGACGTTTCAAAAACGAAACGCAATTTTTTAAGGTATTTTGCCAATATCTTGGCCAAAAATAAGAATATCGAAATTAAATTTCACAGTCTTATAGACAATTCATATCTACACATGGTGGCCAGATTTCATCACCATATTTTAAACAGAACAAAAGTTATGCCACTTTTAGTGAGACCACCCACCGTTTTTGACGATTCAAAAACGAAATCCAACAAAAATTAGCAAAAACACGATTTTATTCAGTCTCATCTCAAATAACTCTTGTCAAATGAACTTAGTAGTGCTTCACAACTTGTGTTCAATGTGCCCATAACCAGTGCCAAAACTTCTTTTGAGTCTCTTTGCAAAGTTCTTGATGGACCCCTGATTAATCTGACAGATTTCGTATTTACCAATTTGATTGTCATCTTGTTAGTGACTTCTCAGTGACGTGCAGCTACGATGGTACCCTGTTTCTTTTTAAATAGTAATAATAATGATCATCGGTCAATATCAAGGCTATTTGATAATAATTATTTGAGATGAGACTTAATAAAATCGTGTTTTTGCTGCGTTACATCTTTAAATTGTCAAAAATTGGGGGATGGCCTCACTAAAAGTGGTATAACTTTTGTGCTTTTGTAAATATTTTGATTAAATTTGACCATCATATGCAGATATGAATTGTCTTTAAGCCTGTAAAATTTCATTTCGATATTCTTACTTTTGGCCAAGATATTGGCCAGAATAATTAGATTGGAATTTTATTCCTTTTTGTTGCGTCGCGTTTTTGAATCGTCAAAAAACGGTGGGTGGTCTCATTAAAAGTGGCATAACTTTTGTTCTGTTCTAAATATTTTGATGAAATCTGGCCATCATATGTAAATATGAATTGTCTTTAAGACAGTAAAATTTCATCTTAAAATTCTTACTTTTGGTCAAGATATTGGCAAAAATCTTAGGGGGGTTATTTTTTTTGGCGCACCCTGTAGAGTCACGAAACGACGTAGAATCGTTAAACTGGATCCTTGCAATTTAGAATTGTCAATCATCAGAAACTAAAAAGTTTTCAGTAACCGGTATCAATATTTTCATTCGTTAAGAACTGAACAAATGACTCTTTTTCTGCAGTCTGTCATCATTCGCACCCATACAGTGGTTTCTAAGAGTGCTCTGCATTTATTTGGGTCAGATGTTTTAAAGTAAAATTGCTCTGTACAATTTAAAATAAATGTGACACAGGGGTAGAAACCCGTCACATGTCGGGTTTGTGACCTTTTGATTTAGTTATATGCTACATTGACCATGCTCTAAAAGGCTTTTAACAGAAAAAAAATATCTTTTTCCTAACTGAAGTTGTTCTCGTTTGATTCTTTCATTAGTTTATAGTGAGAAAATCAAATAAAAAGTTACTGAATATTTCTGTCATCCAAGTCTACCGAATCCATTAGGTTATTATCCTGCAAGTTTTGTCTGGGCATTAGAAGCATAATTATATTCTGAATCAGATAACGCAAACGGCATCAAAATCGGGTCATTGCTTTGCAAATTAGGGCGATTTCACAGTCATATGCTGAATTGAAGAATAAACTGCATTCTTGACACCTCTCGCCTATTTCGGCATCTAGATGTGACTCATCTCACCAAAACCAGACGTAAGTCGGATTTGTACAATATGAATGTCATATATCTTCTAAGAGAATAAAGTCTCTTCTTTAAAATGACACAAATCTTATTGCTCTGCCATGTTTCTGTCCAAAGTTATGAGTAAAAATGTGGTTCGACTGTTCAAATTACAATTCTAAGAATAAAGCATTGAAAATTTTCTATTACTTTGGAATGCCAGATTCTTTAAAACCATGTTCACAATTAATTAAAATTTGCAACAACAAAAAACAGATTACATGAGAGGCTAGAGAGAAGTCAGGGCTTTTCAATTATGCCTAATTTATCATGTTAGTCACATGCCGAATATGGCTACCAATGGCGGGAAAGTGGAAAATGGCGGGAAAAATTCATCGAATAGTATTTGATCAATAAACCACAAAATTAAAAAAAATATCATTAAAAATAATATTTTTTGGAAAATTTTTAGTTTTAATATGTATAAAACCTATTTTTTTATCATTTTCTGTAAAAAAAAAAATTGAAAAAATTTTTTTTTTTCACATTTTGGTCATTATCTCGGAAGCGTGAGTTGCGACATTCGCCTGGACACGGAGCCAGTGTGTCACAGGATTTGCCGTTTACTTCCCAACTTTCGCCGGTACAAAATACACTGCTTGGTGACAGAGCCACGTGGGCGTATACAACTTGCCCAAGGTCGTTACTCGGATTCGAACCGCAACCGCCCGCTCCGTGAGCGATCGCGTTACCGATCAGCCACCAGGTCGCACACGTTTAACCGTAGCTTAGAAAATTTCATCGTAATCTAACTCTTCGTAGATATGGAAATTCTGGGCGTGACAAGAATGGATTAAGACCACGCGCAAGTTCTAACGACGTTCAAAGCTAAAACTGAAAATTATTATTACTTTGGCTGTTGAACTATTGCTTTGGTTGATATGCGACGCCCATGGAACTGTGACTCATCGATTATTAGATAGCTCTAAACTCACCAAATGAACACTGCTGATTAAACTCCGGCGCATTCCTTGCTGTGTCATCCGAAGGACTCGTTGGTTGGTTGAATGTTTGGATGCATTGGTAGGTCGAAGAAGCAGCGTAATTGATCGTGAAATTTGATGTCGAAATGTAGGTATACGAGTCATAAGGGGTTCTAGTAGGCGTGTCCGTTGCACTGCTGGTATTATCAACATATAACGTGAAATTTGCGTTGATAGGGTAAAAATTGTCATCAGCGTAAATGGAACTGCACGACAATTGAACGCTCTCCGAGCTAACTCGAGTGCAGGAACATGTTGGACCTTGTCCTAAAACACATCGATTTAAAAACATAACAGTTGGAAGTCTGGGTTCTTCTAGAAGTCAACTACGTCTTGCAAATTACCACCGCGCGGTCATTAGGCCTATCCTAATAAGCCTATGAGCAGCGTTTTGTACACTGCTCTTCATGCCTCGTATAAAAAAAACGCAGGCTGGGAGATTTGTCTTAGAAATTTAAGTCAGTACGAGATTGAAATAGTCCTACCTAATTAGACTATCTTTGTAGAATTACATAGATTTCAAAAAGGAGGTCGTCCATTAAGTTAATTACTGAATCACCGTGAATCCGATGGTGACTGGTAATCAACAGAAGATGAAAATTCTTACTCTAATCTTAATATCACAAAATTATCCGAGCACATAATTCTCATCATAATCATACGAAGAGAAAACTATCCGTTAAGAGAAACAAACGTCGAGGACTGATACCTACGTCGCAATATACAATGCTTACAGACCTCATGAAAGCTACGCCACAGTCTTTCCTAGAGACTTTTACTAGACTTACACGATGAACCTACGAACAGAGATTAGAACATACCGCGATAGATTAATTATCTTTAGGCAGTCTACTTACGAACAACAACAAACTTAAACGTGTAAACTCCTGATCCTTCACAAGACCCCAATCGAACGTCGTACAACCCAGCCGTTGAAATCTGATGTCCAGGTGCAGCCGTGATTGTTGCGTTCTTAGCTGTTAGACCGTATGTGCGGTCAAATGAAAAGTCTGCTGCGTAATCAGGATTTACTGTGTCATCGTAATTTACTATAATTTTAAAGTTGGCTGGGTCCGTCGATGGATACGTATCCCAGCGTGCACTGCCAGGATTCGTAGGAAAGTCGAAGAGTGTATTCAAGGTTCCCTCATATACGGCGATGTTTTTCATCAATGCAGGACATGGCGCTACAAAATAAAAAAAGTTTGGAGTCGTGTTAGTTCAATTTATCCGCATTTTAATAAAAAAAATCGAGACTTCAGTGATTATGTGAAATAATGAAATCCATTAGTTTGCACTTTACGAATCTTCTACAGCCGTTTATCTGGACATGCGCCGAAGGCCAGATTGAGTAACCAAACTCTACAGTCCAGCCCCTTCCGGTTCTCATATTCATAAACTTGGAAGCATTTAATCGTAGGCCCTACTGTGGACGCCCGTAGATATTTTGCAAGATGTGGAGGAGGCATCGCACAATCGTCACGTAGCGCCTTAGCAAGACATTGAAAATGCAAAGCTGCAAACTAGGAAAATAGGTATTTGTTATTTTAATCTTACTCGTTATCTCAAAATATCTAGAGCGCCACGCGAAAGCCAAGCGCAGGTGCGCCAGCTTATTCACAAGCGCTGTGTCAGATCAGCTGGGTTGTCCAATCAGAGGTGAGACAGTAGGTGTTTAAGTCGAGAACTAGAAGACGGAAGATCAGGTGAGTTGGGGTAAAGAGTGCATAAAAAGGGGAAACTTTAGTTTCGCCGGCTGCTGTCTTTTTAGTTTCATACATACATGAAAGCATTACTTACTTACGCAGACGCTGTGACGTCGTCATCGATGAAATAATTATTGCGTCACTTGTTTTGGTTATGCAATAAGAAAAATGGCGTTTACAGAAGAAGGCAAAATTTTTATTAAAGTACTGCGACAAGAACATGGTTATGGAGCTAGGGTTACCATGCGTCCGGGTTTCCCAAGACATGTCCTCTTTTTTGGCCCCTGTCCGGGGCGTCCGGGCTGCTTTCGAGAAATATGGCTTTTGTCCGGGTTTTCCTATCATGTCCTCTGATCGATCGATCTTACCTACTTTTTGGAAAAGTAAGTCTTTTCCGTGTTATATACTATTCCGCTACGTGAACTAAACGCGCGTTCCAGCAATATTCTAGGCATGACGTTAAACTGCATCCATCCTCTGCCACAGGGAACCAATAACGTCCCTGTGCCGGTCCTAAGCCCGGGCAAAGGAGGAAGGTTTGCCAGATGGGTGGCGATACGCTGGCAGCAAAATACCAAGACGACTGAAATCCGCAAAATCCGCAAAATCCACGACACAAGTGACATGCCAGAGGTGAGACAGTAGGTGCTTCAAGGTGTCATGATGTGGAGCAGACATGCACAGGCTGGTCAGGACAGACCGGTGGAGAGAGTCAGAGGAGAGAGCGTGGGACACATACGGGCATTGACCCAGGTTGTCCTTCATGCCTCTCTTCCAATATTCTCTTCAATCAGACAAGGTGGTCTAAGTGGTCTAGGTGCTCCAAGATGTTAATGGTATGGAGCAGACCTGCTGACCAGATCGGTTGAAGCTGGGGAGCATGACGCGAGACAGACTCAGACAGAGAGTGGCGTCGGACTCCGACGGGCAGAGCCCAGGGATTTTAAGAAGAAGAAGACGCTGGTACACTGTACAATGTACATAGGCCTAATGATAATGGTAAGTAAAATAATTAATTTTTTCAAATTCACGAAAAAATTGACAAAACAAATTGCCGAAACATAAGTGTTTATTTGCAGACGCACTGAAAGCCCAATGCACAGGTTTTTGTCAGCAGCCAGCCTAACTTGTTGAAGGCCATCAGTTTTGGGGCTGAGCCCCAAGCTCAGTCTATGGGCACCCGCAGAAATTTTCGCAGGGGGGGGGGCAAAAAAAAATTCAATGGTCACCGTTAAATTTTGTTGTTGCAATTAATAGGTTGAAAAATGCAAAGCTGAAAACTAAGAACATGGGCATTTTTCAAAGAGGTTTCTTGATGCAAATTTCTCAGTTTCATATTGTAGGCTATATATAATTTTTTATATCAACAGTTTCCGTAGTGCAAAGAAATTTGTTAAAAATCAAATAGTTGATGTCAAAAAGTGGCACCTGACGGGGTGCTATATATGTCCATAGAATGAATGAATAAATGAACAAAAAACGGGTATCAGTTGGAGAATAAGCAGGTCTCCTAACGTAATTTCAGTGTCCTGTTGAGAATTTTGCACATAATGTTTTAGTGTAATTCATTGATAATTAATTTTTTGTGCGGTTGTGAAAGCTTGCATTACAGCCAGGTTCAAATCGAGAAGGCTATATTTGCATGGGCGCCCGCTGTAGGGTTAAAAACCTATGTTCATTGCTACATTTTTTAGCAAGAGCTAGAAAATGGAAGGCAGAAAAGTAAAGGCATTTTTTAATTTTTATTGAGATTTCTAAACATAGATTTCTGACTTTCACTGTGTGCATTATTTGTATAATTAGTGCCTTAATGCTAAGAAATTTGATAAAAGCTCAAAGTAATAGTTAGAAAAAATAGATGTCCATTTTCCAGGGGGGGGGCAAGTGCCCCCCCTTGCCCCTATTTGCGGGCGCCCATGTAAGTACATAAATAAGAAATTCACTGTTTTTTCTGTGTTCAGTCAGTGACAGACTGACAGTAATGTAATGTGTAAGCTTACTGAACTGAAGTACTGAACACTCACTCAATAATGTTTAAATTAAAACCATGTACAATAAGAACAATATTTTGTGTAGGCCTAGTTTAATGGGTTTTTTTACAACACTTAACATTGGTGTAGCACTATGAAGCTAGGAGCGCGCTACGAGATGGTAACCGGATGAACATTTGTGTGTCCTCTTTTTCATCTGAGCACTTATGGTAACCCTATTAGGAGCGAGAAAGTTTCTGCAAGACCTTTTGAATAAAGGCTGGCGTCTTTCGTCTGTACAGAAGCTATTGAAGAATATCGATTAAACCGATGTAAAGGTTTCAAATTACCCCCTCCTAAACATTACCCCCCCCCCGGCAACTTGAAACCGGTTTCAGATTAGCCCCCGATAATCTGAAGCCGGTTTCAAATTACCCTAGGGGTAATCTCAAACCGGTTTCATCCTACCCCTACGGTTTCAGGTTACCCCATATAAGACATTCACCCAGCTTCCATTTCACCTCTAGAGAACCTTCATCCAGCTTCCAATTCTCAACCAGAGAACCTTAATCCAGCTTCCATTTCTCAAGCGTTGTTTTCGTCAATTCAGCTTCTCTTTCACCTACAGAAAGCCTTCATCCCGCTTCTATTTCACCTACAGGGAACCTTCATGCAGCTTCCATTTCTCAAGCCTTGTTTTCGTCAATCCCGCTTCTATTTAACCTACAGGGAGCCTTCATCCAGCTTCCATTTCTCAAACGTTGTTTTTGTCAATCCAGCTTCTGAGTTTTTTAATGTGTAGCCTAACACTTAGTTAAATGGATTGACGAAAACAAATTTTGTGAAATGGAAGCTGGATGAAGGTTCTCCGTAGGTGAGATGGAAGCTGGATTGACGAAAACGAAGCTTGAGAAGTGGAAGCTGGATGAAGGTTCTCTGTAATAATAATAATATTATTCTTTTCTTTATTGAAACGCCTGCAAGACGCACTGCGCCTTACAATTACAAGTTATGCAGTAATCTTAATTAAACTTAACTACCAACTGAGCAGACAGCTTTGCAATTTCAATGTATGTATGTGAAATGAAAGCTGGATATACGGAATTCATTCGGAATACAGAGAGGGTAACCTGAAACCGGGGTAGGATAAACCGGTTTCAATAATAATAGTTACCGCGAGGTGTGGTTGTTGGGGGAGTAGTTGTAGTTGGTTCAGGTGTGGTTGTTGGGGGAGTAGTTGTAGTTGGTTCAGGTGTGGTTGTTGGAGGAGTAGTTGTAGTTGGCTCAGGTGTGGTTTTTGGAGTAGTTGTAGTTGGTGTAGTTGTGGTGGTTTCGGGTGTGGTAGTCGTGGTTGCTGATGTTGAAGTTGCTGGTGCCTGAACGCCACCTAAATAGACACAACAATAGAAACACCAACAGTTTAAGATTTTAACAAAAACTTTTTTTATAAATTAATAGCCTTAATACCCCCACACGGTTTATATATCATGGTGCTCAATTCAAGTCTCTATCCTGTAACATCGAGCATTTTCGGTTCTAACAAAGCTAAAGATTCAAAGGTTCTGTAAGCTAATTTAATGTAGAGTCAGGCCTACAGCGGTCAGTTGATTGTGTGTACACTCGCGACCGTGCCAGACAGAGCAGCTGCGTTATTGGCGCGCGTGTCTAGACAACCAGACGATCGAGGGTTGCCCGTACGAATGAGAGATAGAGAGAAGGAAGGAGCGTCAGAAGGAAGAGTGGCGAGATAGGCTGTGATGAGTGTAGTAGAAGTTGACTAGAGTTGCGGAGAAGAGTTGTAGTTGCTGTGATAATAATGCAAGGATAGACATTATCGTGTTGTTGCTGCTGTTTCATTTTACGTTGGATTTGATTATAATATACGATTAAACCTGTCGTCGTTGTCGTTGAAGTAAAACTAGTAAAAGACTGTAGAACTTTAACTAGCCCGTAAATCAAAGTCAGTTAAGTCATTAGGGATAGGCTTAGGCTACAGTAGAACGATATTGAAAAGCTACCGAGGAGACTGGAGGTCAACCAGGATTGAAGGGGTTGACAGGTTCATTTGTATATTTCAAGTTTTAAAGCAAATTGATGAAGGAAAACGTCAATTATAATTATGGATAAAGGTCGCTGTTGCTGATATGAAATGCCAGTGTTGAGTGTCGATATGAAAATTAGACATTCTGCAGCAAGTAATAAGTGCTTGAAACTACATGAGAATATCCACCGTTCGTTCATCGGACAGAGATCATCTGTCATCTCCTTAATCATAGACGATCATTTCTGGGAACATCATAATTATAATGTGCCAATCAATGGCGGTCTGTTATAATCCATCTTACAAGCGGTCTATTAATTTTATTCCAATGTAATAGTTTGCTCGGCGGATTCTTTGTGCTTTTTCCCAACGAATTTTTTGGGGGGAATTCGTATGTTTTTTTTAGTTTCGGATGACATGAAAGACACCCTGCACTCAGTGGCGTAGCAATAGGTAGTGCAGGTTGTGCAGCGCACAAGGGCCCCCGGCTGTTGAGGGCCCCCCGGCGGTCAGAGTCATTTTTAAAAAAGAATAATTATTATTCAGAATGTGTTCATATCTAGGCTACATGTACGGCGGTGGCATTGCAATTGATTGTGGCATTGTGCAGATTGCACTAGGGGCCCCTGGTGGTCAGAGTCAAGTTTTTACATTCAGAATTTTCCGAGTGTAATCAAATCTAGCCTACATGTACCGTAGGCCTAGTGATTGGTGCTGAGGTGGTTGTGGATATTGACACCGAGCAGTGAAGCGCCTCGGAAACTATGGTGGTATATCAGCTGCATTACCAAAGGATTCAGGCACGAAGGCATCTCAATAATTATTTTGCGCAAAGGATTTCGCCCAAGTGAATATTTTTACATTTCGGAATTTTTGGCTTCATCTTTTAGACTTATCGTAGCAACCGAGACTTCGGTCACTTCATATTAGGCCTATACCAATTTATTATTAGGCCCTATATTGTTTATTTTTTAGTCAACTAACCCAACTGTTTGACAGAATTTAAGTGTGGATGACGATAATTCATACTTCAACAGATGAAGCAATTTATTGATAATTTTGTCAAGTAGGTCTACTCTAATTGAATTTTCTCTGATAACCTGAAGAAATAGAAAAATGATTAGAAAGACTAACGGGAGAAAATAATTAAAATTGTAACGAGTTAATTTTTTATTTAACTTCGGATTCGAAATAATGCAAATAGAGTCTATTGAAAAAGAGCCAGGCGGTTTTGCAGAGCCTTTTTGTTTGAAGTCGAGGGGGTTCAAGTAATGAAAGGGCCCACCACCAAGCCCTGCACAAGTGCCCCCAAAAGCCGTGCTACGCCACTGCCTGCACTACCTCCCTGTCTCACAATGCATCATGAAATTAATCGTTGCTATGATCTGATCGTGACATCTCTGCAAAGTTTGTTCCGTCCGATAGTTCAGTGCCCTTATGATCTGCACCCAGGCTGCGCTATTTTAACCCTTTGAACCTGGAGCTCCCGTAACGCTATGGATAACGGGCCGGAAAACCGGCCAGCCGGGTTCAAAGGGTTAAGCTCCCTGATGAAACTGAGTAGATGACATTGTGTTATCCACAAACTACGTTTTTACGTAATTTAATTACGTGCGCAAAAAAGTATTTTCCAGCCCTCCCTCTTTTGCAACTCGTACCTTTTGCGCAATTAGGCTATAAATTAAAAAACTGAACCCTGTGTAGGCCTGTTATATTAATATATAGAGTTAACCCTCAGGCTACCAAGCTTTTTGTAACACTGACTGCCAAGAGGGGGGTGGTTACCACCCCCTGGATTTTGGGTTTGGTTTGAGATATCATAACTTGTAATACATAATTGGATTCAGCATTCATTTCTTCACAAAATGGTATATTTAGGTTTAAAATATATGAAAGCACCTCGGAATTATGATTTTTTTTCGTAGGCACCCATCGATTCCACAAAATGTATACTTTCTCATAGGCCAATTACTAGATTATGTGTGTTTTTAACATTATTTATTTATTTTAAAATAGTTTACGTATAATAAAGTCCAATATCCAACTATAAAAACTAGTAATAAGATAGTTTTAATTAGGCCTACAATAAAACGGAAAAAGCATGTATTAGCTGCTGAAAAACGTTTACGCAGACTTATCGGTTTGCGTTGTTAAAAAACCCAACATTTTCACACATTTAAATTTATTTTGAGCACTTCCGGTCATCAAATATCAAATTAATTAGTATCAAAAAATAGCCCTGAACGCCCTCTATGGAATGGCATAATTTATTTCTCTTGAAAAATAAATTTTGAATAATTTTTAATAGAAAAAACATGAACATTTTATGAAAATAAAACACCTTTTTATATATTTTAATTTATTTTGAGCACTTGCGATTGTCAAAAGACAACTCCGTGACCACCAAAATGTAGCCCCACATTCCCTCTACAGAATGGTGTAATTTATGTCTTTTCATGTCAAAGGACGGATAAGATACAGCCGATAATCTAAGGGGGGTGGTATCCACCACCCCTGGTGCCTCGGGTATATCGGGTATAACTTTTGAATGGTATGGTATATCATCACACATGTTAGCTCAAAATGTGTGCAAATGACTCCTCTACAGCTACCTAAAACGTCAATTTTTTTATTCCAAACGTAAACAGCTTTATTTGGGAAAAACCTAGGGGGTGGTATCCCGAGGGTTAATATAGCTCATCTTCAGGAGAGCTACTCAGAGGCGCTCACAGCCGAGCGGCCCGAGCCACAGCTAAAAAAGGTTAGGATTCGAGCCATTTATATAGAAATCCTTCATGCAACTTAAAAGTAAAATGAATTTTACGCTATTATTCAGGGACAAAGTACGAGAGTGGTAGCTATTGAACCAGTCATAAAATTTGCTGTGTGTCGGACCGGACACCTAAAGAGGTGACGCCAAAGGATCAGTTGATGCGTGATCAATCACGATGTCATAATTTATGTAGACCTATCATCTGCCTGCAATTATTTTGTACAATTATTTCGCCATAGAATTTACTCACTCTCAAACAAAGAAGTTAAATGCGCATACCTAGCCAGATAATTGTGGTGCGAAAAATACTGGGCATCATATAATATTATTATAAACCAAAGTGCAGCATAAATTGTTGGTCATTACAAGAACATAATTTTTATAATTAGGCTAGGCCTATATTTAATTTTGGACTTAGGATTTTCTGTTATTTTAAAACATTTTACATTGATTGGATATAGAAACGATGTATGCTTAGCCTACGTTTGTTTATTATAGCCTACCATGTCTTAACCAAAATACGAATAGCAATTATTGGTCTATTAAAGAATTTTCTTATCTTATCCTAATTATGGACACATTGGACAGTTCTAATTTTACTAGAAAATCACAGGTATAATCATAATTATGTGTCGTTCTAATTAATGCCTATTTAGAGCGCTTACTATAAGGCATAATGGGGAAAACATTGAACTCTAAATTATCGAATTATTAATTGTGAAAGGTATTTCGAAATAGTTGGTCTGGTTGAAACTCACATGGACTATGGCAGGATGCGGAGAACACCGGTGCATTGGTTGCAACATATGGGAACTGCGGATCCCTTGGTTCAGAAAACGAAACAATGCATTCGAAGTCGGACAGATCGGTGGCGTTGGTCTGGATTATTGATGATGATATGAACTCCCTCTTGTTAGGTCTTGTCCTCGTCGGGGTATCGGTTAGGTAGAAGTTGCCATTGGATGTCCAGTTCATCACAGCATCGATGGGATGGTAAGCACTGTCAGCGTAGGTTATGCTGCAGTTCATTTGGATGGTTGCATTGTCCGCAGTGCACGTGCAATTTGGACCCAGACCTGTAAAAGGTAAAGAAAAAACCCAGAGATTGCTGAAAATGACCAATTTTGACATAAGTCTTGTGACTTTCGTGTCTTTGTTTGAGGGCAATTACAGAAGTTCAAGTTTTCTTATATTGATAACATGGATTATACATGTAGATTTAAGTAGGTCTTAAGTCAGAATATAATTTGTAATACATGTAGCTTACCAGCAATGCACGGTAGCTTATAAACAACTAAATTATTGTATAAACATTTATAAATGCATTACGCATACAATATTCTCGTAATAAAACATCGTTTGGCAAAAATGCATAAAATCTCTGTTATTTGAGATAGGTCTAATGTGGTCAGTGTTGCGTAAGCCTATTGCATGCAGTGACCTTGTGCAGAAGATTGTGACAAGAATAATTTGAGAGGATTGAGCGGAATTATAAGTGTTCGATCTTCGTAATGTGTCAAGGTAAAGAAAATTGAATTGCATTTAGGCTAAGTAAAATTTCAGGTATTATTATAGGGCCTGCAAGGAAGATTTTTGTGCCAATATCCTGGTCAAAGGCATGCATTTTTAAATGAAATTGTTTACAGGCATAAAGGCAATTTATATTTACGTGCAATGGTCAATTTCCCCAGAACATTACAATGTAGAACAAAGTGAACGTTTAGCCTACTTACGAACGACGAGTAGCTTAGCGCCGTATTTGGTGGTGGTCGATCCATTGATATTTGCGACATACAGACCAGCTGTTGATATCGGAGGTGTGACTGGAGACGTTTGATCCTTCTTTACAATCAGACCAGTTGAGTTGACTCCAAAGAGATTCGTGTATCTAGCATCAACAACATCGTCGTAGTTTGTTAGTTTATAATTAGTTAGTTCGTCTGAAGTTGGTTTTAGAGTCCACGATACTTTTGTCGGACTGTTGCAAGGTAACACCGTATTCAGAGTTCCTTCGTAACCGGCCAAATTGATAGGAGGTGTAGTGCACTGTCCAGAGACAACTGAAAGAAAAAAGGTTTGTAACATCAGCCGTGCTTGAATAGCCTATCATATTTAACTTACTCAAGAAAATGCCTAGCACAATCCATATGAGTACTAGAATTCTACCGTTGTAGAAATGCGCAATATAAAATTGTAATTTATACACACCTCAGAGTGCACAATTACTGTAAGTTCAGATAATTATTTTACATAAAAGACAAAATAATGACTTGGCCTCACATATTCTTGGATTATTTCTTAATCAAATAAAAGGCACTATTCGCGATGAATTTGTTTCCAGCAAGGTTAGCTCGAGAAAACTAAGCTAACATGACACCAACTCGACGTAGTAAAACTATTCCTCGTGCTGGTTTTGAATAGCTAGTCCTATAATAATAATAAAGCATTGTAATCTAAGCTTATTAGGTGTTTGCTCTTGATTGCATCCATGTTCATGTGAGACATCAACAGAGGCATTTGAATTGACTCTAGTGAAAATATTATGTCAACGTTTTACCTGTTATTTCATTGGAAAGCAGAATGCAGACGCAGATCAGAAGGAACCTCAGCTGAATACCTGCCATCATAACACGTCGTGTGTAGTTTACGACGCTCAAGCTGAGAAGATAGTTGCGCCCAAGTTTATATACAAGACATTGACAAAAGTCATTAGCATAATATGGTACCTGTTGATAAATCTCATTAAGTCAATTTCACTGCGATGGCGTTTATCCGTTGCAGGCGTTGACCATTAGCGAATTCAAACATAGACAACATGACGGGTGGCTAAATAGTTTAGCAAAATTAAAACTGAAATAAATCTGCAGTTTAACGACGTAAACCTTTTTTGACGACATAATATTTTAGCCGTTTTTTCGTCGCTCATCCCACCTACGTGAACCCGCATTAACTTCTATTTGTAGACCTTAGGCCTGCTGTAAACATTTTGATATCTTTCTTCAGCTTTTATTTTTGCTGCAATTACTTTCGCATCAATTAGCCCACGTGACAATTGAAGACAGATATATCATGGTTTCATCTCTGATGCAACTTCTACATTTACAGTTCCGTCCGTCATTCAACTTCATCTGTTAATGTAAATGTTATGATCTCCAGCTTCGGTTTTTTTTACCAGAGCTGTTACAGTAGGCCTACTCTCGGGTATATTATGCGGGTAGTATATAGGCCTACAGCGTATACTGACCTCCGGGGGAAAAATGACAGCGTTTGTTTACCTCTGAAAACGAGGTAGCCTACGCGCGGGTATACAGCGTATACTCACCCACAAAGACCAACGTAAAAAAGTTCGCAGAAAGAAAATGACGGGCATAATACGAAAAAATTACGATTTATGATGAAAAAATACAATTAGATCGTTTAACGCCGTGATGTAGGTTTTTCGAGGGGGGTCGTTAAAGAAATTATCTGATGACTAAAAAACGTTTGGACCGACAAAGTTGATTGATTTTGTTATGTGGCAGCGTGTAATCTATGCACCTCGTAAATTGATAATCATACACCACTGGTGTTTACTCGAATGTTAGGCTACTAATAGACCTATCAGGTTTTAATAGGTCCATTAAATCCTAGTTTCACTGCATTTCACTGCAGCAATAATATTATTCTGTCTTCAAGCAATTACACTGGACAACAAATTTTAACTTTTTTTTGCTTCCGAGAAATCTTTGACGGTTTTCTATAGAATTTGACGTGCTGAACACGATGGTGTGCTCAGAATTGTTGCATCACGTAAGGTTTTTGAGAAAAACAGTATGCAAGATTTTAACTTAAATGCTCATATATTGCATAATTTACTATATACTATAATTTAATTTTTTTACTTCCAAAAGATCTTTGATGGTTTTCTATAGAATTTGACGTGCTGAACACGATGGTATGCTCAGAATTGTTGTATCACGTAAGGTTTTTGAGAAAAACAGTATGCAAGATTCTAACTTAAATGCTCGTTTATTCACTTTATTGCATATAATTTACAATATGCTATAACTTAATTTTTTTTATTTCCAAAAGATCTTTGATGGTTTTCTATAGAATTTGACGTGCTGAACACGATGGTATGCTCAGAATTGTTGTATCGCGTAAGGTTTTTGAGAAAACAGCATGCAAGATTTTAACTTAAATGCTCATTTATTGCATATAATTTACAATATATACTATAATTTAATTTTTGTTATTTCCGGAAAATTTTTCACAATTTTCTATAGAATGTGACGTGCTGAACACGATGGTGTGCTCAGAATTGTTGTATCACGTAAGGTTTTTGAAAAAACAGCATGCAACATTTTAACTTACACGCTCACATTATATTGTACACATTTACAATATACTATAATTTAGTTTCATTGGAAAACAAATCTTTATAACAGTTCTTCCTCATAATATTGATGCTGATGATGACTGTATCACTTAGAAAAGTTGGAAACATGAGATTAATGTTTTACAGTTATTTCTTGTTTAGTTGCACATGTACAATATACGATATGAGCAAAAAAAGGGGGACCCTTAGGTTTTTGGCCAATATCTTGGCCAAAAGTACGAATTTCGACATGAAATTTTACAAGCTTAAAGACAATTCATATTTACACCAGATGGCCAAATGTCATCAAAATATTTCAAATAGAACAAAAGTTATACCACTTTTATGGATACCTAATGCCTAAAACCACTGTTTTTTTTACGATTCCAAAACGTAACGAAAATTTGACGATTTCTCAAAAACCTTACGTGATGGGACAATTTCAAGGTTATTTTCGTGATCAGCAGCAGAAACTGCATAAGAAACACATGAAAGTGTCCAGGAAGCAAAATCACTGTTGTCCAGTGTTATTTACGACGATGAATTAATTATAAACGTTTGATACAGTTTGACTCCATCGAAGAAGTTCGACAAGTCCATGAAAATTGCAGACTTCATATTATTATTATGGTTCATTTAGTTCATTTACTTCATGAAGTGTATCACTGTGTCACGCCTGTGAATATTGTTTGCAGTAGATGTAAATCCAATTCAACCAAACCACCGACCATTCGAAAATTTATACATACCTGGTTGGATTTCTCTGTAATAATCTGAATAGATGATAATTTACCCTTGCATATTATTTCGTGCGGCCTTGTACAAACAAGGTGTAAGGGCGAGCGTTTTCATCTCTTCAGCACCATGGTGAGCGCAGTAAATGTAAATTACATTTGGTGGCAGGGAACCACTCAATCATTCAACGTTTCGTGATTTGTGTTGATGATCTGTTGTTGGCGGAGATTTCAATCGAAACAACATTCTGAACGCAACATGACATAGGCCTATCGTCATAATAATTAAGCATGCCTCGCTGGCTTTACCCTTGATGGGCGTCGGATTCTTCTGAATAATTATTGGTGCATTTTAAGTTAATTAAAACTTTAAAAACTTATGACTTGGTTTACTTTAGAGACTCTGGTGATAGAATCGCACAAACGGCGCTATAACAGAGGTTACTAGATCAGCTATATCAACCGAATATTTGGCAATAATAGTTACATGCATAGGCCTATATACTATATAGGCTCTAGCTAATTGTTGCTATGATAATTAGTTTGAAGCATTCATATTCAGTATTCATTCATTCATTCATTCAAGTATTTATATAGCGCCTCTTCAAGAAAACTACTCAGAGGCGCTCCCGACTCTAGTACGGCCAAACAGAACAGTTTTTAAGTGCTTATAGAATGTGTCAGAGAGTGATCTAGGGAACAGGCGCAGCTCAAGTGGAAGGGCATTCCATACCACCGGGCCAACCACAGAAAAAGCATGACTCTGCATGATAGAGGTACGAGCAAACGGGACCAAGAGCATTCCCCGATCAGCCGAGCGCAGGGACCGACCAGTCCAAGCACTTGACACAAGCCGACAAAGATCAAACAGGTAAGCTGGAGCAAGACCTAGCTGATGACATCGCCCTATCAAGGAAGAGATTCTGTATTCGATGCGCTGACGGGCAGGGAGCCAATGGAGAACCTCCAGCATGTAATTTATACGGTACACTCGTATACAAACACACACAGTGTCACACACACACACGCGCGCACACATATTATGAGACAAGAAAAGTCTAAGGAGCAAGACCGAGGGCAATTATAATACTCACAGTAAACACCGTGCTGAGAACCGCAGGATTAAGTCATGAGAGACAGATAGACAGACATACAGAGACAAAGACAGAGACAGAGAGACAGACATACAAAAACAGAGAGAGACAGAGTCAAACAGAGAGAAACAGACAGACCATCTGAAGCGTAAGCACGGTATTGAGCGGCATTTGTCCGAAAGCATTGACTGCAAAAACAGAAATACCAAATCATTATAGGCTGGTGCAAACTTATTCCAATTAGATGTTTTACATTTCCAATGAATATATCCGTTCTCGACTGAAGTGGTCTGCGAATCGAGATGGTGGCGCAGAACATTTAGGTTGAGATCTATGATCCACCAGCAGTCCAGCACCCACCCATATCAGCCACATTATTATTATTTTTTCCCACGAGTGCCACTGTTGGTTGATTTTTCATGGAACGCATACGGGTCAAACGTTTTTCCCTGAAGTGTATACGTTGCCAGATAAGATCCATTCAGTTTCCAGGTTACAGGTAAGCTTATATTCGAGAGAATCGGATGCATAGACTAGTGCTGTCAGCAAAAGTAACGCTGCACGACACATTGGAAGAAGTTGAATTAATCGGAATGCTTGAATACAGTAGACCTCTGCATGCAAATGAAACAAGGTGCCAGATGCGTGTCTATGCCAGATGCTAATGATCCTCCGTCACTAGGCCTATAGAGGCATAGTATTATTACCATCGGGCAGCTGGATCTTTCCACCACCACTGCAGCTACCATCGATAACCGTCTATCCATTCCATCAACGGTTTGGCCAATGAAGGGAGCGCTCTCAACTTATTGACATTGTACTCGTGTTAACTGAATGTCTTCATTCGAAACCGACTTCTTTGAACGTTGAGGTTTAACTTCTCATAGGTTAACTTCTCGTTAACGTCTCGTGCTTGGGTTAATATAGTTGAGCGATTCTGATAAACACGTCATCACTTGGGATAATTTGCTGACATAGAGCATACAATCATGTCAAACGCATACTGACAATTCAAGAAGAACCTATAATAGTGCTGCTCAAGTAGGCAATTGTACACAATGCACAGGACCAGGTATGTGTCGGAATCGTATCGGCTGAAAATAACTGATAGAAAATGACCGCGCTTAAAAACAGGACAAAAAGTTAATTTGAGCAACAAGAATTCATTACACGGTGTGATGGAGCATGTAGTAAGACGTATCTTGTCTAAACCTTAGCTATTTCGTTCAGCCAACGTTCATTTAGGCAAACAATTAATTTCATAAATGAGATGATGGCCTTAAAGATCAATCAATTCAAAAGAAAATTTGAAAAAAGCTATTATCCGGATCGATGCTTGGCTCAACAAACACAGCAGTTCAATAATCAACCTGCAAATAATATCGCCTAGGTATAATAATATTCTGGAATTAGGGTAAATACGATGTCGAAAATGTCGCTAGCCTATGTGAAATTCGGTTGTTCCGTAGTCTAGGCCTACAGTGTCGAAGGAAGCATGAAATCATGAAGCTAAATCAAAAGTTCTTTCATGACTTTACTCAAAATCATTCACATTCAGCAGTTTTTAAATCAATACGTTTATATGCGTATTTCATTCGTCTTTGATTTTCTAAGAAAAAGCTTTCTGAATTTAATTTAATAATAATATTTTTGTCAATTATCCTTATGCAATTATTTGGTCAAGCATAAAACTGATGCATAAAACTGAAAAACAAAAGACGATGTTTCATTTGAAAATTCAATTCATCATAAAATAAGAACACATGGTGCAACCTAGAAATTGGCTCTATTGCTCGTAAACTTTTCTATCTAGTATTGCTTCGACTACTGATGATCATTCTCGTCCATGACTTGCTGCAATCGATCATAATTATTAGAACAAATTAAGCATTAAATTATGAAGTTCGAGAGTTATCGCCCATTTCAAATGTCACAATGTTTCGATCGGCAACTAAATTCAACTCACAGGACATGGACGAGGAAATTATAGGCATCCGTTATACATACAATCATGTAAGTACGCCCATGTTATCACTACATTGTTATTTTGGCAATGTGTTCGATCAAGAAATTAGAACATAATTATTATTATGGTGCGAAGCTACACGTAGAATAATAATGTTAATGGCGCCACCACTGGTGAGCCTTTCTTGGTGCAATAATTCTGTTGCTACGGCAGACTCATCATTCTCTTGCACGAATCGCTGCAATCGGTCGCATTCAGACCCAACTGAACGCTATTTCCCGTCTGAACGTAATCACCCACTCCTGATATCATGACTTTTCTCTCTGTCAACAACTTCCATTCGCTGGACATACACGAAGCTCTGACGACAGCCATCTCACATTTGTTATCATCGCATTGAGGATCGTATATCAACCAACGACTGTCGTTCCTTAGAGTCACAACAACTCCACAGATCAACTTCTGTGGACAATTGTTACAGTCGTCACATCTCGCATACGACTCAGCCTTCACGACACATTCGTTGTAGACGTCTGTAGACGTTCCATCTGAAACACAAAAGTCACCGAATTCTATAATTGAATGTCAAAGCTGCTTGTGTAAAAAAAATGAGCAATCCTGTGAGCTGCTTATCTATTGTAGCTTTTGGGGTTTATCGACCGAATTTAGAGACGTGCCAATTTTGAATTTACTTCATACATATAATCTTACCCGCCTGGCATTCGTTGGCTTTTGTGCAGATTTGGTCTGGAGTAGGACAGGCTGTTACAGTAGTCGGCGTACACACGCACTCTGCACAGTTTAAAACAAACATCGTCTCACCAGTGTGTCGTACTGATAATGATGGAGTTAACACAAATAGACTAATAACGTGTTGATCCCTTGATTACGAACGTCTGCGCATCGCAAGAACTTAGTGCTGACCCATTATAGGCTACATGCAACATCATGCTCAATAAAAATTAACAATATTATTTGCACCAGCCATCAAGATATCTAAACGGTAGCGTTGTATATGTAATGTATAGGTGCATTAGATGGGACACAGTTGTTGATGAATTGTTCGACGTCCTTCGTTGGCTTCCTTTTCGTGCTCGCACACAACATAAGATCCTCACTGATCCCATTCTCAACGGGTCTTTGACTGGCATTATACTTCGTCCACACTCACCTTCCTTTCACCGTCCACTTCGCTCATCCAACAGACTCTTGGTTCCTCGCTCTAAAACTGATGTGGCTCAGTCTCGATCATTTGTCTCGATTGGTCCTTCTCTTCGGAATCCTTCTGTTCGCTCTACACTTCTGCTTGTCAGTCTATCCCCTTCATTCTATCTCCTCTTACTCACTTGGAGCGCTTCTGAACAGCTCGCACTACTAAAGGCGCTTCATAAAAGATCAAATACAATACAATGCAAAGATAATAGATGCGCCGCCACCAGTGGCGTAGCCAGGAATTTCTTATGGGAAGGTTTATGGCCGGATGCTTGCTTTTTCCAATATAAATTGGAAGAAGTAATAACCATTTAAAGACGTGTTTTCCTAAGCCAATGGGGGGTCTAACCCCCAACCCCCTTGTCTACGCCACTGACCGCCACGTTCTCTTTTATGGATATAAAGATCTGTATGATTATATTTATCGCGTTGTTTCACGTAATCATTATCAATAGATTTTTGTAGCGCCGACGCATCAATAGGAAAACTCCGGCTGAAAATGCTTTTAAATAGACAGGCACTGTAGTGATTAAACGAGTAAATAGTTAAGCCATGCAATAGTGTAGGCCTAACCGACACCTGCGCGTGAAGATTAAGAAGACAAAGTTAAGTAGACCTACCAGTGGTGGGCGGAGGAGTGGCTGTCACCAATGCAGGAGTGGTTCCTTCCGTTGATGGAGTGCTCGCTGCTACAGTAGCTGTTGTGGTCGATTCCGTTGATGTCAACGTTGTAGGTATGGTCGTTGTTGTTATCTGACATGCTGAAAATAACAATGCTCATTGTTATAAGTTTATTTTTGGTTTTCGTTGAATTTGCATGAACTCACCAATCTGGCTTCTTCTTCATAAGCTTGAATATGTTTGAAAACATACTGTTGCTGGCGCAATGATCGTTCTACTTCATTGGTGGTTGAGCAGACATTGACCAAGTCATCTGTTTTACATCAGTTGAGTCGTCGGTTTCGTTGGTTTAGTCGCACTTTTGTAATCTTTGTAGGTCTACGCGTGAATGCAGTGTTATTGGTGGTTGTAGGCATTCAGAAAACGCATAAGTGTCGTGCCTTTGCTCTCATGGGCCCGGCATTGTGGAACCAGCTTCCTCCTTCAATGCGTTCCTCCATATTAACTGTGTTTAGTCGCACTTTTGTAATCGCAAAACATAAATTCAGATCGCAACTCTAAAGCTAAACGGTGGCACGCGCATATTCACAAGCGCAGCAACGTGTGGCATCTTATAAGTTTTCCGCTGATCTATGTCCATTGTCCACTGTTGTCCAGTGAAGATTCGAATACAGTTGTCATATCTCATAGAATGTTGTAGAGCTCAGAGAAAAGAGTTAGAGAAGCAGCTAACGGGGTGCAGTTGTGAACGCAAGACATTGTAAGGCGTAGGAGAGTAGGCTATGGATTATGAAAGAAAATTTGTGAACAAGAAGATTTTGGTTTGCAATGAAGATTCTGTAGAGGAGTGTGAGCTAGATGACGATTGGTGAGTGGTTACATCGATCGATGAAGTGACTGAGAAGAAATGCGAAAGTGAGCAGAAGTGCAATTATACTTTTCTGATCTGAATTATGTTAAAGATCTTTCATTGCGGAAAGTTCAATAACACTAGCGGTGATAAGATGAACCTCAATTGCACTTGTGCGTCGTGATTAAAGCTTTCCAGTTCTATTAATTACTTTGGTAAACTTGAGCAGATAATAATGAATAGTATGCTTTGACATTGTATGCTGATTTAGACTCACTAGATATGCTGCAGGAAGCGGTGAAGTTGGGCGCATTCTGTGCGACGTATGCGAACTGTGGCGCCGGCTTCGAAAACGTAACAGTGCATGTGTAGGTTGGAGGGTTGGCATTGACTGTGATGGTTGATGTTGACACGTAGTACGAAGTACTCGATGTCCTCCCAGGAGTTTCGGTCTGGTAGAGATTACCATTGATGGTCCATTTCATTATAGCATTGATTGCCATTAAATTGACGTCGGCATACACCAACGTGCAGGTTAGGTTAAACCTTGTTTCATTGATCGCTTTGCAGTCACACGTTGGAGGTTGACCTGGTGGAGATAATACCAGACAGAAATTATAGCATAGAAAAATAACGAAGTCATGCATTTCTTTGATTGATGGAAATGGAAGAAGTTCGTTATGTAAGCTGTTACTGCAGCAGATGGATCTCAACGACTTAAAACCAAACAGCAGAGAAGAACCGTTGTGCAGACACATTTCTATGTTAAAGAATACTTGCACAATTCTTATGTAGGCTACATCCAACTTAGTCAACTAACTGTGTTTCTAGACAACGCCATTGACTTACCAACGACATCCGAAACTACAACACGATGATGTCGAATTTTATTTCTCGAACAAAGTCTTTTGCATTTTTTTAATCGTGACTTTTCATGTAGGCTAAACCTTAATTTCTGCGTACGCAATCATAAATATTAAGATGTGTTATCATCTTGATTGTTGTTCTATATGCCCTGATAACATAAAAAGGAAATACAGATGAATTACATGATGATACACTTCATGTTCGATATTACCAGATTCTGAGTAGCGTTCATTCGGTAAGTTGCAATGTAGAATTTAGTCTTTTGAGTTTATCTCAGAACTAGGTTTTTGCAGATACGTTGTTCTTGCTTATGACGGCAGTAATCACATCGGACGTAATGTCCGATGTGATTTATTTAGGCCCTATGCTATTTACATTTTGGCACGATATGATAATTTTTATTATGCGCAATTTTTACGATGTCTTCATGTGGCCTATGTCTACTTACGAACGACGACGATCTTGGCACCGACCCTGTTGGTACCGTTGGGGTTTATGACGTACAATCCAGCAGTTGATATCGGAGGTACTGTTGCGTTCCCTTGAGCAATCTTTATGATCAGACCAGACTGGTTGACGCCATAAAGATCTTTTAGCGAAGCGGGCACAGCGTCATCATAGTTTGTGATTGTATAGGTGTTCAGTGGGATTGTTGTTGGTTTGACAACATAAGATACTTTTGTCGGACTGTTGCAGGTCAATAGCGTATTCTCAGTTTCCTCGTAAACAGCCAGATTTACTGGCGGAGTAGAACACTGACCATGAACACCTAGAAGGAAATTCAATTAAAGGAGCCGCTTTTAAACAAAAGAGGCTCTGATAATGTGTAATGTTTAGCAAATTATTATTTATTTACTGATCATTAATTTTAAGAAAATGTGTAAAGCGACACTCCTAGAAACAAGCCACTTGAGCTCTCTACATTAGCGTAAATGATGCGAAATGTCATTCTGATGATTAATAAGTCAACAAACATTTTCAATTTATAAAGATCGCCTCTGAACATTTTGTTGGCCTAACACTTTCCAGGTTCCTTCCGATGGCAATTATAATCGTCGGTCACCATAATCGTCAACGATTACATGGAATCTCTTTCCCGATTTAAATGTCCACGTATGACCTTTCTATGAGGTGTTATAAAAATTCGGTTTTATTTGTCGATGTTCAGCACAACTTAGGCTTTAGCCTATTTGCTCAACTAAGCTTAGGTTCAATCCACATATCTGCTTTGACTCTAAACTGGTTTAAACGCCTCGCATTTAGTTTATTACGGACCCTCAGCATCATTTATCATCTCACAAACAGCCAAAACGAAAGGTCAGCTGAGTGTTTCATCATTTCAGCGTTCCCCTAACAACAGTTCTCAGTGCTGCAGTGAAGCTAGCTCGCATAATTATTACGTCAGGCCAATTGTCTCAGACGTAAGACACAACTATCACCGTGGAGGCCAAGTGCCTGGATTCCAGCAATCCAGCGCTATAAGTATAAAGCTGTGGAACCGTAAGGCAAAAGTCTCTGAACTCTCCATGAAGTGTCTAAAACGACCATCAATGCCCGATTAATGTTCGCCTCTTCGGTTTTCTTTCTTCATAAATTCGCAAAATTTCAGGCATAAGAAGTGGTGCTCAACGATTCCATTCCGTCTGGTGTCTGGTTTTGGTCATCCATTTGGTCCTTCCCGATAGCATTGTGATGTTAGTGAGTGTTCTATGTTAGGTCATGCAACCTACGTAAATACATCAAATGTCTCTTGCAGAAAATAATGATAAGTGAAGATAGCTACATGCTGCAATTACTTCTTATCTGCGAATCAGAATGTCATTTCCTCCATTCGTTTCAATTGCTTCGGAAATCATCATGTTCTCGTATAGACAATTTTAGTTTAGTACATTACTCTATGAAGTAGCAATTTCATTTTTCAGATTGCACATATAATTGTGGATGAGTGATTTATGAAAAGTGTGTTGCTTGGCACCAATTATAGAGCATCACTGTCAATAGCCTACCTTTTGTTGTGTGTGCAACCAGAATGCAAAGACACATCAGAAGAAACTTGAACTGAAGATTTGCCATCATTGCCTCAGTCTGTAGACGACAACGTTTCTCTTCTTTCCGATGCTTTTTCTCTGTTCAATCCGTTTTATAGAAGACGCCAAAACATTGATTGCATAAATATGTCGCACAAATACGAATTTCATTAATTTCATTAATATCCATTTTATTGCTATGGTGTTGAACCATGGCGAGCTGGACAGTATTAGCCTATATCAAGACCTTCGAAAGATGATAATCAAATGGGTAGAGTTTTAAAAGCACATTAATATGCTAAAGCAATAGCTGTGGAAAGCAATGGCGTGTATCGTGGTTAACCTAAATAAATCATTTGCTTAACGTAGGACTGCTAGCATGACCAATTGACCATAGAAATTAAAGAACATGACAGAACCGGTCTGCTGGAATCGCTTTAGCATGTTGATGGAATTCGCATAATTATAATGCAGACGACAGTTGGTGGAAGGGAGGGAAATTAATCAAATAATTGTTCCATCCTGTCTACACTTGATGTTCATGGCTCCGTTGAACCAATAAAAACCGGTCATTAACCACAACTTCTCCAACATCTGGGTCATGCTTTTAATTTAAAAATTCATTTGGATGGACCGATTAGAATATCATTAGGCCTATTGGAAATAGTTTAGCCTGATTTCGTCAATCGCAGAGACCCATGCATTTGCCTGATGCGAAACAAACTATCCCAATAAATCTTGGACAAGAGCGAAACGTATAATTGTAGCTTGAATAGATTCGTCAGGGTCATTTGTTCATTTTACATGAACCATGATTCCGGTTTGCTCTGCAGCAGACCCGTTATTATACAGTTTGCTTATTCAGTGGTCGGATAATGCAATTAATTTAAGCTAATGAAAACAAAGCGAAAAATGGTTGTGAATTTTGTGGAATCGCTTTTCACTTGCACAGGGATCTATCTAACAGTAGCATTGTCAAATTATTTTGTATAGCAATGAGTTGTCAACAGAGATCGGTAATTGGTTCATTGGGTTTGGTTATGACTTAGGCCTAACTTCAGTGACCATCGAGAAATATCATAATTATTATAGCACCGTATTTGGAGTTAAAACATGTAAGTTACCGAGAGGTGCTATGGCCAGTGACGTGATGCAAGTAATGCCTGCATACTATGCATAGGCTGCGTTTGACTAAGCATTCATAATTAAGTGTAGGTCTACGCGTGAATGCAGTTTTATTGGTCGTTGTAGGCATTCAGGAAACGCATAAGTGTCGTGCCTTTGCTCTCATTGGCCCGGCATTGTGGAACCAGCTTCCTCCTTCAACGCGTTCCTCCATATTCACTGTGGGCCAAATGACTCTTTTCGGTGTCTTAAGACTATTCTTTTCTCTCTTGGTCTAACGTACTGGGAGCGCCTCTGATTGGCGTGCACTGTGAGAGGCGCTTTATAAATTTATAGAAAATACAATAAGTGTCGTCCTCTGACGACTGAAAGTGTTGGCCTCAAAGGCCATGTGGTTGTATCGAAATTAATAAATAATATTATTGCACTTTATGAAAATTATTCTTCAGTGGTCCACCTTATCAGTAACTGTTGTAGACTCACTTGGATAAGCCAGTAAGTAAGTAAGTATTTAGCCTTTATTTGTACGACAAACGAACTTGCGCTATATTGTATCCTACATACAATGATTTGGGTATACAACTATACATGCCCATTAAAATCAACTATTAGATTAGGCCTACTTAGTAGATTATAAAGTCTCGCGTGCACAGTTAAAATGCATCCAAAGATGTAATCGATTAACAAAGCAGATTATAAATAGCTTAGATTTGTAAAACAGCTAAAGTTAAAGAAAACTGAAGAATTGCTTGTTCAAGCTAAAAACATAAATGCAGCCTACACATACAATGTACATGGTTTTCAGGGTTAGTAGAAGTGAACATCGAAAGTAGATATTATTCAATATTGAAAGTGCTCGTACAGCAAATCAATTCCAAACTCATAAGACTAAGCCAATCAATTACTGTTTTATGCAAATCAATAAGTGCAGAAACGCTCTTTTATATCGACGTAGGCCTAGGCTATAAAATTATAGGCTACATGTACGCCTACCAGCGTCAGGAAATTGTAATTGCCTGGCGAACTGATCCTCTGCATAATAATTATTATGACACGACTTCCGCTTGATTTGGGTGCGCATGAAAATTATAAATGGCAATTAGAATTACAAGTATAAGATTATGTCGGTTGAAATCTTTAATATTCAGCCGTCGCTAAACAAAAAGAAATGTGTCCATTATTCGATCTCTGCTTTACTTTGATCATCTGACAAGTTTTCAGATCGTTGTAGATTGTCATCAAGCAGCTGGTGAAGCTGAGAATCTGCGCATGCATAAGCTTTTACGGTGCAATTATTATTTCATTCGAAAATGTCATTGATCACATGATTGCCATAGATTACACTGCATAGCTAGATTAAGCTTGATCATAATTGGCGTCACTATTGGCAGATGTTTTCAGCACTGTAGGACTGTTTCTACGGCAGATTCATCATTCTCTTACATGACTCGCTACAATCGGTCACATTCAGACTATAATTGAAATAATTGTTTCCAGCCAGTACATAATCACGGACACTAGAAGTCGTCACTTTTCTTTCAGCAAACAACTTCCAATCGCTGGACATGAAGGATGCATCGACGACAGCCATCTGACATTTGTCATCGTTGCATTGAGGATCGTGTATCAACCAACGACTGTCGTTTCTTATGGTCACAACAACTCCACAGACCAAGTTCACTGAAGCACAATTATCGCATCTTGCATACAACTCAGCCTTCACAACACATTCATCATAAAGGCTGGTCAGATTGGCTTCACCTGAAACGTAAAACCATAAACTTCAATTTTTAATGGTAGTAACGATTGAAAGTGGTGATCGTTTCAAGAAAATATAAACTTATACTCTAGAAGTTGTAGTTAGTTATCATTGGCTCGTACTAGAGAACCTACGTATGCTACGAACAACTATTCTGCCATCATTCTACAGACAGCATGCAACTCGACCACCGATTGATTTGACAACTAACACTTATCACTCTGCCTAATAGAACCTCAATTTGTCACTAATAGCAGCCATTTAACATCCTATTGTTACTGCTAAGCCACATAAAACAGCATGTAAGCCTGCTGCAGCCTACCTAGAATATGCTGCGCTGGTTTTCACAGAAAGGTTCTAATAAATTATATCAAAGTAAAATGCTTGATCATTGGAATAGCCTACAGGCGCTGCGTATGGATGCAGTTTTTGACTCTTAGAGTTGTTTTCAGTTTTATCAAACATCTGCACGACAATCACCTGATTTCAACATTAATACCACTGTTCGTGTAATTAAAATTTAACTTGTAGCTCTATGTCTCTGTCCATATCAGAAGGCGGCAGTCTTTAGACAAGATGGGCGACAACTGTTCTTAATTGAATTTGGTATCTAAAGTTGTTGTCACTCTAAGGCCTACGTCTGATTTCATTGCTCTCTTTAGGGTGTCCACAACTCTACACCACAAGGACACTTTAAAGACAGAAAGTCTTTTAAACAGAATGATGGCGAAGCGATTATACTCGGATTTACGTCAAGGGTATTGATACAGTCTTGAAATACCATCAGGACTTCTCCCATCATCGTGTATATTATTATTTATTTTTATCAGGCCAAATTGGTTTTCTTGTTGTCTGACTTCTGACTCTGTGGGCCTGCTGTTCTGGATTAAGGTGTTATTATTGCTTGAGCTTATAAAATTGTTATTGGACTTCTTTAAACCCGAAATTCTTAAATTTTCTTCACTATAGGCAAACGAGTAACAATGCGCATATAAATAGGACATATAATGTATTTGGAGTTAATCTCACAACTTCTTGGATTGCAGATTGCTTCGAAGGCTGGTGCATTGGTGGCGATGTAGGCAGGAGAAACACTCTGTGGTTTCGTAAATGCAACGTTGCATTGAAAGGTCCGTGTGTCGTAAAGACTGACTGTAGTGGTGTATGTTGATGTGAATGCGTTGTTAACTCTCGTCCTCGTGCTGATCGTTGATTGTGAGACTAAAGAGCCATCTGCTGTCCATTTCACATTTGCATAGATCGGATTGTAACTGGCGTCGGCATACGTGATGCTGCAGGTTAAGGTCTGACTGACTGAGTTGACCGCCGAACAGTTACACGTCGGACCTTGCCCTGTGGATAATATTCATCCAGACATAGCAGAGAAAAATCTGACTTCATTATGTGATGCATATGTCTTAGGCCTATCTGTTTGATTAATTATAATATTAGCGATAATGACAAAAGTTCAAGTTATCTAAGCTGCTCAATCAAATAATTGTAAGAGATGAGAGAAAATCCAATTGTCGAGAGGACTTTCTGTTATGTCTATTAGCTTCCGACATTCTTAGGATTGTGCGCATACTGGATAACACAGAGATATCGAACTTAGGCTACATCACCGGTTGTAGTCAAAATTCTGTGCAGTCCACAAAAGGACACTCAGGCAGGGGCGGATCCAGGGGGCAATCCAGCCATGCCCCATTTTGAATTGCCCATGTACTGTGCCCCCCCCCCCATTGGGTTTGAACAAAAAGAGGTCGTAAGATTTTTCAGGATGGTAAAAATGGTATGGTTTCTGACTTTTCGATCGGATGACCAAAAAGGTCGCTAGATTTTTCCAGGACCCAAGGTAAAAAAATTCTCCCCCCCTCCGTGGAAAATTTCTGTATCCGCCCCTGCACTCAGGTACCACAGTTACTGTAGGCCTATCTTACAAGAATGATTTGGCCTCAGGCAAGGTAATAAAAAAGAATACCATGCTCTCTCCAGTATCCTGTTGGAAATTGATGACTTTTATTAATAGGCCTAAAGTTTTTGGTATGATGAATACAGGTACATTATTACAATGTCATATTGTCTACTTACGAATGACGACGAGTTTGGCGCCGACTTTAGTTGAATTGTATTGTGCAACATATAAGCCAGATGTTGAAATATTCGGTGTTGTTGCATACGACAGACCAATCTTTATATTCAGATTAGTCTGATTGACGTTGTAGAGGATCGAATACACAGGAACATTGTCGCTGTTGTAGGTGATTTGTTTAGTAAACAGCTCATCGGTTGTTGGAGTGACCGACCAGGACATTGGTGTCGGACTGTTGCAAGTCATTATCGTAGACTGATTTCCCTCGTAAACAACCTGATTTATTGGTGGTGTCGAACATTGACCATGCACACCTGAAAGAAAAGGTCACTGATGCTAACTCGTCGTACATGTAAGCAACATTGATTGACCAGTTTCAGTTGTAAAGTAGATCTAAGTCTACACAGATGTAAAAAAATGGAAACGGAATTAAAAAACGGACTTAAAAAACGGAAAAAACGACGTTTTATTTAAACATATTAAAACGGGAAATAAAATTATACGGAAACGAAGAATAATTTGAATTTGTAACATCGTTGGTTGGGAGAATAAGGCCTAATTCCGAGATATTCCAATTTCAAAGTTCAACAATCAAGCACACACACAATAGAGAAAATATTACAAAGGTGATAGATGGCTTTAGTAAGTAAGTAAGTAAGTAAGTAAGTAAGTAAGTAAGTAAGAATATTCTTTAATAGACTACCAGCAGACGCACATTTACAGTTTACAGAGGAAATAAATAATAGAAAACATTTATGCAAAGTTATACAGTTAGGCCTAGTTCATTTGTCAATAAAGTAACATTGTAGACTACATCGCAAAAGGCTGTGAATAAAACGTGAAATAATTTTAGATTTTTGTTAAAGAATGCCCATCGCCAAAAAATGAAAATAGAGTCTTTATAGCGCTTACAGAATGCGAGGGCTGAACATAGAGGAGAGTGGGGCAAGAGCGGCCTGCGGGGCAAGAATAACCGGAAGGTTATCGTAAAGCAGTTACTGTATAGGCTTACGTATGCGCAGCGATTAAACTAAGCCATGTTGAAACACATTTTTATCGGCCGCATCGAACGACGTAAGATTTGTTAAATTTACTTGCAAACTCTATGAGTAAATAGTAATTTTTCGATTTCTATAGAATCGTTATAATTCAGAATAGTTAGGAATATTTTTTTAAAATAAAATCTACTTTATTATGCTAATTTTTAAAATAATTTTATGCTGCGAAGACATCAAAAGCGCATTGATTGTGCGCATAGAAAGATGTCACTAGTTTTTAGGAAGAAAAATTAGTGCTAAGGTACGGGGTAAAGAGTAGCAGCATGGGGCAAGAGTGGCCTCAGCCAATCTTGCCCCATAATTTCTCTTGCTTTAAGCGTTCTTTAAGAGCACACACACTTGAGCATAGGCTATATCATAATTGTTAGTTAAGTTAGTTAAGTTTGTTATTTTACTCTTGTGTTTTCTATAACATCTATTGTTGTCACTAAAGTTTGAGTTCCCTAGGTCTATCGTTCTGAAAGCCTATGTCATCTTTAACTTTTCAATGGTATACCTAGCTAAATAGGCCCCCTCTTAGCGGGACTGTGTCCCTTTTGTGGGCCGGTTGTTCCCGATCCTTCGCTGTGATAGCTAGGCTATAATTATGCATGCTATATCTGCTGGCTCACATAACTTAAATAATAATAAATAACAAAATAATAATTTCCTAGCAAATTTCTTCATTGCATTACTGTGTGAACCATGTAGGCCACAGTATAGAAATATGCTGATCTTTGTGGCACGGAATGCACCTATGCAAATAATGATAATTACCTACCTGTTGTTGTTGTTGTTGCAAACAGAATGCAAACGCACGACAGAATGATCTTCGGCTGAATATTTGACATCGTTTCTATGTTGACTCTTTTTATTCTGAGATGCTTAATAGCGAACACCTTGCATTGCATTTGCACATTTATATCAGTCGCTGATCAAATGTCATTTGCATAGGAATTCTTTTGATTCTATTTCACTGTGATGACATCCAACCGTTGCGAACGTTGATCGCGAAAAACAAAACCAGTTAGTGGTTTGTTTTTGAGCTCTTATTTCACATGTTTTTTTTATCCTAAAGTGATAGCATTTTAAAAATGCAGCTTGGTCAAAGGTTGATAAGACAGGAACGCGAGCATCGACCTGCCATTGTGAATATTCTACACAGAGTTTCCAAATTTACATCATTTATTATGTTGGTCACCACTTAATAACATCTATCCTCAATCATGCCGTCATAATTATCATAAAATGTCAACAATAGTCTTGGCTTTGCTGGGAGCTTAAGGCTCCTCACAAGATTGACAAAAATACACAAAACGTAGACTATCATAGCCAACTCATACAGTTTACGAACATGGTAGGTTATTAGGCTAGAGAATGCACATTGCACAAGTGCATAATACAAGCTACAATAAGGTACATTGTAACTCAATAAACAAGTGCAGTCAAGAGATAAGCTTTCAATTTGCGTTTGAACTGAAAGGTTTTTACTGTTCAAGGTGATCAGGTATAAAGAGATCCATAGCATGATTAAAATGAATGAGTCAATCAGATCATCATCAAATGGTAGAAAGCTATTTTGTTGGCCTTATAAATTACGTCAATGGAAGCATTGAATAACGATCCTGAACTAATACTATTTGAACAGAAGTATGCGGTTAATATTGTCTAGGCCTATGAATTCCATATATCTGCTCTGTACATTGTACAATGATATCAAGGGTGCATAATATTACAGCCCTGCAGCCACAATCAATTCTCAAAAATACATTCTATAGAAGTCGGATATATTTTAAATGTTAGCATTAATAGTATTTTTATGTGCGAGTTTTGAGCAACTGAATCTATTTTGCACTGCTTCAGAATCACGTTTTCTTTCCCCCAGCTGTTTTTGTATTAGTCTGCCTGAATGCATCAAACTCATCAGCATCATTCGATTGATCTAGGATTGCATATCGGACATTATCTGTGTTTTAGAACTCTATCTCTTGTTTTCAACATATTATTTGACCTTTTGTATACAATGTATGAGCTTTTCTGATCGCTACCTCTTCGTAGTTCGCTCATCTGCTGTTAAAATGTCGATACCGCCAATAATAATAATTTATAGCGAATCAGTTTTTACCGCGTTTTCAAACATTTTCTCACCAATTTTCAAGCATTTGGCGAAGATTAACTGTGCTTCATGCTTATAACCTTGATTCTAGTAGACTGTAATGTAGGGCCTAGCCTAAATAAGTGGAAGCAAGCGCATTTCCGGCAGCCGCTAGTATGGTAATACCATATTACTATCTTCTTCTTCTTCTTCTTCTTCTTCTTCTTCTTCTTCTTCTTCTTCTTCTTCTTCTTCTTCTACCTCTTCTTCTTCTTCTTCTACCTCTTCTTATCTTTCAGGCTGTAATTAATCCCTCTCTGTGGAGGGGTCAGCCACTCGGATCCTCCTCTGCCACTTTCTTCCGTCATTCGAAAGTTTAATTGGATCCATAGAGCAAAATTTGAGCAGAGTTTTCACAACCG